>CAJQUN010000200.1:600000-1068980 GCA_907163345.1 Haberlea rhodopensis
GATCGATCGCGAGGTCCCAAATTTCGTTTTTTTCATATCAGAATCAACATTTTTCACACATTACACACACTCAAACTCGAAACCTTCACCCAAATTCCCCAATTTTCCTCAAATTTTTCCAATCCATCTTCAATCCTTCAATTTCTTCAAGATTTTCGAAACATATCTTCAATTCTAATATCAAGCCTCCATCTTTCACAGGAATTAGCAAGAGAAAAAGAGTTTTTGAGCACCCTCCACTCCAATTTGAAGCTATGGAAAGCTAAGGACTATCACTAACAAATTTTTGAAATTTGTTGAGGTATTTTGGCTTTGCTATACATGGTCCATGAATTGATTGATAATTAAGTGTTGGGGTGTCAAGTTCTTAATATTTTGAATTGTAAGTTGGTGAAGTTGGAATTGTATGATATTGTTAAGTTTGGGGGAGAATTGAAGAACTCCTTGTGGATTATTGTGTGGTTGGGTTAGTAACCTAACTTGGATTGGTGGTTGGAGGATTTGTGCTTGCTTTATTTATTGTATTGGTTGGTAGTGGTGTTGGTATCTTTGATTCTAGGGATGGCACCGAAGCGCAAGCAAAAGCAGGCAGTTCCCGCTCCTGAGGAGTTTGACTCCTCCAAGTTCATAAGTAATGAAGCTGCAAAGTTTTATGCGGTATACCGGAAGAAAAAGTTGATACGGGAACGGGGAATGGACACGAGCAAGCTCGGTTGTGCTGTGATCCAAGAGGCACTCCGGCGAGATTGGTACTCTTTTGTTCGCCAACCACAAGATGCGGTGGTTTCTTTAGTCCGGGAGTTCTACTCAAACCTCCGGGCACAGCACCAAATTGAAGCCAACGTTGCCTCAGTACGGAAACAACCAGTTCTCTTTGATTCACAGGCTATCAATGCACTATATAACATGCCCAACATCCCGGAGGATGACTATACCATTTATTGCCGGAACACGTTGACTTGGATGCGGTTTTGTCAACCATATGTATAGAGGGAACACAGTGGCGACTGAACGCCGATGGAAAGCCATAGCTTGTACTGATATCAGATCTGAAGGAGGAGCCCAAGGCTTGGTTTTCATTTATAGTAGCTCGGGTCATGTCATCGACCCACACATCGGAAGTCACAAAGGACTGAGCTATACTGGTATACGCCATAGTTACCGGACTTACATCGATCTCGAACGTCTTGTCGAGGCCGCTATCCGGAACTACATTCGAGGCCCTCCCACTTCTGGTATGCCATGCCCCTCCACGATCACCACTTTATGCCAGCATGCGGAAGTTGTCTGGGACTCCGCAGAAGAGGCCATTCCACCGAAGGCATCACTCGTGGTCGATCATCCTGCACCAGCCACAGTCAGACGGATGGCACAATCACGACCTAGCAGCAGCCACCTTCCTGGACCATCATCATCTGCTGCTACAGTGCCTACTTCCATTGCGATGGAATCCCTCCATCATGAGTTGCAGGAGATACGACATGAACTCCAATGGGGCCACCAACAATTATATCAACAAAACATGGAGTTCGTGCAGTATCAGGTGGCATGGAACTCCGCTTTGGCACAGGGGTTCCCGAACATTCCATTCCCACCCCAGCCTACAGTCCAGCCATACCAGCCATACCAACATTATCAGCCATACGAGCCACACCAGCCATAGGAACCATATTACCCAGACCCACCACCGGAGCAGGACGATGAGGACAATGGTCACTGACGATCGTCGTCGAGGTATGTGTTATGCTACTGCACTTATTGTTTTTGTACATTGAGGGCAATGCACATACTAAGTTTGGGGGTTTTTACTGAGTACTGTTGTTCTCTTGCTACTACTTTTATGGCATGATATTTTAGCGAGTGGTACGAAGTTTCTTGAGCATATTAAAGTTATTTGTTGGTGAAAATTGAGTTATGCATTAAGAAATACATGAATGAAACTTGCAACTGTAATACATGATGAAAATAATCTCCATCTCAATTAAAGTTTTGAAAAATTTTGACTTGTTGGTGAATATCTTAGGTTGAGTTAATATGTCAAAAAAATTGAGGAACATTTTGATGCACGTCTGAGTCGTGATTGAGTGGAGTTTATATAGGAAAGTGAAAAATTCTGTTAACTATGATTTGTCTTGAGCATCTTACAGCACTCTAGAATCTATTTGAAGGCACTTTGAGGCGAAATTTTATAATTATGAACTTGACTTGGATATGATTTAGGCGATCATTGGAACGTTTGAGCCTTTCGAGCATACCTTGTCTATATATACCACTAGTGTCCCTCTTTGAGCTTAAATGAATAAGAATGGAAATTAGCCCCCATTCAACATTTTTTTTGGCAAACTCATTATACCCACCTTTATGAGCCTAAATGAAAAAAAAAAAAATATTATCCTTACCTAAAGGGAGTATAATGATTCTCATTAGATGCACTTTAATTGCTACATTTGGATGAGCTTATTATTGAAAAAAATGATGAATGAGAAAAGAAAAAGAAAGATAAAAAGCCTTGAGAAAAAGTGACTAAATAAGACCCAAAGTGGCCAAGGCAATAAAAGAAAAAAGAAGAAAAAAAAAAAAAGAAGAGAAGCTCAATGTTGTGCTACAAATGTGAACTGTAAATGCTTATACTCTCTTCTTTGCACTATCCTATCTTTTCTTTTAAGCCAAACACCAAAGGCCTGTCATTATAAGCTTCAAAAGACCTTCTGATCCAAGTCTAGGGAATAATTACATTAGTGGAGAAGTGCTTGAAAAGTAGACTTATGGAGTGCTTGATAGTAATCTTGCCTTTGAGTTTACTAGCAAAATTTGATCTTAAAAATATATATGAAACTCAAGATTGACAATAGCACTGTTAGGATCGGTCCGGAGTGTTTAGAGGGGGGGGGGGGGGGGTGAATGAACACTCCTTAAAAATTTATCCCTTGTGAATTCTTTCGGATTAGTGAAAGAAATCTGTTACTTAATCAACTCTTTGAACAGAACAGACCACTAAAAAGGTGAGTGCGGAAACGGTCTGCTCTTGTAAAAGTAAGAACGGCTCGATGGCTAAGTGCAGAAGGATAAGACACAGGATATGTTTCTGGAAGTTCGAAGGTGGTGTAATCCTTCTACGTCTCCCCTTCTTCCAATTAAGGAAGGTTTATACTAGAAGACTTTGATTTATACAATCCTGTTGTACAAACCCGATTCAGACTGGATTTACCTCACTACCAGTCTGAAACTCCTAGTCACTCAACCTGCTCAGACACACTCTGTCTGACAATTACAATAAGTTCCTCACTTCTATTTTTCAATACACAATGCGCACAGTGATCCTACAATGATCAAATGTTACAAAGTAATCGTGCTTAAATAAATAACTTCAGCTCGAAAGCTTCTAAACTTTGTAAGCGTGTGCAGTTGCTTTCTTGTGTGTTTTTCAATTGATCAGCGTGAGTTTGAAATCAGAGTCACTGTCTTCCTTTTGTTGCATCCTCTTATAGTTGAGGGTAGCAACGGCATTGTTTCTCTTAATGTGCAACTTTGACTCTTTTTAAACTCTGAGAAAGCTACAGTCTTATTCTTCAGGACACTTGCCGTTCTGGTGTATGCTTTTGGCGACTGTCAGGTAAGCTCTCCTTTGTCTTCTTACCTTTAATGGCAATCTTCGACTTTTGATCCTTTGTAGCATTACTTACAGCATTAAATGCTACAATAAATAACCGTTGATGGTTCAGACTGAGAAGCCATCCTTTATGTATCTTTGACTGCTCTGATCTGATAAAGGTTGAGATCGATCTGAAGTATCGATCTAGTCAGTCTGGAATCCATCGATCCGGTCTGATATGTGATATGCTTTATCAGCTTGCTCTGTTTTGTGCGATCGATCTGGTATGCCTGATTTCCATCGATCCGGTCTGAAATAATTTGTCATCTTGCTCTGTTTTGTCCGATCGATCTGGTCAAACTGATATCTATCGATCCGTTCTGAAATGTTTTGTCATATTTAAAATCTCATCGATAAGGTCCGGAACTAACAAATTCCCCCCTTTTTGATGATGACAAAACCTAGCTTCTAAGTCTTTTTAACCAGTCTTGATAAGAGCTCTGAAGCGAATGCTTTCGGATCGATTACTTCTTTGTTCAAAATAAATGAACTTCATTAATTTGGATCGATTAAATCTTTATAATTAAGCCTTATGATGAGGTTCAAAATAAATGAACACAGACTTAATCAAATGAGGATTTTATTGATCACCAAGAAAATCCTAAGAAAATACATAGTCTGAAAATATTATTTTCTAGAAGGCGGCCTGAAGTCTGTCTTCTTTTCCCCCTTTTTGTCAGCAGCAATCTCTTGAAGAAAGTCGACAACTTGTGCTAGCTGCGCGCTGATAGCGTCAAGACGAACGTCTTGAGCGCGGAGGGAATTGGCAACGGATGCTCTGACTTCAGTGGCTAGCTCGATCTGCTCTTTTCTCAGGCTGTTCTTGTAAGAGGCCTGTTGAGAAAACAGATCGTTTATGCCGCGCTGAAGGCTTCCGATACTGGCATTCATCTTCTCTTTGAAGGAAGCAAAGTCCAAGGCTGTGACCCTCTGACCTTGATGAACTTCTAAAATGCGTTGAGTCAAGGACAGACAGGTATCAGAGAAGTGCTGGATAGTCCGTGCCAGGGATGGAGGTGCATCAGATAGCTTGCTGGGAGAGTGATCTGATGATGACATGGCATGGTCATCTTCTTCAGCAATCGGCACGATGGAAGAAATGGCAGCCGATGACTTTCGGATCGGATCAGAGTGATCAGATCCGAAGAGAAACCTTGAATGAAGGCCAAATCTTCATCTGATGGTCCCGGAGGAGAGTGGGGACTGGGAAGTTCCTCAACTTGGAGAGCTGCAACCACTGTAGATACCACGAAATCCGGATCGATGAGGTCTGGTACTTCAGTTGTTGCACATGCTTCAGCTGGACTGGGTTGTGCACGGGAGGCTGATGACTTCAATGGAATAGATGTTGTCGGAGAGTCCAACAGAACATTCATTGGTTCATCATCTGTTGCAGACGGAGAATTAGACAATGGCTGCTCCGCTGTCTGGTCTGGTACGTGCTCTGCAGGCTGATTCTCTGTCTGTTGTGCTGCATCAGAAGGAATAACCTCGATAAATGGTTCTGCCAGAGTCTTGCTTGCAGAAGGATGATCCGGGCTTGTGGCTGGAGTGGAGATACTTAGCTTCTGTCGTTGAAAACGGACAGCTAAGGATAGAGCATGAACATCCATCTCGAGTTGAGCAATCACAGCCCCATCATCTCTGGCAGTTGGAGCAAGCGGATCGAAGTTCTTCTTTTTGGCAACAAGAAGCAGATTAGCCAGTCTGAATCTGTGTTTTGCCGTAAATAGATCTCTGCGCTGCACGGCAAGTCGAACATCATCAGTCTCTGTTCCGTTCAGAACTTCATCTTCCATTTTCTTCAATCTGTGCAGCTTACCGTAGAACAGCTCAATGTGGTTGATAGTCCGGTACTGGACATATTCATCAAAAACCACAATGAGTTCCTTTAGCCTCTCATCAACATCCTCCATAGCGATGTCGATGGCAGTCTGCGCTACAGATTTGGGTTTAGTAGAGAGGGGTTCGGAGAGAATGGCTTTTCCCTTGCCGGTGGAGGAAGGGGACTTAATCCCTGATTGGGTATAGTCTCCCAACTCAGTGATGACTATCCCTTTGACCACGGGATTGGCAGAGGGAATTCTAAGGGTGACTTTGGGTGCAGGGGTTGAAGCTTGTGAAAGCTGGGTGGAAGGTTGAGGGGCAGGGGTTGCTTTAGAGGGTGGTAGTATGGGTGGAGGTAGAGATTTGGCTGGTTTGGTAATCTGGGTTCGGGGCTTTTTGGGAAGTGGCTTGGTTGGTGATGAGTGAGCAGACTGGGTGGCTTCTGAGTCAGTCTGAATGGTCAGCTTTCGCTTGACCGAGGTTTACGCACAGCAACTGGTTCCTCGTCCTGCTCAACCTTGACTGCAGCCAGAGTAGCAGGAGTAGGTGGAGCACTCTTGGATTTCAGCAGTGCAAGCCCTTTGGAGTTAAGGATCTTAAAGGGACGGAGAGCAGACGGCTTGCTCAGCTCGAGGCCTAAGGACTCCAAGAGCTTGCTGAGAGGAACAGCAAAACATACGGCGTGCTTGGATGCAATCACCGTTTCCAGCAGTACTCCAAACAAAATCATGGACCAGTTTATCTTATGGCCGGATACAATAGCCGCCATGGCCCTGAACTTTTCGGCGGTTACAGCATCGAAGCTTCCTGCTTTACCCAATAGTGGCTTGCCTACCACTTCGCACAGCACCTGGAAATGGAAGAGCATTTCCTTCTTCTTAAAGGAGGGTTGCAATCGGTGGCCAGAAATAGAAATCTTCCCCTGAAGATCTAAGAGTGACGCTTGAGGAGTCTGTCCGAACTCTGTCAGTCCGGAACTGGGGAGGCCAAAGGTCTTGGCCATCGTTGTTGGCGAGATCTCGAAAGATTTGCCCTGGACAGTAGTAGAAATGGAGGTCTTCCGGGAGACGGCGTTGGCGAACAGCTCGCGGATTTCTGATTCATAAACAACTGTTCCGCATTCCAAGAAGTTCCTTAAGCCAGATGATTCCAGGGCTCTAAAAATGGACACCATCGCAGCATCTTCTGCCCTGTAAATGTCATCAAACTCAACGGAGAGTGAGTTATGAGTGATGGTAGCCATTTGAAAAGAGTTTAAAGAAAGTGCGAAGAGTAAGAGAGTGAGAAGGTAAAAAGCGGTAAACTGTAAAAAGTGAACAAGTATGAAATGTTCAGTCCGCTAAATAGGAGAGAGAAGACACGTGTCTTTATCTCCAAGACTGAGAATTAAAAAATTCAAAATAAACGGTCAGGATAAAGAAAGATAAGGCGGTTAAAGTACAACTAGTTAAAATGGTCAAACAGTCCGAGCTGTTGTTATTGTCCAGACAGATCATAGGATAAAATCAGACTGACAAGGATCGGTCTGAAAGTTCGGACCGGTCTGTGTCTTTCTGAACATTGTATTATCGATCTGTGGTGACAAAAATATTTCAGTGCGAAAAGAATAAGAACATCTAAACTAATTAAGATAAGTCAATTAAACCAAGAATTTGACGGAAATAATTAAACTTAGCCTCAGGAAGCGATTTAGTGAAGATGTCTGCTGCTTGCTGCTCTGTTGAAATGTGCTCGATCCGAATTTCCTTTTTGCCAACATGATCTCGAATAAAATGATGTCGTATATCAATATGCTTTGTTCGAGAGTGCAGAACTGGATTATACGTTATAGCAATTGCACTTGTGTTGTCGCAAAATATCGGAGAGTCAACAGCTTGGATGCCATAGTCTTTGAGCTGGTGTTGAATCCAGAGCATTTGAGCGCAACAGCTTCCAGCGGCTAGGTATTCTGCTTCAGCTGTGGATGTGGCAATCGATGTCTGCTTCTTACTGAACCAAGAGACCAATCTTTCACCTAGAAATTGACATGTTCCACTGGTGCTTTTACGATCGATCTTACACCCAGCGTAGTCTGCGTCTGAATACCCGATCAAGCTGAAGTTTGAATCTTTGGAGTACCAAAGACCAACGTTCTGAGATCCTTTTAAATATTTCAGAATACGCTTGGCAGCAATAAAATGTGATTGCTTTGGTTCTGACTGAAATCTGGCGCACATACAGACTGAAAACATAATATCGGGCCGGCTCGCTGTAAGATACAATAGCGATCCGATTAGTCCTCTATACATGGTTACTTCAACTGCCGTTCCCCCTTCATCTTTGTCTAACTTGATTGTTGGACTCATTGGAGTTGATGCAGTTGAGCATGTTTCCATTCCAAATCTCTTGAGGAGCTCTTTGGTATACTAGGTCTGATTGATGAAAATGCCATTGTTGAGCTGTTTTATTTGCAGACCCAGAAAGAATGACAATTCTCCCATCATGCTCATCTCGAACTGTCCCTGCATTAGCTTAGAAAATTTCTCGCACAATTTGGGGTTAGTTGACCCAAAGATTATGTCATCAACATAAATCTGAACTAATAGGGTATGTTCCCCCTTAATGAATTTAAATAGAGTTTTATCTACTGATCCGATCTGGAAATCATGGTTCAGCAGAAATTGAGATAGAGTGTCATACCAGGCTCTTGGAGCTTGTTTCAGACCATACACTGCTTTATTCAGTAGATATACATGATTGGGATACAAATGGTTCTGAAATCCAGGTGGTTGCTCAATGTAGACTTCTTCCTGAAGCTTTCCATTAAGAAAGGCGCTCTTGACGTCCATCTGATATACTTTGAAGTCTTTAAAGGCAGCATAAGCAAGAAAGATTCGGATAGCTTCAAGTCTGGCGACTGGTGCAAATGATTCATCGAAGTCGATTCCTTCTTCTTGTCCGAATCCCTGTGCCACCAGTCTGGCTTTGTTTCTAACCACAGTTCCATCTGCGTCTAGCTTATTTCTGAAGACCCATCTGGTTCCAATAACAGGCAGATCGCTTGGTCTGGGGGTTAGACTCCAAACTTGATTTTGTTCGAATTGATTAAGCTCTTCTTGCATTGCTTTAATCCAGTTGAAGTCAGTCAGAGCTTCATCGATCTTCTTGGGTTCCAGAGTAGAGATGAAGGCAGCATGAGTGAACTCATCCATCATCTGTCCTCTGGTTCTGATTGGTGCAGAAGGACTACCAATCACTAAATTAGGTGGATGCTTCTTAGTCCATCGATAGCTTGACTCTGGATTGTCTGGTCCGGTCGGATGAACAGTAACAGCATGATCAGCATCTGTTTTAATATTTGAGTCAGGAGCATCCGGATCAGCTCGATCTGAAGTTTCTTCAACGCCTTGATCCGGTCTGTTTGGTACTTCTGGTTCTGGTGGATTGTCTCTTGACCTGTTAGCTACAATCTCATCATCACTGTTAGCTTCGAGATGGATATTTTCCATCTGATTTTGAATTGATTCTTTGTTGCCCTCAACACATAACGTTTCATCAAAGACTACATGAACAGATTCTTCTACAGTTAAAGTTCGATTATTAAAAACTCGATAAGCTTTGCTAATTGATGAATATCCTAAGAATATACCATTATCTGACTTAGCTTCAAATGCTGTAAGATGACTCTTGCCATTGTTGTGAACGAAGCATTTACAGCCAAATACATGAAAGTGAGAAACAGATGGTCTGTTACCAGTCCATATTTCATATGGAGTGAGATTCAGCTTCTTGTTAATCATAGATCGGTTTTGAGTGTAGCAAGCAGTATTTACAGCTTCTGCCCAGAACTTTTGAGAGATTCCAGAATCAGCAAGCATTGTTCTTGCTGCTTCCTTGAGCGTTCTGTTTCTTCGTTCTGCAACTCCATTTTGTTGAGGAGTTCGAGCAGCTGAAAACTCATGCTTGATTCCATGATCTTCTAGAAAGGATTCAAGATTCTGATTTGAAAACTCAGTCCCTTTGTCACTTCGAATCCTGTCTATGCTGGATGATTTCTCGTTCTGAGTGCGTTTTAGCAGCTTGATCAACTTCGGACCGGTCTGATCTTTACTGCTTAAGAATATAGTCCATGTAAAACGTGAGTAATCATCAATAACAACAAGAGTATACCGCATTCCCCCTAAACTTGTTATTGGTATAGGACCAAACAAGTCCATATGCAGTAATTCTAAACAGCGGGAGGAGGATTTGGCATTCTTGTTTTTGAAGGATGATCTGATCTGTTTGCCCATTTGGCAAGCTTCGCAGATCTTATCCTTAGCAAAATCGATCTTGGGCAGACCGATAACTAAATCATGTTTACACAGGCTAGCAATGGTCTTAAAGTTAATATGATTCAAGCGCTTATGCCACAGCCAATGTTTATTATCATTGTTAGCGATGAAGCAAGTAGGATTATCAGGTTGAGCATGATTCCAGTTAATCTTATATGTGTTTCCATTCCTGATTCCTACGAGCATGGTTATACCGTCTGATGATTTAACAGTGAAAGTGTGTTTATGAAATTCTACAGCATAACCATTATCACAGAGTTGACTTATACTAATCAGATTATAGCACAGATTTTCAACTAACAGCACATCATTGATAATAATGTTACCATGGACAATCTTACCCTTGCCCACGGTCTTACCCTTTGAGTTATCTCCGAAAATGATTTTGGGTCCAATACATTCTGTCACTTCAGACAGCAGCTCGATGTTTCCAGTCATGTGACGGGAACACCCACTGTCCAAATACCAGTCTGATGCGAGTTTCTTCGGTACCTGTCATCAAATATAATTATTGTTGGTACCCAATCCTATTTGGGTCCAGAACGGATTAGCCCTTTGGGAACCCACACCTGTATCAGCTTCAATGGCTTGTGTGTGTAGGGTGTGCTGTGTACTGGTCTGTTTCGATGCTGTGTGTGATAATGTGTGCGCTGTGAAAACCTTTGATTCTCATAAGGTAGTCTATATCTTCGTTGAATCGGTTTTGAGTTATAGTAATTGTATTGTCTTCCTTGCCTTCGATCTTGCACCTTTGGATTTGGTCTGATAGACGCAAATCTTGCTGGTGCCTTTTCTTTGGCTTGGCAACATAACCAATTCCTTTTCTCAGATTTTGATTCTCGTAAGAGACTCATGTTTGAATCTTAGGTGCTTCAGTTTCATATACTGTGCTGGATTTAACAAATGTCATTTGTTTGACTTGATTCTTTACCAGCAACAGCTCAGATTCATCTTTGGTGCATTCTTTGGTGTCAAAGCCTATGCCGGTGAAATCACCGACGTTTCTTTGAACCTCTTGTAATTCTTCCAAGGATGTTCTGGATTTTGTCCATGTTTTGAATATATGTGAGAACTTAGCATTTTGTGTGCTAATTCTCTTATCTTCTTCATGGAGCTGATCATAAGAGATTTTCAGCTTATTCAGCTCGATCTGGAGATTTTTGCACTCACCCTGCTCAGAGCAGCTTGGTTTGTTGTGCTCATCCATTTGAGTACTGATTTTGGCTTTATTCTTCTCAAATGATTCAGCTAAGATCCTATAATCATTAGCCATGTCTTGCAGTGCGGACATGAGCTCTTCTCGTGTAAATTCATTTGAGTCAAGATCATATACCTCGTCTGTCTGACTCATTTCTTCGTCTGCCATAAGACATTGAATATCTTCTTCGCTTTCGCTGGAAGAATATTCAGAGCTTTCCGAGTCTGAGTCTGTCTGAGCCCATTTGCTGTTTCCTTCTTCAGCTACTAGGACTTTTTGGGATTTTCCATGATTCTTGCGGTCTTTGTAGTGCTTCTTCTTTCTATCATCACGATGCTTCTCTTTCCGTTCTTCTTTCTTCGGTCTGGTGCAATCTGCAATGAAGTGTCCGGTCTTACCACAATTGTAGCAAGCCTGATCGTTAACAGTATCATCTTTTCTTGATTTATAATGATGAGAGGGTTTGAAGTTCCTCTTATTTTTAGACATAAATTTACCGAATTTCTTGATAAATAATGACATAGCATCGTTACTCATCTGTTCAGCAGATCGGTCTGATGTTGAAGCGATCTGGTCTTGAGTGGCTGCCAGGGCCTTGTTTGGTTGAGAGATGAATGGCTCTGCTTCACCTCTGCTTATCAGTTCAAACTCATAGGCCTTAAGATCTGCAAATAGATCATGAAGTTCAACCTTGTTAAGGTCTTTTGATTCCCTCATGGCGATGGTCTTTACATCCCATTCCTTTGGCAGAGCTCTCATTACTTTCAGAGCGATCTCTCTGTTAGAATATTCCTTCCCCAGACCATTCAGTTCATTTATGATGCTGGTGACTCTTTCATCAAACTCATTTAGAGTTTCTCCACTTTTCATCTTTATGCTCTCAAATCTTTGAAGAGCAACAGTTAACTTGTTTTCTTTGGTCTGGTCGTTGCCTTCACATAGCTGTGCTATCTTCTCCCAAATTTCTTTGGCAGTAGAGTACATTTTGATTTTGCTGAACATGTTCTTGTCCAAAGTCTTGAACAAGATGTCTTTGGCCACATTATCGAGATTTGCTTTCTTTCTTTCCTCATTCGTCCAGAGGGATCTGTCTTTTTCCACCATTTGTGGTTCTCCATCAGAGATGGCTACTGCTGTATTGATTTTTAAAATCTTCATTGGTCCATCAGTGATGACGAACCACATATCGTCATCCTGAGCTGCCAGATGAGCTTGCATTCTGATTCTCCAGTCATCATAGTCTTCTTTTGAGAACATGGGGATTTTGTTGAATGATGCCATCAGCTTAGTCTTTGTGCTGATTAAGATGACCTGCTCTGATACCACTTGTTAGGATCGGTCCGGAGTGTTTAGAGGGGGGGGTGAATGAACACTCCTTAAAAATTTATCCCTTGTGAATTCTTTCGGATTAGTGAAAGAAATCTGTTACTTAATCAACTCTTTGAACAGAACAGACCACTAAAAAGGTGAGTGCGGAAACGGTCTGCTCTTGTAAAAGTAAGAACGGCTCGATGGCTAAGTGCAGAAGGATAAGACACAGGATATGTTTCTGGAAGTTCGAAGGTGGTGTAATCCTTCTACGTCTCCCCTTCTTCCAATTAAGGAAGGTTTATACTAGAAGACTTTGATTTATACAATCCTGTTGTACAAACCCGATTCAGACTGGATTTACCTCACTACCAGTCTGAAACTCCTAGTCACTCAACCTGCTCAGACACACTCTGTCTGACAATTACAATAAGTTCCTCACTTCTATTTTTCAATACACAATGCGCACAGTGATCCTACAATGATCAAATGTTACAAAGTAATCGTGCTTAAATAAATAACTTCAGCTCGAAAGCTTCTAAACTTTGTAAGCGTGTGCAGTTGCTTTCTTGTGTGTTTTTCAATTGATCAGCGTGAGTTTGAAATCAGAGTCACTGTCTTCCTTTTGTTGCATCCTTTTATAGTTGAGGGTAGCAACGGCATTGTTTCTCTTAATGTGCAACTTTGACTCTTTTTAAACTCTGAGAAAGCTACAGTCTTCTTCTTCAGGACACTTGCCGTTCTGGTGTATGCTTTCGGCGACTGTCAGGTAAGCTCTCCTTTGTCTTCTTACCTTTAATGGCAATCTTCGACTTTTGATCCTTTGTAGCATTAATTACAGCATTAAATGCTACAATAAATAACCGTTGATGGTTCGGACTGAGAAGCCTTCCTTTATGTATCTTTGACTGCTCTGATCTGATAAAGGTTGAGATCGATCTGAAGTATCGATCTAGTCAGTCTGGAATCCATCGATCCGGTCTGATATGTGATATGCTTTATCAGCTTGCTCTGTTTTGCGCGATCGATCTGGTATGCCTGATTTCCATCGATCCGGTCTGAAATAATTTGTCATCTTGCTCTGTTTTGTCCGATCGATCTGGTCAAACTGATATCTATCGATCCGGTCTGAAATGTTTTCTCATCTTTAAAATCTCATCGATAAGGTCCGGAACTAACAAACACACACACACGTTCCAATTTTGCGAGGTATTGCTTGGCATAGGAGAAAACACTTCTTGTTGATTTTTGGATTGACTCTTGTTGATGTGTGAGTGAGATTTCTGAGCTGTTACATTTGAGTTGTTAAGTTAATTCTGTTAAAGTATTGATGATAAACTCTACAGTTTGATTTCATTGCTTGCTCGAGGACGATCAAGTCTAAGTTTGGGGGAGTTGATAAGTGTGAATTTTACACTTATTTTGCTATGTTTTTGTATTGATTTTCGTATTGATTCCTGGATGATTTTACGCTTTTTGGTATATTTTTGTGTATTTCAGGAATCTAGGTCCAAGGGGACAAAAATGGAGGAAATAAGCTAATAATATTGAAAAAGGACCAAACTGAGCGAAGGCGTGAGAAAATGGACTGAAATCTCGAAGTATGAATTTTTATACAGCTCGCGATCGATCGGCAATGACATCGCGATCGATCGCCGAGCTTTAAAAAGTGATGCTGAACAGAAGACATTGGCGATCGATCGACAAGAACTCGAGATCGATCGCCAATATACAGTGAAGACTCGTGATCGATCGCGAGGGAACGAAGATCGATCGCGGATTTGTTTATTTTGGCTATCACGTCCAGTAGAGATTGAAGATCGATCGCGGAATAACAAAGATCGATCGCCGCGAAGAGTTTTTGGAAAAATAAAGACTTTCCATGTTTGGTTCAAAGGGGACTCCTTCCCAATTATTATAGCCCTATATATCAGACCTAGGGACGATTTTTGGAGGACTTTTGCCAATTTTTAGCACAACCTAGCAGCCTCTCCTCCATCAAAAGCACCACCACAAATCATTGAAGAGCAAGAGCAACGCAAGGAACGAAAGAACGGAGCGACGCACGGAGCGACGTCCTCGTTATATTAGTATTTCTGAACTTAATTAATTGTTATCAGATTTTGATGTTAAATTTTTTAAAGATGTTAAATTTGTTTAAAGACATGTTTTTACATTATAATTTGATTATGGTTGTTGGCTAGAATATTTGTCAAGACATAGGGGATCCCATGTTTGAACCCTTGAGTTAATTAACGGTTTTGATTTGAATTCTATGATCTTTGCGCATAATTTATGTTGTTAATGCTTGTAAAAGATAAGCTACCTTTTGCATGATATTGGTAATTGTAATTGAATTGACCATAGGAGATTACGATACGACGTAGTAAATTAGGCCGTGGGTTTTAGGTTGAGACGGACCAAGTAAAATCTAGCACACGTGTGTAGCAATAGATTTACCAAAATCGAAGGCTAGTAGTTTTCACAAAGTATTTTTCGGTATTAATCATTCAATAAAGACACGGGAGTGATTTATTGTAGATTAATGCTAGACTTGTTATAACCGGACCAAGGTATAATGAATGAAATAGGAAAACTCGTCACCCTAGAATATGGAACATTGAATCTTAATTAATAGACAACTTTTGGGGGATTACATGGGTGAACCGACGTCTTGATAATTCGTTTATAAATTCTCTTCAATTATTCATCACTGCTGGTTAGGTTAATTTTTGTGCTTAAGTCAATTTAGTTTGATAATCATTTCATAATCGTAGGTTAAATATAGAAATTCTAATCGATCATGGTAATTGCTACTAGTCCTTGTTGGTACGACACTCCTTACTCTTAAACCATTATATTAAAACTTGACACCGTGCACTTGCGGTAGAGAATCGCTACATTGAAATAACTGTTTAAAATAAAAGCGATCAGTCATGCATATAATCATTAGTGCTTGACAATGATTAAAACCATACTTCACATATATGCTCATAATCAACAATGTTATTTAGCAATGGGGATGTTTCTGGTCTTGTTATATCCGCGGAACAATTGGCCCCCTCGCTTCGACATATAGCGGTACTGTGATTACCCCTCGCTACACCTTGATAGCAGAGTAATCTCCTCGCTAGCTATGTCAGCGGTAAGTACGTTCCTCGCTTTCCCATAACAACTACCAGAACACTCAACCATTCTCAATAACATAGTTAAACATGCATCATCATCATCATATCATAAACATCATCATCTTATAAACATCATCTTCACGTAAACATCATCATCTTATAAACATCATCATCTTGTAAACATCATCATCTTGTAAACATCATCATCTTATAAACATCCTCATCTTATAAACATCATCATCTTATCATAAACTCATCATACACATCATATCATCTTTACTCATCATAAACATCATCATCATAAACTTACTTATCATAATCATCATCATAAACATCGTAAATACTTATGCAATCATCTCATAGTATATGAATATGTTTTACCGTCCGATGCCCGTAGGCTTTTTACGTACCTTAATTCCAAAAATGGAGAAGTTGAAGAACTTTATCTCCTTGAAGCTGTGGGTACCTAGGGTGGTTCTACACAACCATACAAATCGATATTAGAAGCTAAATATAGTCCAATATCCAAAAACCCCACAAAATAATCAAAAACACATAATTATGTGTCTCGCGATCGATCGATGAGATGTCCCAATCGATCGCGAGATCACACTGTCCGTTGCTAAATTTTTACGTCTTCGACGATCGACCGCCACTTTTGGCGCGATCGATCGCCAGCCTCACCGATCGATCGCCCAAAAGTGGCGATCGATCGCCAAATGGTTCTGGAGCCTACTGTTGGCTCGCGATCGATCGCCATAAACCGGTGATCGATCGCCGATCCCTGAACATCGAAAAATCACCATTTTTGAGCATTTTTCAAGTTCTACCTCATACCCTTCAAACCCAAACATACCAACAACCCAAACATCATCATAACTCACTAAAACCCACATAAAACACTTCAAAAATCATACCCCAACAACATACAACACATACTCAAAACAAATCTACATAAAACACTTCAAAATCATCACATTTCAAAACCAAACATCATTAAAACTTTAGAAAGGGTTCCATACCTCTTGAGGACTCCAAATCCTACAATAAATCTCACAAACAAAGGTCTTGTGAAGATTTCTCCTTCCACTTTTGCCAAGTTTCAAAAATGAGGAAGGGTTTAGGGTTGGGAAGTGATTTAGGGATTTAAGAGAGTGATTGGTAAAGTGAAAATGAAGTGGGGTAAGGTGGGGTTAAAGGGTTATAGTAAAAATTGCACCCCATTAATTAACATGATGTATAAAATACCCCAACATGGTATTTTAAAAGCATTTTACAAAAATGCAACAAACTTCCACTAAATTCATATCTTCCTCATAATTAACACCCAATACAATTAAATCATGTTAACACTTCATTTTCTAACATGTATAACATGCACCCTGAAATGCAACCCCGGCTCACGCCTACCATGTGACTAAGCATTTCAACAAGATAATTAATTCAACACATGAATCAATTATTAACATAATTCATCATATAAACATAATTAATGCCCAAATTGCAATTAATTAATTTCGGGGCATCACAAAGCTGCCACTGATAGCAAGTACATGTACGAATATCAAGGCGCACAGTAACTGAAGGATATGAAAATACCTTGAAACAACAGTCAGAAGACATCTTCACATTCCATGCACGACCTTGATTTTCGTAAAAAGACCATTTCTTTTCCATCTTCGCATACAGAACCCCACTCCATCGTGCAGCCATTGATCTTCTATCATAAAACCAGCTCATCAGCTTAACCCGGATACAATCCACCATGTGAGTAATAGGCAGACCCCTTGCCTCTAATATCCAAGAATTGAAAGACTCTGCTGCATTTGAATACATCTCTCCATATCGCATGCCGTGTGAGTAAGCATTTGTCCATTTCTCCAAAGATAGACCCTGTAAAAACCCTTCTACAATTGAACCACTTTGTAGTTGATTGATTATACCCTGCCAAAAAGTTCAATGGGAACGACTTCAAGCAGTGGCAACAAAAGATGTTATTTTACTTGACCACACTAAGTTTTTCAAGGTTCTTAACCAAGGAGCCTCCTACGGTTGTAGAAGGAGAGACTGACACCCAAAAGAGGACAGCACTGGATGCATGGAATCAGAGCGACTTCCTATGAAGAACTACATCCTAAACGGGTTAGCTAATAAATTATATAATGTTTTTTGTCTTGCGAAAATAGCAAAGGAACTCTGGGCTTCGCTGGAAAAGAAGTACAAATCCGAGGATGCCGGCATGAAGAAATTCATAGTTGGACAGTTCCTGGATTTCAAGCCTGTGATGGCGCAAGTGCAAGATCTACAAGTGATCTTGCATGACATTCATGCGGATGGAATGAGTCTAAGTGAGTCATTCCAAGTCGCCGCTGTGATTGAGAAATTGCCTCCTATGTGGAAGGACTTCAAGAACTATATGAAACACAAACGAAAGGAGATGAGTCTTGAAGACCTTGTGGTTCGATTACGAATCGAGGAGGACAACAAAGTTTTCGAGAGGAAGGCGGGTAGGTAACCTAGTTGAACAAAGAACCAGATCAAAGCGTAAGTTTGACGGTACGGCCTCCAACAATGGCAAGGCGAAAAAGTTCAAAGGAAGATGCAATAAGTGTGGAAAGCCCAATCACATGGCAAAGGATTGTCGTAACAAAGACACTCGTAGGAAAGCAAAAGATCAAGTCAATATGACCGAACATGATCGGATCTCGGATGACTTGAATAATCTAATGTTAATCGTCGTGGTCTTTGAAGCGAACTTGATGGACAATCCTATGGAATGGTTCGTCGATTCCGGTGAAACCCGACATGTGTGTTCGGACAAGGCCATGTTCTCCACTTACACTCCAATAAGTGGGCGCCAACTCTATATGTGAAACTCCACTACATCTCCGGTAATTGGACTGGGGAAGGTGGTTCTAAAGATGACTTCATGAATAGAATTGACTTTGATTGATGTCCTACATGTTCCCGACATCCGAAAGAACCTGATATCCGGATTGGCTCTAGTCAAGGCGGGTTTTAGACTAGTTTTAGAATCTGGAAAAATTGTACTCTCCAAAAATGGAGTTTTTGTAGGAAAAGACTATATGGATAAAAGCCTATTCAAAATGAATGTAATGACGGTTAAATGTCAATTTGAAAGCAATAAAGTGAATGATTCTACTTATTTGATTGTGTCTTGTAATTTATGGCATGATCGTTTAGGTCACGTAAATTATGGATCACTTAACAAATTAGTGAAGTTAAACTTATTGCCTCAAATGAATGTTAACTTGAAACATAAGTGTGAGACTTGTGTCGAGGCCAAGTTAACGAAACCGTCATTCCATTCAATTGAAAGAACCACGACACCTCTTGAATTAATTCATACGGATTTATGTGATCTAAAGTTTGTGGAAACTAGAGGTGGGAAAAAGTACTTCATTACTTTCATTGATGATTGTACGAGATATTGTTACGTCTATTTGCTAAGAAGCAAAGACGAGGCCTTGGGAGTATTTAAACAATAAAAGAATGAAGTTGAAAATCAACTTAGCAAAAAGATAAAGAATGTTCGAAGTGATAGAGGAGTAGAATATGGAGCATCGTTTGAAGAATTTTGCACTGAGTATGACATTATTCACCAAACAACTGCCCCCTATTCACCTCAATCAAATGGAATTGCCGAACGTAAAAATCGTACTCTAAAAGAGATGATGAATGCTATGTTGATAAGTTCTGGATTACCACAAAACTTGTGGGGGGAAGCAATCCTGTCGGCCAATAAAATACCACACAAAAGTAAGGATGAAACTCCTTATGAGTTATGGAAAGGTCACAAGCCTTCCTACAAATACTTGAAAGTGTGGGGGTGCTTGGCGAAGGTAGAAGTACCAAAGCAAGTGAAAATCGGGCCTAACACAATAGATTGTGTATTTATTTGTTATGCTAACAATAGTAGTGCATATCGATTTTTAGTACATAAATCTGAAATAAGTGATGTGCATGAAAGTACAATCATGGAATCAAGAAATGTGGTATTTTTTGAAAAAGTATTTCCTTACAAAACTAACAAGGAAATGAACCCTAAGAAAAGGGTGTATGAAGACGCTAACCGTGACTTTAATGAGGAACTAGAACCACGACGTAGGAAGAGAACCAAAGTGGCTAAGACTTATGGTCCTGACTTCATGACGTATATGTTGGACAATGAACCAAGATTGGTTAGTGACGTCTTATCTAGTCCTGATGCTCTCATGTGGAAAGAGGCTATTAATGGCGAGATAAAATCCATAATGCAAAACCACACGTGGGAATTGGTAGACCTTCCTACTGGAAGTAAACCATTAGAATGCAAATGGATTCTTAAAAGAAAATATAAGTCTGATGGTTCAACTGATAAGTACAAGGCGAGACTCGTGGCAAAGGGATATAGACAAAAAGAAGGCCTTGATTACTTTGATACATATTCATCAGTCACGAGAATTGCGTCCATTAGAGTGATCATTGATATCGCTGCTCTAAACAATTTAGAGATACATCAAATTGATGTAAAAACGGCATTCCTCAATGGGGAACTTGAGGAGGAAATTTATATAAAACAACCCGAGGGGTTTGTTGTTCCCGGACAAGAGAAAAAGGTGTGTAGGCTCGTTAAGTCATTGTATGGGCTTAAGCAAGCGCCAAAAGAATGGCATGAAAAATTTGACAAAACTATGTTGTAAAATGGTTTCAAAATTAATGAGTGCGACAAATGTGTATATATAAAAAACACGCCTAAATCATATGTAATAGTATGCTTGTACGTTGATGATATGTTCATAGAGGGAAGCAACGTAGAAATCATCAACGGGACAAAAGAAAATGTTAATAAAACATTTTGAAATGAAAGATATGGGTGAAGCTGATGTGATACTTGGAATTAAAATCTCCAAGATATCCGAAGGACGAGTATTGTCGCAGTCTCATTATGTTGAGAAAATACTCGAGAAATTTCTCACTTATGATACGTCGTCTGTAAAAACACCCTATGATCCGAATCTACATTTGGTTAAAAACAAAGGGACCCTGTCATGCAATTAGAATACTCAAGGATAATTGGCAGTCTCATGTATCTCATGAACTGTACACGTCCTGATATTGCATATGCGATTGGCAAACTAAGTAGATTCACGAGCAATCCAAACAATGACCATTGTAAGGCATTGACGAGGGTACTTAAATATTTAAGATACACCCTGAACTATGGATTGTACTATACAAGATATCCTGCTGTATTGGAAGGATACAGTGATGCAAATTGGATATCGGACACACAAGACTCCAAATCGACAAGTGGTTATGTGTTTACCATTGGAGGGGCTGCAGTGTCGTGGAAATCTACCAAGCAAACTTGTATTGCTAGATTCACTATGGAATCTGAATTCATAGCTTTTTGGATAAAGCGGGAGAAGAATCCGAATGGCTTAGAAGTTTCTTGGAAGAAAATCATTGTTGGGAAAAACCTGTGCCTGCAATTAAAATACGTTGTGATAGCCAATCTGCTATAGGAAGGGCACATAGTAGCATGTATAATGGTAAGTCTAGACATATACGTCGTAGACACAATACTATTAAACAGTTGATCTCAAATGGCATTATGTCCATTGATTACGTGAAGTCAAAGGAGAATATTGCGGATCCGCTTACGAAAGGCTTGCCTAGAGATCAAATATATATCAAGGGGAATGAGATTAAAACCCTATAATCAAAATCTTGTGGTGGATACCCAACCTATGTGACTGGAGATCCAGATCGAGGTTCAAAAGGGACAACCAAACTACAAGATTGTATAAACACCTTGGAGAATTAATCTCCGACCCATTCCTATGATAAGGGGTGTAGCCTGCAAAAAGGGTACGAGGATAGGCAAAAGGCCTTTAATGATTCCTAAGACATATTAGAATATGTTGGAGTATAATGGAATACTCTTCTAGGAGATCACATACGTAAGTGCGAAGTGTGGCCGCTTCAAAGAATGGAAAGCACTTATGAAACCAAGCGTGGTCCATGGCCGAAACAGACACAACCGTAAGAAACTAATACGGAGGTTAGAATTGTTATGGTGTGGGTTCAATTGTCTTGATTTACACCAACGACTAAATAGTTCAAGACTATAAGTTCACTATTAAGTCAAGTAAATCCGATTGAATACTACTACGGAAGATTCAAAGCCGCAAGCTATCTCTCCAGATGCCATAATAGTTCGTCAAAGCACTCAATTGCAAACATGCATTAATTTAATTCATGTGGGGGATTGTTGGAAAAAGTGAAAGTTTGAATTAAAATAAACAAAATTTTTGCTGCTCGATCGATCGAGCGGACCAGAAAATTTCTGGTTTGGTTGCTATAGGAGCTCGTGCTCGATCGATCGAGCCCTGTTTCAGATTTGTGAAATAGTATGTCCATTGATGTTTGGGGTACGATTTTTGGCCAAATGGTGCCTCCAAATGGTGTCCTTTGGACTTGGTTTTTGATCTACTATATAAACAACATAAACCCACTTGATTAAACACAGTTTTCGAAATCATTATCAAATTTTTAGTGAAAGTTGAGAGCATTTGTTGTTCATCAAATTGAGTGCTTTGAACCTTTGTGGTTTGAGGACTTGTGATTTGGAGTGCTCCTATCACAAGTCATAGTCGTTGTATCTTGGGAGACAAATTACCATAGCAAACCGTTAGCACCATAGTGGGACAATATTGTCTGAAGGACGGAGATTACAAATCTCGCATCGACATAAAAATTATTTTGAAGCCATTGTTATTTTTTGGTGAGATATGAGAAATTTTATACAACAAAATGGACTAAAAAATCCGCCAAAATTGGTCCTAGCGTGCCACTGGATCCCAAAAACAATGTCGGCTCCTTGTATAGGAAAGTTCGAGCAGGGACAGTGTAAAATCGAGATCCTATAAATGAACTAAATATCAATACACTGACCTTGACAGTTGAGGAACTCGCGATTTCCCACCATAACGGGATATTCTGGAACTGCTAATATTGGCCAGATGTAAAAACTCCGCAACCCGAGGTTGCATACTATTATGAGTACTCCAGAGTCAATCAACACTGAAAATCGATGCCCCCCTTTATGTGATCTGGTAAAAGTAGTGTAGGAGGGGAAAACAATCCTAGATATGCAGCCAAGAACATGTGGCACGAAGATGGTTCTGATAGTCTATCAGGTTAGTAAGCCGGGCCGTGGGCGTAGGTGGGTCGGGTGGTTCGAGACCAGCGCCGAGAGCCGAAAGGGGAAAATCATTCACCAGGGAAAAAGACATGATGCTGGGGCGCCACCTACATGCAGCGCCCCAACACCACTAATTCTGCAATTGTAATAAAAAGTTGGACAAATATCACAATCTGACGTACAGATAAGGAAATGAAATCTTCTCTTCTTCTAAAGACATTGAGGAATCTTTCAAAAGCTTTGGGGCCCTTGGACTCTTTGACCAAAAGCACATCTCATGTACAGCAATATATAAACTCACGTAACATATAGGGGCCAAGATTTAATACCATAATAGATGCACACCATAATTCGCGTAAAGGAGCTGACATTCATGTGAGATGGAGGACAAAGAAAAGGAAATACACGCACGATGCATGTTGATAAGGAAACAAATCTAATGATTTTTTTTATGAGAATATGCATGGATTTCTTCTGTCTTATGGGACTCTTTGACCAACATCTCACACTATGTTTAAGAGGAATTCACGTGGGATATTGGAAGAATGGACGGAACATAAAAAATGGGAGATGCGATAGAGAAGAGCAGACGTACGTGACCTAGGACGAAATATTGGGATTAATTGGAGACAGTGGGCTTGCAACGGAAGGCAATGTTTTGATGACGACTACCGGGAACGGAGGGTCATCTTCCAATTCGTTTGATTTAATTTTTCCTTGTAGTTTTATGATGATTAAGAACATGTCTACGTGTTTTTTTTTTAATTTTGTCATTAACTAATTCTATTTTCTAGAGGTAGACGTAACTTTACTTGAAACTGTGTCGATGTTTGATTGATTAATATATTTTAGTTTTTCATTGGTTGTTTGTGATTCATGATTTGAATGCATTCAATTAACTGATCACTATCTTTATATTTATTTGAAATCTATCACTCGAGTTGGGGTATTATGAATAGAGCAGTATGAATTTACATTATGGATGTTTATATTCCATTGAAGTCATTAAAAGAATCATTGTTCTATTTAAAATGTTTGATAATTAATCTTAGATAGACATATTAAAAAATTGTAGAATAATAAATTCTATTTAACAATCAGGAGAAATAATAGAATAGCATAGAGTTCTTGGCTAATAAACTAGAAGAATTAATAATACAGAGCTGATAGAATCAAGACATGTGGATCGTTAAGTGAAGTCGAACATCTACTAGAATCTGCTCTAATTGATATTTTTCCTTTAAATCTTAGTATTTTCATTCTAATATAATTCTTAGTTAATAAATTCACTTTATTGATATCTAGATATAGTCGAGATTATTCTAAGTACAATATTTAGTATAAACTTATTTTTCAATCTCTGTGAGTTCGACATCTGTATTCATATCAATAAATTAAAACTTGATACTATACACTTGCGGTAGAAAATCACCCACAGTGGGTTCAAAGGAAGATATTGTGTTTCCTGGTGGGTCATTGGCAGTTAAAGTAAGGAATCGGGGTGATTTACACTTACGGCCGGGGATATATGTTTCATCACAATTGAAACACAACCCTTTTTGTTGTCATGCTTCCATGTGTACCAGCTAAGGGCTATCCCTTGCATGTAGAAAGAAGCAATGGCAAGCCGCTGATCCTCTGATACCTGGTAGAAAGAAAAATATTGGTCTGCTTGGAATAACCGGTCCAAAGGATTGGTTCCATCAAAGGGTGCCATGTGAATTTTTGGGGTTTTTAGGTAGTTAAGTTGTGGTTTGGGAAGTGGTAATGTGGATGAATCAATATCATCTTAATGCCGATATAAATATATATATATATATAGTATTATTATATATAAATAATATTTATAATTAAAGTATAAATATTATTATTAGATAAACATAAATAAAATATGATTCTTATTTTATTGTTATTTAAATATGGATAAAATATTGAGTGGATCTCATTAATTGAAATTAAATGAATTGGAGGGATAAAGATGATTGAAATTGTTGAATGACTTAATTGTAAATTTAACCAATAAAGGAGAAAGCTTAAAATATGAGACACCCCCAAAATTAAAAATTAAGAGAAACTAAAGGAAAAAATCAGCAAAGCGCGGACAAGACAAATGAATTAAAAAATTTAACGACTGACATCCGGTCCAATTGCAAACTAGACTTGGCTAATTTAATAAAATATTATAAAAACTAAAAAATTAACAAAACTAATGTAAAAATAAAAAAATTTACATTTCTATGGTAATTTGTAATCTGGGAAAGCGAGTCAATTTTTCATAATTTACGATCTGGGATTACGAATTTAAATATTCATAATTTACAATGTGGAATTGCGAATTCTACTATTAGTCTAGGATTGTACGCGAATTAAATGTTCATAATTTGCAATGCAGGATTGTGAATTCTACTATTAGTTTAGGATTGTAAATTCTGTACTATTCATAATTTGCACTCTGTAAATTCTCTATTATTCATAATTTGCAAATTAAAATAAAATTTTTGTAAATTTTCAATGGTGAAAAGTATGCAGATCCTGAGTGCAAATTAGCCAAATATAATTGTGAATTCTACCATAATTGCATTATTGCATTATAAACACAATTTAATATATAATTTTTAATTAGAATGTATCAAATATATTTGCATTTAAATATTAGAGACTGAATCGGGTCATTACATTATTTTATTTGAAACATAATTTATTTTTACATTATTTTGTTAATTTTTTAAATTTTTTAAATAATTTTATTAAATTAGCCACTAGACTTGCGCAGATATATTTTGAAAGAAATATAGATTTCGTAACACAAAAACTCATGATCTTGCGTAGTCATGGGCGAATCTAATTTTTTTTGTTATGGGCAAATTTTTTTTTTAAAAGGATCATTATATAATATTAGGGAGGGGCATGCATAATTTTTGGGGGTAAAATATAATTGGATAAATCGCATAAAACTCGCCCGTATTATAGTAAATATTCACAAAACTCGTATGTATTAACAAAATAAGCAAAAACAACCAAATAGTTTCTTAAACTTCACATGAAACTCCATGTGTTATAAAAAAAAAGCCCCACTCATTTTTTGAAACATTGTATGAGACCCTTCATGTTAACCAAAACAGGCAAAAAAAAAACTGCTCTATTTTCATAAATCTTGCACAAAACTCCTTTATATATAAGTATATTTTACTTAATCTCGTTAAAACTATATACAATTTTTTTATGAAAACAAATTCATAAACGTCCATATATATATATATATATAGAGGAGGATCTGTAAGGCTTTCTCGTATATGTATAAATATATATAAATAGATGTGTCAGTAAAATGTGGTGTCGAGCTATATATTATGAAGTATTTCGTTTAAAAAATAAATGAAATATATCTATATATATATATATATATTTATATATATGTTTATTATTGTGAAAAAATAGTTTATGATTAATGAAAATATACATATTTTTTATATATACAATTGTTTTTTACTCGATATATATTGTTCAATAAGCAAGCATACCTTAAAAGAAAAAAAATCAAAATATTATTAATAATCTAATTTAAATTAGACCTAAAAATTATTCACTTTCAAATTCTTCTAAATATTGTCCATTTTAAATTAAAGAAGAATTACAGAAAAGAATAAAATAATATAGATTCAGAAAAAATTGAGAGCATATTGCACAATCAATAGAGTTTTATGCAGGATTTAAGAAAATAAGGGTTTTTCCACCAGGGGTTTCGTGCAAGTTTTCAAAAAAAAGAGGTGCTTTTTTGTTTTTTATAATATAGAGGAGTTTTATGCCGAGTTTAAAAAACATAGTGGTTTTTTTTGCTTATTTGGTTAACACACGAGAGAGTTTCATGCATATTTATTACATATAAGGGTTTTATGCAATTTACTCAATATAATTTTTGGGGGAATGAAACTTTTAAGGAGTACAAAAAAAATTACTCCCATCCAACATGTATACACAGTAGCGGAATAAGAATTTAGGTTGAGGAAAAAAAATATTCAAAATAAGGAAAAATATTTTAGGGGAGCAAAACACAATTTTAAAGCTACAACCTTTAATTTGAGAAGTAAAATATAATTTAATGGGTAATAAAAAAAAATTGAGAAATAATATTTTTGCTCTCTTGCCTACACTTCTGTCCATGATCCTAGGCATGGGACGACCTTTTTTTTAAAAGAATTTTTTTTATATGTCTACTTGTGCAAAATATCCATACCATCAACGAAATACACTACGAGACCAAAGTTTACGATGTTTAACAGAAGCATCGCATTTTCGCATACAAATGATAATTGGTAGTTCAGAGATTTTATTCCTAAATTTTATTGACCTCTTAATAACTCTGTATGGGGTGGAAGTGGCTGTCGAGGGGAGAGCCATGCAAGTCTCCACGGCGGCGCTTGGCTGGTTCACGGCGGCCATTGCCGGAAACTTCTTCGTGGACCACAGAGGCCGTGGCACGCGAGTACTGCTTCGCTATCACAACTGAGGCAAGAACCACGCATAAACAAAACACTGCATAACACTGTCTGCTAAACTTCCCCAATACCCCTCCAAATTTACCCATCTCCATTAATTAGCACCGAACCAACGTAGATTTCATGTAGTGGAGATTATTAAAACAAATGTGAAAGAAGAAATTTATACCTGTAATAATTATTTATAACATCTGGGAATATGAGAAGCTGGACACAATGGGCAGCAAAGGACAAGAATATTGGGCGGCGCATGCATCAAAAATAGAATTTCTCTGCACCTTACGTGGGTGAAGTTCCCTAGGTTTGTCCCTTTTGTTATCTATTTTCTGTTTTGGTTACAGGTTTTCATTTAATTCCTAGTTTTTAGGTCACGGATCACTCTCATTTAATTTAAAACTGTGTTGCCTTTTTCCACACCAGTGATGTTGGAGAAACTATTTGACACGTAGAAAAGGGAAATTGAAAAAATGGTTGTAGGTATTTTGTAACAGTAACCTCAATCTGTTAGAATTTGATCTCAACTAAATTGGTAAACCTTGATGTACGAAGCTTCAATTATGCGAGAGGTCCGGAAAAGAGTCAGACCACTTTAGGCCTAATGTACCTCTTGCAATGCAAGAAGCTGTTTTCGTGACTCGAACCCGTGACCTCAAATGTCACATGTCAGCAATTTTAACCGTTGTGTCAAGGCTCACCCTTAGTGTAAGGAGTACGTTCCGCTTTGAATCTTCGATTGATAACCTACAACCAATACAAGAAAACAATCACAGTATACAATTCACAATAAACTATAAACTGAAATTCTAAACAAGAGTAAGAGATTTGGGCTCAGGTCGAGCAGGGTTTCCTTTCAACGTCGTCACCGGGGAACCAAGGTATCGTATCCAAAAGTTGGAGACACACACTGCCAGAATGGACTCAAGGCAGCCACCAAGCACGCACGGCACACACAGCACCACACGGCTGCACCACAGCCTAACCACACAGGTGAAGACTCACGGCCACACACCAGCACTGCCCGAACAGAACCAATAACGGGAATCACACAAGGATACACCAAGGAAGGGGATAGGGGCAACACAGAGCTTAAACCAGCTAAGCACAGTTAGAACCACTAAGGTTAACCGCAGGGCAACACTCTAGCCACAAATCCGAACCACACTGGAACAGGGACAAAAAGGGGGGAACGAAAAACACTAAGGATTTCGGATTTCAGAGTGATACCTCATCATGGAACCATACCAACATTAATAGCACCGAGGGAGACGAAGAGAAGGGGAGCAAGTCCCAAGGACGCGGTCAAGCCAGCCGAAGAGGCACACGCAGAGAAGCTTCTGGAGTGGGGGAGATGAAACGTGAAAGGGGAATGGGAATAAAGGGGCTCGGTTATAGACAAGAAGAGGGACCAAAGCCCATTAAGAATAAATAAGGTAATGGGCCAAACCCAACACTTAGACTAGTAGAATATAGTCTCAAATAAATTATATAATAACATAAATAATTTTATCAAATATAATCCTAAGAAAATATTTTTCTAATAAAATTGGTCCATAAATCCTTAACAAAACTTAGGACTTTTTTGGTAAAAATTATTTTCTATGGGACTATATTTGATCAAAAATATTTATGGGTGACTATTATTATTAAAAAAATAATTTCTTTTAGATTTATGTTTTATTAATCCTTAATTATTCTTGCTTAAATTCATGGCTATGGCTAAAGGCGAAGTTGCAAGGAGCCTTTTCCTTTTTTGTGTCGGATTGGTCTCTAAACTCGAAAATACGCATCACAAATTGTTCGTGTTAGATTCTGGTGTGTGTTAGGGTAAGATTACATCAATTCAACTTATGATTAGTATTATTTCTCTTTAAAAAAATTAATATCAATATTACAAAATTAAATTTCATAAACATGAGATTCGGAAAATAGTTCAATAATAACCTTGTCAAGATCTGAAATTAGTCAGAACAACTTTTTCTCACCGTATAATAATCATAAGTATATCCGATCGCACATATTTATATATCAACATGGCCTCCAGTTGTTTCTTTCTAGCCACATAAACAACATATCTATCTCACTTTTTTAGTATATTCTTCACTTCTGAGCTAGCTAAGCCAGAATGGTTCTCTCCAAGATCGCCTCGCAATCCGATGTGTCCATCCACTGCACCTTCGCTTCTCGATACGTACGAGACAGTCTTCCCAGGTAATTTCATTTATACATTAAATTCCTTTTGAGATCGAGATGATGATTCATGGATCGTACCCAGGTTTAAATTGCCGGAGAATTCGATCCCGAAAGAGACTGCATACCAGATCATAAGCGATGAGCTGATGCTGGACGGGAATCCAAGGTTAAATCTAGCATCCTTTGTCACGACATGGATGGAACCTGAGTGTGACAAGCTCACCGTAAAATTAACAAATGTTCGAAATATATACCCAACATTTAGTCTAACATATTCGATTCTAAACCATGCCACGGTTCGGATTTCAAATGACCATATTCATTCTTTTAAAACAACATATTTGCTCGAACTTATGCAAAACTACATAATCTTAGAAGTTAGAACAACATATTTCTCTGTATGAGGTTACTCTCTGGAAGCCTCCATGAGAGTTTGGTTCCTTCCTTCGTGGTTAAGCATTCTCTTCTGCATCACATCGGTGTGCTCTTCAGCTTTTGGATCTTGCAATATGGTTGTCCTCGTCACCTCCCCAGGCTCTCACCTTTGTTTCCTCCCAGGTTATGGAGGTGTTTGTAGAAATTAGTGTCTTATTATTCAACACTGATCGCGATTTGTTTAAACTATGAAATTCCAGTGTAACGCGATTACACCACCACAAGTGCACGGTGTCAAGTTTTAGTAAAGTAGATTAAAAGTATGAGTGTCGAACACACGAGGACTAGAAAGTAAGTACCATTTTCAATTAGATTAACTATATTTAGCCTACGATTATTGAGTGATTATTAAATTAAATTGATCAAAAGACAATAATTAACCTAAGCAACGATAGATAATGAAGAAATGTGATAGAAACAATTATCAAGACGTCGGTTCACCCATGTAATCCCCATAATTTTCCTATTAATTAAGATTCAAAACCTATGTTCTAAGGTGACGAGTTTTCCTACTGCATTTGTTATAATATGGCCAAGCTATAACAAGTCTAGTATTAATATTACAATAAACCACCCTCGTGTTCTTATTGAACGATGAATACCAAAAAAAGATTTGTGGAAACTACTAGCCTTCGATTTTGGTAAATCTATTGCTATCACACGTGTGCCAGAATTTACTTGGTCGGTCTCAACCTAGAACCCACGACTTAATTCACTATGTCGTATCGTAATATCGTATGGTCAAGTCAATTACGATTACAAATTCATGCAAAAGGTAGCTAATATTTGAAAGCATTAAGTACGTAAATTATGGGCAAAGATTATAAAATTTGAATAAAAAAACTAATTTAAATCATGGGTTCAAACATGGGATCCCTTAGTCTTGATAAACAAAGACTAGTCAACAATCATCATCACATAATAATGCATAAATATGTTTTGCAACAATTCAACATAAAAATCTGAAAATAAAAAGTAAACAAGTCTAGAAATACGAATAAATGAGGTCGTCACTCTGTGCCTTGCTCCTTAAGTCCGTCTCTTCCATTGCTCTTGCTCTTCAATGGCTCGTGATGGTATGGTTTGGGTGGAGGATGAAGGAGGCTACTTCTAGGTCAGAAAATAAAGTGTCAAAAGTCCAGATTTTTGTGCATATAGTCCCTTATATAGTGGATGAGTTGGATGGAAGTATCCTTGTTGGACTCAAACTCTAAAAGGAAATTTTTTTCAGAATCTTCACCGGCGATCGATCGAGCCGCAGCTTTCGATCGATCGCGAGTTTGTATCATTTCTTAAATTTTCTGCCTTCGGTGATCGATCGAGTAGAGCGTGGCGATCGATCACACAATAATCAATTTTGTTGGTCAGAACCCGGCCAAGCCCGATCGATCGAAGAAAACCTCGCGATTGATCGGTGCTTTGAATTCTTGTTTGTGCTTTGTTTCTTCATTCCTTTTACAGACTCGTTGATTCTTTTTCATCATTTTAGCTCATTTCCTCCACTTTTATGAACTTTCACCTAGATTCCTAAAATCATAACCAAAAAGCGTAAAATCTTCCGGGAATCAACATGAAAATCATAGCAAAATAAGTGTAAAAATGACACTTAGCAACTCCCCCAAACTTAGACTTGGTCATCATCGAGTAAGCAGTAAGTTCAAAATATAGAGTCCATCCTTAATACTTTAAAAGAACTAACTTAGTAAGTCAAATGTAAAGCTCAGAAATCCCACTAACACACCAACAAGAGTCGATCCAACAATTAACAAGAAGTGGTTTCTCCTCAGCCGAGCAATACATCACAAAATTGGAATGTGCGTGTGTGTTATTGTCAATATCGAGTTTCATACATATCTTCAAGATCAAATAATGCTAATAAACTCAAAGTCGAGATTATTATCAAGCACTCCATAAGCCTACTTTTCAAAAACTTCTCTACTAATGTAATTATTCCCTAAACTTGGATCAAAAGATCTTTTTAAGCTTATAGTGTTAGGCCTTTGGTGTCAGGTTTCAAAGAAAAGGTAGGAAAATCAAATAAGAGAAAATAATTTGTAAATTTTCATCTCAGCACATCTTCAACTCCCTCCTCTCTTTTTTCTTTTCTTTATATATTGATGACCATGTGCTTTGTTAGATTTACCAAAGGTGGTCAATGCAGGACCTCCACATGGTTCAACATCACATAACTATGCTAATACTTCATTATGCCTTTCTTTTTCCTTTTTCATTAGGCATTGGATTTTTTCTTGTAATTGCTCAAAACATAGTACGTGAATAACTTAATAGCTCAAAACATAGTACATACATGAAATTCATTATACTCCCTTAAGGTAAAGATAAAAATTATTTTTAGGCTCATATAAGGGTAGATATAATGAGTTTATCAACAAAATTTGAATGATGGTTAATTTCCATTCCTTTTCAATTAAGCTCAAAGGTGGACACTAAGGATAAATATAGACAAGGTAGGCTTGAAAGGGTCAAAAGTTCCAAAGATCGTCTAAATCATGTCCAAGTCATGTTCATAATTATAAAATTTTGCCTCATAGCATAATCACATAGGTTCTATAGTGCTCTAAGATGCTCAAGACAAATCATAGATCACAAAAGTTTTCACTTTTCATCATGTAAGCCACACAATCATGACTCAAAAGTGCTCTTTTGAAGTACTAACTCAAAAAGGATATTCACAAACATGTCAAAAAATGTCAAGACTCTAGTTGAGATGGGGATTAGTTTCATCATGTAATACAATTGCAATTCTAATTCATGAATTTCTCAAGATTGAACTCATTTTCCAAACAATAGGTGTTCAAGAACAACTTAGTCAAGTGATAGATATAAGCTTGCAAGAACAACTCAATCAACAGAAATAGCAGCTATTATTAAACACCCCTCAAACTTAGTACGTGTATTACCCTCAATGTACAGTAATCAATAAGTGCAATAGCAAGACACATACCTAGATGACGATCGTCAATGATCTTTGTCCTCATCATCATGCTCCGGCGGGGGTACTGGCGGGTATGGCTCGTACGGTGGAAAAATCGGTTGTGGTGGGAAAGGAATGACCGGAAAACCCTGTTGCAATGTAGTGTTCCATGCAAATTGATATTACATGAACTCCATGTGGTGTTGATTCATCTGTTATTGTTCAAAGCGGATTTCCATTTGTTCAAAACGTATTGATAAGTATGATTTTTACACTTAATTTGATATAAGATTAGGAGTATTTTTGTAGTGATTCCTGGAAAATATTACGTTTTTTGGTATATCTTTGTATATTTCAGGAATCTAGGTCCAAATGCATAAAAGTTGAGGAAATATGCTTAAAATGATGAAAAAGGAAAAAGGACCAAACCGAGCATACACGAAAAAGGAGGGACGAAAGTGCAAAATGTTGAAAATTAACGATCGGTAAAGATCAGCAATCGATCGCCACAAAACAGTGCACATTAACGATCGATCGGTAAAGATCAGTGATCGATCGCAGCGCCGAAAATTTTGGAAAATAAAAAAAGAATAGTTTGGCGATCGACCGGCACATTCTCGCGATCGATCGCCAAACCCGAAAAATCAAAATTTCTTTCATTATCAAGCTATTTTGTTTCCAAAGAATTGAAGACTCCCCAACACAATATATAGAAGATCTTGGACAAAATTAGGGACTGCTGGCTGATAATAAACTCTACAAACTCATCCACCATCACTCTCCATCATCCCCAACCATCCATATACCATCAACCATTTAAGAGAAGATGCATCGGAAGAGACGGGAAGACGGAGCAAGCAAAGAGTCAAAGCCTCTCGTTATTTACGTATTTCTAAACTTTGTTTGTTTCTATTTGATTTCTTTATGCTTTCGATGCTGAAAAACACAATTTTGCATGTTATTTAATATGTTACTAGGCTAAGTTTCGTTGTCAAGACTTAGGGGATCCCATGTTTTGAACCCACAATTTTAATTAAGTTTTGATTGATTCTTACAAATTCTTTGTGTTTAATTTTTTGTGTTCATGCTTTCGATGGATTAATATCATTGATTGATTATTTATTGAAATTGAATTGGCCATAGGAGATTGTGATATGATATAGTAAATTAAGCCGTGGATTTCAGACTGATATCGAGAGATGAAGTCAAATACACGTGTGATAGCTATAGATATATAGTAATCAAAAGCTAGAAGGTTTCATAAAACGACATAAAATTTGAGTGTTAAATAAGTTCATGATCATTGCCTTGTTGCATCTTAGTATTAAACTTGTTGTAACCGGACCAAGGTATAACAAGTGTATTAGGAAAACTCGTCACCTTAGAACGTTTGAGTTTAATTCTTAACTATAGGCGAATTGTGGGGGATTGCATGGGTGAACCGAAAGTCTTGATAATTGTCTCTATTGATTCTAATCTTATTCGTTCTTGTTTGTTTGGGTTGATTATCGAGTTAATTAAATTAGTTAATTAATTATAACCAATTATCGTAGGCTAAATATAGTTAAACTACTGGAGTTTGATATTTATTTTCTAGTCCTCGTGGGATGGACAATCCGTCATTTTCATATTATTATATTAAAACTTGACACCGTGCACTTGCGGTATGCAATTGCTACGCTGGAAAATATTGTTTAAAATAATAGCGATCAAGTTTTTGGCGCCGTTGCCGGGGACTAGTTTTAATAATATCAAACGAGATTAGTTGACTGTAGTTTAGTCATTCATTTTTTTAGTTTTCGATTTTTCCCCATTCTCTCTACTTTTCTACCGTTTGTGTTCTTTTTGGTTGATTGTTACAATTTGTTATCTCTTGGTGCATACTAAGGAGTAGCAAGCCTACACTTGAGCCTTTTGATCTCGAGATCGAGCGCACCTGTCCAAGGAGGCTAAGGCAAGCAAGAGCACACATGGCTAATACCGAGGAGATTCCAGTACCACCAGTGGCAAGATCACTCATGGACTAGCCCCACCCTGCATTCCATGGATCATTGTCGAGTATCACGAGACCAACCTTACAGGCTAGCAATTTTGAAATCAAGCCTGCTATCATACAGATGATCTAACATTCGGTCCAATTTGGGGGAGCAGCTACTGAAGATCCAAATGCCCACATCTCCAACTTCTTGGAGATTTGTGATACATTCAAGCATAATGGCGTTACTGACGATGCCATCAAGTTACGTTTGTTTTCCTTTTCTTTACAAGATAAAGCTAAATCTTGGTTACAATCGTTGCCTGCATGTTCTATTACTACGTGCGATAGGATGGCGCATTTGTTCTTGTCAAAATTCTTTCCACCATCCAAGACGACCAAGATGCGCAATGACAGCACTACTTTTGCCCAATATGATCCAGAGACACTGTATGAGGCTTGGGAGTGCTTCAAAGATCTACTCCGGAGATGCCTACATCATGGCCTCCCTATTTGGCTGCAGGTACAAACGTTTTATAACGGTTTATTTTCTGATAATCGTTCTATGATTGATGCAGCGTCAGGAGGAACTGTGATGAGGAAGACACCCGAGGAAGGTTATACGCTGTTGGAGGAGATGGCTGCTAATAGCTGCCAATGGCAGTCAGACAGGAACATGCCAAAGAAGCAAGCTGGAGTGCATCAAGTGAGTGAAGTCACTGCCCTAGCTGCCCAGTTGGAAGCGCTGAACAAGAAGATCGATAGTTTGAGCATGGATGCAATGCAAGTTCAAACTATTACATGCGAGCTTTGCCAAGGAGGACATCCGAGCACTGAATGCCAAGTAGGTAACCATTTTGTTACAACTAATGAAGCTGTTAATTTTGTAGGGAACCGACACCGAGGAACAATCCCCAACCACCACCAGGGTATGCACCAAAGCCAAGCATGGAGGGGCTGCTAACTAAGTTCATATCATCGGCTGAAACGAGGATGAACAATCTAAACACAAAGGACAAATGGATTAAGTTACATGGTAAATATTATCACAAGTTCTAAAGGTTATGTCGAGTCATTGACATTCTTGTAATTTGGGTAGCCTCGATGTGTTGCTAGACACCGCTCCTTGCTTGTAACGTAAAATGAGATTTTATGTCACTGCCAACATTACAAGATCCTACCGGGTCGCACAAAAGATTAAATCGATAAAGGGAATTAAATTCATTGGATGAATTAATTAATTAAGAAGAGTCTTAATTAAATAATTATGAGGATTTAATTAAATCATGGGTTTGAGCCCATAAGGCTTTGTGAAAGCCTTTAATTAAATTGTTTATAAAGATAACAAGGTGACTAATTATTGAATTAATTCATTCCTTGATATCACAATTATCAAAACCTAAAAAGCTCTCAAGCTTAAACCACACGGCCGCCGCCTCCTTCCTCCTTCATCTTCACGGCCGACGTGAATAGTGGTGATCGGAACGGCTGCCGTTTAATCGGTTTTGAATCGTGGGGTTGGTTTTAGTTCAAGAATAAGTCTAGCAACTTGTTCTTGAACGTCCCTTGTTCGTTTAATCGTGTGGATACCGTTGAGGCAAGACCTTGGAGGTGTTGCTCGTGACTCGGGATCGTTGGACGTTGTGCTCCGTGGAATCTGCTCAAACACGCTACAAGGGTGAGACCTTCGTATAACCTTCATTCGATATGAAAACCTATGTATAGATCCGCGGTTTAGTAATCCAAAATTTTATTCCGCTGCGTTGTATGCTTTATGGATTACTTACAGTGGTATCAGTGTCGTGTACAAGGCTCATATCGGATTTATGTGGTTAAACTATTTTAATCATATTAGAATAATATTGCATGCTATTAAAACTGTATAAACATATATGATATGTTAATATCGATTTTGTGAAAATCATCGTAAAATTGTATTTGATATAATTGGCGAATAATCAAATAATTGGAACAAAGTTTCGGCCACCCCCTAGCAAATTGACCCACGGCTTGGCCACATGAGGGCTAGGGTTTTCGAACCCTTGGCTCGAGATGGCCTAGTCGTTGTGGCTCATGTTCGTGCATGGAGGTTTCGAGACGTGGATGAGTTTTGAACTCTTTGGCTCGATAATGGTTCACGCATGCATGGATTATTGGCTTCACCACATGAGAGCTAGGGTTTTCGAACCCTTGGCTCGAGATGGTTGAGCCAACCCCGTGCATGGCCTGACCGTGACTCATGGCTAACAAATTCCATTGTTTCAATCATGATGGCTCGATGAAAAACTCAACATGGTGCGAGGCGGCTAGGGTTTGGAACCCTAGCGCCGCCGCCGCTCGAGCATGGTTCGGCCATGGGCTAGGGTTTCGAACCCTAGGCCCATAATTGGTCTAGCCGTGTATTTGGTTGGTTCGAACCATGGTGGTTCGTGACTTAGTCGCTTAAGTTCGAGGCATGTGATGTCCCGAGCGTACGATAATTTTTCAAAAATTATTTTACAGTTTTAATTAGAATTAAATTTAAAATGTTTAGAATTTAATTAATTAAATGTTAATGCATGCTTTATGTGTTGTTTGAGCATGGTGCGTGGTTATAGCCCTTTGACCTATTAGATAGGATTTGTGAATGTTTGTAATTTTAATACGACCTGCGTGTCGTGCATTCTCCTTTTATTCTAAATGTTATCCCTCCCCTATGTTCCCCTCGAATGTGAATCGAGGAATTCTATATCTTGTAAATAGTATAGTTTAAATTTGTTGATGATGATCGATGAAGATGGAGCAAGGTGCCAGGTCGAGGAGGCCATTCACAAATAGGAGCCAAAGGAAGGTGCTTGTGAAGTTACCTTAGGTTGACTCTTAGGATTTTCTCATTGGCTTGAGAAAATCGCTAGTAGGGGCTATAACCATGTCACGTTTAATTATGTATGATGATGCATGATTTATCTTATGCTTTAGATTGATAATTGTATTACACATATATGTAGATATGTATACAACTATATGTAGTGGACATATTTTAAATTATCAAACTAATCATGATATCAATAAATCCCTCTAAAATATTAAGTTTTAGATGCCTTCCAAAATTAAAAGTACTCGTCAAAAACTTCGATTGTACATGTGTGGGTTTGCCAAAGCAAAGCACCGTGGCAATCTTAGTAAGGCGCGAAAGGATAAAAGTGATATCCGTTATACTTTAAATTGGGTACGACTTAACTAGGTTATCTCAATAGGATTGGGAACCTAGAGGCATGGGTTGGATAATAATTCATTTGATGAATTGAACAAAGCGTTGTTCGTCCAACTATCCAAGAATTATATGTGATATAATTGACAAAGTGTTGTCTACCTAAATAACCGAGTCTTGGGCGATTAGCCAAAGCTAACTCAAGATTAGGCGAAATATGGATCTTGGCCCACTAAAGGTTTCGAGGGTTGATATTTTTTTAAACAAAGTAGTGGGAGCATCATTTAATATAAGACCATGTTAAATGATTAAATCATAAACTTATTTTGCATATTTATATTGTAGATATCCATGGCAACTAACAACGTAACAAGCACTTTATCACTGCGATCGGTCCTTGAGAAGGACAAATTAAATGGGACAAATTTCCTAGACTGGCTTAGGAACTTGAGGATAGTCCTCAAACAAGAAAATAAACAATATGTCCTAGAGGAACCCTTACCTGCTGAGGAACCTCCACTAACGGCTACAAGAGCCGATAAAGATGCTTACAAGAAGCATCAAAGTGACGCACTTGATGTTGGGTGCCTTATGCTTGCCACCATGAACTCTGAGCTTCAGAAGCAACATGAGGAAATGGAGGCGTTTGATATGATCGAGCATCTTAAGCAACTGTACCAACAACAAGCAAGACAAGAGAGGTATGACGTCTCTAAGGCGTTATTCCAGTGTAGAATGGTAGAAGGAAGTCTGGTTGGAACTCATGTACTCAAGATGATTGGGTATATTGAGAATCTGGAGAAGCTGGGTTTTCCTTTGGACCAAGAGTTGGCCACTGACGTGATCTTGCAATCGTTGCCTGAAAGCTTCAGTCAATTTGTCTTAAATTACAATATGATTGAAATTGAGAAGACACTACCACAGTTACTTGGCATGCTTAGAACTTTTGAAGCAAATATCAAGAAGTCTAAACCTACAAATGTTCTTATTGTGAATAAGAACAAAGGAAAGACTAAAGCTAAGAACTTCAAGAAGAACAAGAAGGTCTTTGTTAAATCTAAGCCAAAGTCATCTGCACTGAAACCAAAGGGAGGGATAGCGAAGGAAGGGAACTGTTTCCATTGCGGTGAGACCGGCCATTGGAAAAGAAACTGCAAAGTATATCTGGAGGATCTAAAGAAAGGAAGTGTGACTTCCACTTCAGGTATTTTTGTTATAGAAGTCAATTTATCTACTTCTTCATCATGGGTATTAGATACTGGATGTGGATCTCACATTTGTGTAAATGTGCAGGACCTCAAAAAGAGTAGATTGTTGGCGAAAGGCGAAGTTGATCTCCGAGTTGGAAATGGAGCAAGAGTTGCTGCATTAGCTATAGGAGATTATTATTTATCTTTGCCTTCTGGTTTATCATTGATTTTAAAAGACTGTTATTTTGTGCCATCATTACCAAAAACATAATTTCTATTTCTTGTTTAGACAAGTGTGGGTATTCATTTATAATAAAGGACAACTGTTGTTCTATTTATTTAAATGATATGTTTTATGCTAGTGCACAAATGGTGAATGGTCTTTATTTATTAAATCTTGATATGCCTATCTATACATAAATACTAAAAGGATTAAAAATAATGATTGTAATCCGACTTATCTCTGGCACTGTCGCTTGGGCCACATAAACGAGAACCGCATATCTAAACTTCATAATGATGGAGTATTAGATTCATTTGACTTTTAATCATATGAAACATGCGAATCTTGTTTAATGGGCAAGATGACTAAAGCCCCTTTCAAGGGACATGTTGAAAGGGCAAATGTTTTATTGGAACTAATACATAGTGATGTATGTGGACCAATAAGTACACAAGCTAGAGGTGGTTTTCATTACTTCGTTACATTTACTGATGACCTCAGTAGATATGGGTATGTGTACCTAATGAAGCATAAGCATGAAACCTTTCAAAAGTTCAAAGATTTCAAGAATGAAGTACAAAACCAACTTGGCAAAAGTATCAAAATCCTTCGATCAGATCGAGGAAGTGAATACTTAAGCCAAGAGTTCCATGACTATCTAAAGGAGTGTAGGATAGTCCCACAACTCACTTCTCCGTATACTCCACAATGGAATGGTGTATCCGAGAGGAGAAATCGAACCTTGTTAGACATGGTTAGATCAATGATGAGTCATGCAGATCTTCCGATATCGTTTTGGGGACACGCTCTAGAAACAACGATTTTGTTACTGAACCGTGTTCCATCTAAATCAGTGGAAAAGACACCATATGAGATATGGACTGGGAAGCGTCCTAGTATGTCTTTTATGAAGATTTGGGGTTGTGAGGCTTTCGTTAGACGTCACGCCACTAACAAACTTGGACCCAAATCTGATAAGTGTTTATTTGTGGGGTATCCTAAGGAAACGAAAGGATACTATTTCTATTATCCCACCGAGAACAAAGTAGTTGTTGCTCGGACTGGTGTATTTCTTGAAAGAGAATTTATTTCTAGAAAAACCAGTGGGAGAAAAATAGAACTTAGTGAAGTTCAACCACAAGAAAACACTGAACCTGATATTGAGATGGAAACAGAGCAGGCACCGCAAGCTGTTGTGGAAGAAGTACCTGCTCAAGAGACACAAGCCCAGCATAGGTCTGTAAGAGAACACCGGGAGCCACAGAGATATGGATTTCTTGTGACTCAACAAGGTGACTTACTACTTATTGATGAGGATGAGCCGTCATCTTATCAACAAGCTATAATGGGCACTGATTCTGAGAAATGGCAAGAAGCCATGAAATCTGAGATGGAATCCATGTATGCAAACCAAGTATGGACTTTGGTTGATCCACCTGAAGGGGTACGACCCATAGGGTGCAAATGGATTTTCAAGAAAAAGACCGATATGGATGGTAATGTACAAACCTATAAAGGTCGGCTGGTTGCAAAAGGATTCAAACAAATTCATGGTATTGACTATGATGAAACCTTTTCACCAGTGGCCATGGTTAAATCCATAAGGATCTTACTTGCAATAGCTGCATTTCATGATTATGAAATATGACAGATGGATGTCAAAACAGCTTTCCTTAATGGAAATCTGCTCGAGGATATGTACATGACACAGCCTGAGGGTTTTGTCGATCCAAAGGATGCTGGAAAGATATGCAAGCTACAACGATCCATTTATGGATTGAAGCAAGCTTCTCGGAGTTGGAATCTTCATTTTGATGATGCAATCAAAGAGTTTGGTTTTATCAAAAACGTAGATGAACCTTGTGTCTACAAGAAGGTCAGTGGGAGCATAATCATTTTCCTAGTGTTGTATGTAGATGACATACTTCTCATTGGGGAAATGCTTTTCGATGAAAGACTTGGGAGAAGCCACCTAGTATTAGGAATCAAGATCTATAGAGATAGATCAAGAAGGCTTCTCGGCCTAAGTCAAAGTACATACATAGACAAAGTGCTTAAAAGGTTTAGCATGCAAGGATCAAAGAAAGGATTCGTGCCTATGACACATGGTATATCTCTCTCGAAGGAACAGTGTCCTTCAACACCAGATGAGAGACAACGCATGAGTAAGATTCCATATGCGTCAGCTATTGGATCTATCATGTATGCCATGATATGTACTCGTCCCGATGTATCGTATGCTTTGAGCATGACGAGCAGATATCAAGTTGATCCAGGTGAAGGTCACTGGATTGCTGTCAAGAATATCCTGAAGTACTTGAGAAGAACTAAGGATACATTCTTGATTTATGGAGGTGAGGAAGAGCTCAATGTAATTGGTTACACTGATGCAAGCTTCCAAACTGACAAAGATGATTTTCGATCGCAATCTGGATATGTGTATTGCCTAAATGGAGGTGCTGTGAGCTAGAAGAGTTCAAAGCAAGAAACAGTAGCCGACTCTACAACGGAAGCTGAGTATATTGCTGCCTCGGATGCAGCAAAGGAAGCTGTTTGGATTAGGAAGTTCATTTCTGAACTTGGAGTGGTGCCTAGCATTAAAGATCCGATAGAACTCTATTGTGACAACAATGGAGCGATCGCATTGGCTAAGGAACCTAGATCTCACCAAAGATCCAATCACATACTTAGGCGTTTCCATTTCATTCGAGAAATCGTTGAAAGGGGAGATGTTAAAATATGCAAAGTACCAACAGATGATAACATATCTGACCCATTGACGAAGCCACTGTCACAGCAGAAGCATGATCGTCATACTAGATCTCTAGGCATTAGGTATATGTCTGAGTGGTCTTAGTGCAAGTGGGAGATTTGTTGGGATATGCCCTAAGACAAGTCATTAGATGATTGTTTTGACATACAATGTTTATGATTTTATGAATGGCAATTCATTATTATATATTATTCTTTTAACTGTGCAATGTGAATTAATATATATGTTAATGTCCTTAGAATAATATTGTATTATTCTTAAAGATGTCCCTAGTCAAGTATTATCATGAATAGGGATAATGATAATACGTAGAGACTAGTATGTGTTGATTGATGAACTGTTAATTGATATGAGATATCAAATCAACACATGGGTACATGTTAGAGAACGATGTACTGGACAGACCCACCATGAGAATGCAACATAGATAGTTATATGATTGTCATATGCAATTCTCATAGTGATAATAATGTATGTAATCCTTACGACTTGTGATCATCAGAGATCCCAACATAAGGAGTTATGTATCTTGATATTGTCAAACGTTACCCGTAACAGGGTAAACTATAAAGGCGACTATTGGATACACTACGAATTATGAAGAGGGATGTTGACTGATCGAGATAGGATTTGTCCCTCCTATATAACAGGAGATGTGTTTGGCCCTTGATCAAGTGAGAACTAAAATGCATGGCCATGCTCGAATGAGTCGATATGAGATATCGAGCTTATTCGTTTATTCTAGTTCTACTTGGGGATCAAGAAATAAAGATTGAATATACGAGTATGACTATTCCATGACTCGTGTTCAATCTAAACACAAAGGACAAAGGGATTAAGTTACATGGTAAATATTATCACAAGTTCTAAAGGTTATGTCGAGTCATTGACATTCTTGTAATTTGGGTAGCCTCGATGTGTTGCTAGACACCGCTCCTTGCTTGTAACGTAAAATGAGATTTTATGTCACTGCCAACATTACAAGATCCTATCGGGTCGCACAAAAGATTAAATCGATAAAGGGAATTAAATTCATTGGATGAATTAATTAATTAAGAAGAGTCTAAATTAAATAATTATGAGGATTTAATTAAATCATGGGTTTGAGCCCATAAGGCTTTGTGAAAGCCTTTAATTAAATTGTTTATAAAGATAACAAGGTGACTAATTATTGAATTAATTCATTCCTTGATATCACAATTATCAAAACCTAAAAAGCTCTCAAGCTTAAACCACACGGCCGCCGCCTCCTTCCTCCTTCATCTTCACGGCCGACGTGAATAGTGGTGATCGGAACGGCTGCCGTTTAATCGGTTTTGAATCGTGGGGTTGGTTTTGGTTCAAGAATAGGTCTAGCAACTTGTTCTTGAACGTCCCTTGTTCGTTTAATCGTGTGGATACCGTTGAGGCAAGACCTTGGAGTTGTTGCTCGTGACTCGGGATCGTTGGACGTTGTGCTCCGTGGAATCTGCTCAAACACGCTACAAGGGTGAGACCTTCGTATAACCTTTATTCGATATGAAAACTTATGTATAGATCCGCGGTTTAGTAATCCAAAATTTTATTCCGCTGCGTTGTATGCTTTATGGATTACATACAGTAGCTTGGCTCGGGAGCCGGATTTCTCGAAGATAATCAGGTATTAACATTCCCCTCACCATTGTCTTCGATTTGATAGTGGTATGGTGTGTTATGGTTGAGCTTTTGGGTTGGATTTGTGTTTGGGGGTTTTGGGTTAAAATCTAAAATATTGATTTCAGTGTTTTTATGGTGTTTAATTGTTGTATTTGAGGTGTTGAGGTTGTATGGGGTGTTGGTTTGGAGTTTGGGTGTGAAAAACACCATTGAAGCTCGAAATTTTTGGAATCCCGCAGGTCGCGATCGATCGCGGCTTGGCGCCGATCGATCGCGACATGTTTATGTTTTGGGACGGCGATGAGCAGTAGCGGCGATCGATCGCGGCTTGTTTATTTTCGGGCAGTACGGTATGGAGATCGATCGCGGCCCTGTTCCCTTTGTTTTTTTCAAAAGTTTGGAAAATGTCGGGATTTTGGAATCGAGGTTTTAAGGGGCCGTTTCCGGGGCAATGTCTACATTCCAATGGGAATGCTATACTTTTAAAATGGATTGGTTGGAGCCAAAATTAATTAAACGGAATTTTTGGTTGGGTTTTTGGCTATCTATTAACATATAAAATGGAATATTTTGGGTATTATGCATGCTTAGCCGGGGGGGCTTTTATTTTGGTAATCGTCATGGATTGACGATATGATCGGGAGTCTTGAACGTGCTTGGGCACGTGGTTGCATGCTTGTGTTTGATTGTGAATTATTTGTGTGTTAGCACATAATTCATCGGATCGTGGGACTCGGACGAAGTCGGACTCGAACTACGGAAAATATAAGGTACGTATAACGTACGAGCATAGCCCTTTATTTTAAATGCAATTGTTGAGTGCATGACACACTGTATTGCAATAAATGTATATGGAAGTGCCTGATATATGGTTTTAGCAATAAACGGGTATTAACGGATATTGAAATACATGGTTAATGGTAATTGCTACAAATGGATGTATATACATTGGGAATTGCATGGTGCCGCTTTTGAGCGAGCAATGATTGGATGTGATCGCCTTTGAGCGAACATCTGTTATGACGCCACTGTTGTTGAGCATGCGTGAGACTGAAATGCCGCTATTGTAGAGCGAGCAATTAAATAGAACTATGGAACCATAAGAGAGATATATTGGATATTTGTGATCATTGTTTAATGATTTGTTATTATTGTTATAATGTTGGTATGTGGCAAGTGATTTCGTTAATCAATGTAATGATTAACTGGCATTGGGAATTTGATGGTTTCAGTCATTTTGAGAACAGGGACAGTACAGGGGATCCCGGATGAGGGTGATGCCATCCAGGGAGTATCTCTTATATTTCATAGCATTTACATATTGTAAATTATGAATTGTATTATTATGATTATGGGATTTGGGATATTGGTATGCTCACCCCGCGTGGGGGCTGCCTCGGTTGGGGCAGGTTATTAGGTACATCGATGGCTTGGAATTGAGCTCGAGCGGTTGATTTGAGGTACTTCCAGGATCGAGGTACCAGAGCTGGTTGAACAAGTGCATAGATCCAGAATTGGGATCGAGCTATGCTTGGGAGGTACTTCCAGGATTGAAGTGCCAGTAACGGTATCCGGTAGAGTCTTTTATACATTAGGTACACGCGTATTCATTGGGCACTCTTATGTGAGTACATTTTACGTGTATATGGAATGTATAAATGGGCTACGACTCTTCTTTATTCATTTATGGTTTGCATACAATTAAATATGGAACTGCTAAATGAACTAAGAGCATGTTAGTGTATTATGAGGGTGCATGTTATATAAATAATCTTGGTTGGGGAGTTTGAATATTATGTGGATTAAATGCAAGAAATTTCCTGGATAGCGTATGGTGTCGCACTTGCATATGGTTTTCCCCATGATTTATGATTATATGCACTAATGGTATGGCTTAATACACTAATAACGGGTTAAGGGCACGGGGGTCCTTACATTAGTGGTATCAGAGCCAGGTTAGCTCTTTGGGGCTGTTGAAGGCCTGGAACATGCTGATAGGGATGGGTAGCACATATTTATGCATGATAGTAGTTAGTGTTGTGTGACACAACTATTTTGCTTATGTGCATTTGTGATATGTGATCATAGTGAAACGATTATATGTCATGACATCTATAGAATCATAATATAACCTGTTGATTATGATTGTGAGTTGTGACACAGGGACAACCAAATGGAGCATTTTGAAATGCATTGGGATACAGGAAGTACTTTGTACTCATAGTTTATGCATTTACTCATTATAATCATATTGTGGTGAATATGGATTATCGTATGCTCATGGTTTGGGATTGTTCCTGTAGGGACACTATGACGCGAAAGGCTAAGACCAGGGTTGAAAGACACGAACGGTATAGATGGAGTACTTGGTGAATATCCCATGAGTCATTGTTATGGATGAGTGTTGATTTTAAATGCTTGCCGCTATTTGTTTGTTTTGTGCCGCTAAAATGTGAAGCGAGGGGTGGGAGCGCCGCATGTCACACTGAAGTGTTGTTATCATATGAGGCGAGGAAAGAATATTTGCCGCTAAAATGTGAAGCGAGGGGTGGGAGCGCCGCATGTCCATTTAAGCGAGGTTATTCTATGCCGCCTATATGTAAAGCGAGGGGTGGGAGTGCCGCATGTCGCATTTGAGCGAGGGGCATTAAAATACACTACCGTAACAATGACTAGGGATCGGCTATTCTATTGGCGATGGTTTATGCCGCCGGGTATTCATAGCGATGGTTCATTCCGCTATTCTATTGGCGATGGTTTATGCCGCCGGGTATTCATAGCGATGATTCATTCCGCTATTCTATTGGCGATAGTTTATGCCGTCGGGTATTCATAGCGATGGTTCATTCCGCTATTCTATTGGCTATGGTTTATGCCGCCGGGTATTCATAGCGATGGTTCATTCCGCTATTCTATTGGCGATGGTTCATGCCGCCGGGTATTCATAGCGATGGTTCATTCCGCTATTCTATTGACGATGGTTCATGCCGCCGGGTATTCATAGCGATGGTACATTCTGCTACATCTATGGCGATGGTTCATGCCGCCAGATATCTATAGCGATGTTTTATGCCGCTGACTCTATGACGAGGGATTATGCCACTGATTCTATAGCGACGGGTTATGCCGCTATGTACATGACGCTGGATTACGCCACCTACGAGCGATGGGTGCTGATTGCGTACCACTGTTAGATGATGGAGACAGGTATGCCGCTATATTGTTAGCAATGAGGTATGGCGTATTACTGTTTATTTAGTATTATTGTGGATACCATGAGTTGACTACTTATGCTGTCATGTGTTTGACGATGAGACTATGGACGTCGTGTATCGACATATACCGTCACGAGTCGACGATGTTATTTCGAATGTCATATGTTGACAGGTACCGTCACGGGATGACGATGACATAGTGGATGTTCTATGTAGACGTGTGGCGTCGTTTTGATGATTAATACATTTATGTATATGTATTTGGTTACATAATTGGGTACCGTTGGCGAGCACATGGTAGTGTCTGGGTCACTAGTTGACGAGACCATTACGCCGAGCAGATTGCTCGATGGATTATTGGATGCATTGTACAGGTGAGGGTACCGCATCACGTGATACAGGTAAATATTTTCGAGTAATGATACCCTCCGGGTATACTCGCTGGATTGGCTAAGGCCAAGTGATTGGTGGTAAGAGTAGTCATTGAGGAAACTACTCGCTTGTTGTTGTGATGTGGTGTAGGCATGGTCACACCCACCCTGAGGGTGTGGGATAAGTCCTAATGGATTAGAATTACTTCGTGGTTGAGCAAGGACACTGGGATGTCCTTTGTGCATTGGTATTAGAGATATAATGGGTGATGACCCACTACTCTAACGGTTTGTACGGTATGGCATACCGAGATGGAACGTATGGCTTGTTGGTGGGCTTGATATGAACCTATGGAGGCAGCGCTTTGCTAGCCAGATATCGTGGTAATGATATAGTGTGCTTGTTGGAGCCATTATACTGCTCGTTGGATTCAAGTTCAGTGAATCGTATGATGATATGATGATGACTTTTGGTAGACTCTTGTAGTCTCTATGTGGCATGTTAATTGAGGCAGGAAATACGTCACGGGGACGTTCATACGTCAAGTGTTTTGGAGGGACTTGTACTGGACAGCTCAATTCTGTTGGGGATGCCAACGCGAGTGTCGACAAGTCGTTGTTAGCTCTGGTTGAGCATCCTTGCATATGGAATGCAACGGGGATCACTATTGTATCTTTGAGATATAGCTAGTGGGTAACACTAATATATTGATTTTATCTCTTGGGGAGATTTGGACTATACTGTCATGGAGGCATCCGGTATTGGTTGAGGGTTGATTGAGAATCAACCGGGGTAAGCCCTACTAGTGTTGGACTAGGTGATGGCTTCGTATTTCCGGTGAGGCGTTCGAGGAGACGTCTCCGGGGTAATACTCGAGTTTGTGTAGTACTATGGTATTAGTACAGAGCCTCTTTAGGATGAGTATACATGGCGTATACAGGCTTTAATTTGGTAATAGTGGCTTCGATGCACTATTCTGAACCAGTTGCATATTTTGGCTCCGAGATATATGTTGGTATGTGTATATCCAGTTTTCCGGACGGTGGTTCGAGGTTGGAGGGTCATGGATTCATGGCACTATCCTTGTGGGAAATGCGGTATTGATATACCTACCGGTTGAATCCTTTGGGAGATTCGTTGCTTTGGTTGTGTGGTGTTGATGTTGAAATCACACCCTTTGGTTTTGGTTTGTCAACCATTATTCTCCGTGGGGCAAGAATGATTGGGGATTGACAGTTGATTTTGGGATTTTGGGTATGATTGGAGATACCCGAGTCTATTGCTTTGAGTGTGCTTTTTGTGTTGGTGCGTAGACATGTATGCCGGTGTGGGTATACAAAGGTCAGCATTTTCTTGGTACTCGTCGAGCATCAGATCTATATGCTTTGATGAATGAATCTCCGGTGAGAGATTGTGGCACTTTGAGATTGGTGATCTCGATGGCTCGATGTATTCCGATGAATAATCGGGGAGTCCGGTTGTCTTCCCCTAAGGAGGAATTGTCGTGTTTTGGAACCATGGTAGTTCTTGTTGAATAATTCGATAGCCTTCATGTTTTAGGATTGTTGAATCCCAAAATAAATGAGGAATGGCCAGGATTCGGATTTGTTAGTGTCGTGTTGACACGTGTATCGGGAATGCAATTGATTGTTCTTGCATGTCCTTCCGAGAACTTGAGACCTTGCGGAGTCTCGATTGTGTGTTAGGACCAAGATGTGACCTTCTTGGAACGCCCGGATGTGTACATCATTATATGTGTGTTTGGTGTTGATCGGTAGTAATGGGTTGCCGATCAGTATTACGAAGTGTTGCAACTACTCCTTTGGAGAAATGGGGGTGAAAGCAGGAACCGGGTTTACTGTGAACATACTGACGTATGCTGGTAGTCCTCTTCATAACGATGCGCGTTAAGCGTCGTGGGTAAATGATGGAGATATCATGAGAAGATATCTATGTCAGGACCAAGGAAGATTTGGTTGATTTACAGTTGTGGTGGACTGACTTCTGGGACGATTCCCATCGAGGTATGTTGTTATCTTTCGGGTTTGTATTGGTTTTGGCGTTTGCTCTATTTTAGAGCTTGGTGCGAGATAGGTGTTCTCGCAGTTGATAATTCGATTCTAATGAGGTCCAGAACCGGGGTTGTAACTTTGTTTTGCTTGTGTAGTCCTGGTGTTACATAGAGTACACTGGTGCAAATTTCGAGGACGAAATTTTATTAGTGGGGGATAATTGTGATGTCCGGAGATTAATGGTGTTAATCCCGGTGTGGTAATAATCCTTGATGGATTTTTTTATTGTGGCAATTAGGAATTAATTGCGGTTTTGAGTCTCCCGAGGTTGTTTAGTCGGGCATTTGGGATCGTTGGATCCAAAGGTTGAGATTGTATTCTCATTTTGGTGGAAAACCTATGAGTTGGGTTTTTAGTGGGACTTGGTGTCCGGGGTGCTTTATGCTGGGGCCAGTATGGGTATTTGATGTTGGAGAGAGAGTTTTTGAAAACAGATGATTTTTAATGAATCATGATGTATTTGTGGAGGTATTGGTATCTTGGAACATTTTTGCTATATATACCAGTTGGACTCGAGATTTCCGTCATTTGGCACAGAATCCCTCTCTCTCTTCCCTCTCTCATCGCTCAAACCCTCCTCCCCCTTTCCCCTCTTTGGCTCTTGGGAAGGAAATCGTTGGTAGCTTGGCTCGGGAGCTGGATTTCTCGAAGATAATCAGGTATTAACATTCCCCTCACCATTGTCTTCGATTTGATAGTGATATGGTGTGTTATGGTTGAGCTTTTGGGTTGGATTTGTGTTTGGGGGTTTTGGGTTAAAATCTAAAATGTTGATTTCAGTGTTTTTATGGAGTTTAATTATTGTATTTGAGGTGTTGAGGTTGTATGGGGTGTTGGTTTGGAGTTTGGGTGTGAAAAACACCATTGAAGCTCGAAATTTTTGGAATCCCGCAGGTCGCGATCGATCGCGGCTTGGCACCGATCGATCGCGACATGTTTCTGTTTTGGGAAGGCGATGAGCAGTAGCGGCGATCGATCACGAAAAGTGGGCGATCGATCGCCAGGGTCTCGGCGATCGATCGCGGCTTGTTTATTTTCGGGCAGTAGGGTATGGCGATCGATCGCGGCTTAGCGCCGATCGATCGCGGCCCTGTTCCCTTTGTTTTTTTCAAAAGTTTGGAAAATGTCGGGATTTTGGAATCGAGGTTTTAAGGGGCCGTTTCCGGGGCAATGTCTACATTCCAATGGGAATGCTATACTTTTAAAATGGATTGGTTGGAGCCAAAATTAATTAAACGGAGTTTTTGGTTGGGTTTTTGGCTATCTATTAAACATATAAAATGGAATACTTTGGGTATTATGCATGCTTAGCCAGGGGGGCTTTTATTTTGGTAATCGTCATGGATTGACGATATGATCGGGAGTCTTGAACGTGTTTGGGCACGTGGTTGCATGCTTGTGTTTGATTGTGAATTATTTGTGTGTTAGCACATAATTCATCGGATCGTGGGACTCGGACGAAGTCGGACTCGAACTACGGAAAATATAAGGTACGTATAACGTACGAGCATAGCCCTTTATTTTAAATGCAATCGTTGAGTGCATGACACACTGTATTGCAATAAATGTAAATGGAAGTGCTTGATATATGGTTTTAGCAATAAACAGATATTAACGGATATTGAAATACATGGTTAATGGTAATTGCTACAAATGGATGTATATACATTGGGAATTGCATGGTGCCGCTTTTGAGCGAGCAATGATTGGATGTGATCGCCTTTGAGCGAACATCGGTTATGACGCCACTGCTGTTGAGCATGCGTGAGACTGAAATGCCGCTATTGTAGAGCGAGCAATTAAATAGAACTATGGAACCATAAAAGAGATATATGGGATATTTGTGATCATTGTTTAATGATTTGTTATTATTGTTATAATGTCGGTATGTGGCAAGTGATTTCGTTAATCAATGTAATGATTAACTGGCATTGGGAATTTGATGGTTTCAGTCATTTTGAGAACATGGACAGTACAGGGGATCCCGGATGAGGGTGATGCCATCAGGGAGTATCTCTTATATTTCATAGCATTTACATATTGTAAATTATGAATTGTATTATTATGATTATGGGATTTGGGATATTGGTATGCTCACCCCGCGTGGGGGCTGTCTCTGTTGGGGCAGGTTATTAGGTACACCGATGGCTTGGAATTGAGCTCGAGCGGTTGATTTGAGGTACTTCCAGGATCGAGGTACCAGAGCTGGTTGAACAAGTGCATAGATCCAGAATTGGGATCGAGCTATGCTTGGGAGGTACTTCCAGGATTGAAGTGCCAGTAACGGTATCCGGTAGAGTCTTTTATACATTAGATACATGCGTATTCATTGGGCGCTCTTATGTGAGTACATTTTACGTGTATATGGAATGTATAAATGGGCTACGACTCTTCTCTATTCATTTATGGTTTGCATGCAATTACATATGGAACTGCTAAATGAACTAAGAGCATGTTAGTGTATTATGAGGGTGCATGTTATATAAATAATCTTGGTTGGGGAGTTCGAATATAATGTGGATTAAATGCAAGAAATTTCCTGGATAGCGTATGGTGTCGCACTTGCATATGGTTTTCCCCATGATTTATGATTATATGCACTAATGGTATGGCTTAATACACTAATAACGGGTTAAGGGCACGGGGGTCCTTACAATAGTGGAGGATGTACCGGTCAAGGTTGATAAATTCACCATTCCAGTGGATTTTATCGTATTGGACACAACGGAAGATGTAGAAATGCCTCTGATTTTAGGAAGACCACTCCTAGCTACTGGAAGGGCATTGATTGATGTTCAAGAAGGGAAGTTAATCCTCCGAGTATGGGGGATCAAGTTACTTTTGACATGTTAAAAGCTTTGAATACTACACGCACTGAGCACCGATGTTTTATTATCAATATAATTGATACACTGTCTATTGATGCGATGCAGGTTAAGAGCGAGAAGAAGGTGGATGTCACACTGAAGGCCCGTCAAAGAGGAGGAAAATTCCGTGAAAGTGACCTAGTTCAAATGAATAAGAAAAAGGTGTGACTATTCCCATGGAAGTCGGACTTACCATTCATTCCACAATACACTATCTCATAGAAACGCTAACGCCAAACTATCACTGGTGTTGACTTGTAGATCTGGTCAGGTTGATTGGACTCGAGGGCCACCGACATCAGATTGATTTCGCTGTAAACAGTAATCTCTTTTTGTGCATTATATTTGATATATTTGCATGTTAATATATGAATCAGGCACGATCGATCCATCCCTGGGTCATATCTGTTTATGTTTATTTTCCGCTGCGTTTGGATCTGACCCTGGGGTACGGAAACCCAAGAGTGGTATCAGAGCCAGATTGTGCTTTGATTCATATATTCAATAATTAATTTATTAGATTGTTTCAAATCGATATTAATCGCATTCGATTTTTCAGAAATTTTGGATCCGAAAAAAACATAGAAAATCAGATTTAAAATGATTTTTTTAAATTTGAGTCCAAAAATATTTTTTTTCCACCACCGTGGAGACTAGCTGGCGGCGGCGGCTTGAGCGGCGGAGCACAAGGCGGAGAAATGTTCTCCGCCGCATGGCCGGCTCGCGCAAGGCCGCGCGACCAAGTTCATTGCCATCTCGTAAAGACTCGCGATTTTCAGCGGATTTACACACGGCCATGGATTTTGCAAATGTTGCAGATGAAATTCGCGCAGGTTGTTCGCGACCAAGCTCTGGCCTTCGTGAAAGGTTCACGACGAGGCGTGCGTGTGAGCAGACTGGATGGGCGGCGGCGGCGGCGGCGGTGGCGGTGGCGGTGGCGGCGTTAGGAGAACCCTAATTTCTGATTTGGGGAAGATGCATAGTTATTAATTCGAAAAAATAAAAAATAAATTTTTTTTTTATAACTCCGAAAATTAAGATAATCTTTGGGTTGAAATTGCATCTTTTAATTTTTGGAGTTTTTGGGTCATTTTAGATGTTTTATCCGGATATTATTTTTGAAATAATAAATCATAATACTTATTTTATTAAAAATGTGATTTTAATTTATTAAGTGTAAAAATGGAGATTTTACAATTAGTTGAAAATTTAATTAATTGAAAATTGAATGAAAATGTTTCATTTAATTTGTTAATTGTATTTTTGGCTAATATTATGATTTGAGGTAAAATACTGATTTTACCAATTAATGGATAATTTAATTAATTAGAAATTAAAATGAAAGTGTTTCATTTAATTTGTTAATTTTATTTTTCGATTAATATGATTAATAGGTAAAATAATGATTTTACCAATTAATTGAAAATTAATTAATTAGAAATTAAATAAAATGGTTTTATTTAATTTGTTAATTTTATTTTCAATTAATGATGCGATTAGTGGGGAAACGATAGAATAAATTAATTATTGTGCTCTAATTACACGTGATGTGATTAGTACAATTACATGTGATGTACTTGATACATATGATGTGATTGCATGGTGGATGATTACGGACCTTGACCAATGTGTTTATGTGATTTTTTAGGTTTTTAATGTTTCACTATAATTGTGATTTTGGTTATCGGGTCTGCGAGCCTGCTCTCTCTATTTTCTGGTGTATCCCACCCCGGATTTGTATCCATATTCTCTTGTTTGCACGATTTAAATGTAAAAACTTTAGAATTAGTGGGAGATCGAGATTTAAGATGGAGCATCATGAATCAAGACATGTATAATGGAAGCAAAAATGTAATAGGATTGCATTACATACCTGCATCACCTTATACAGACTTGTGATCCACGTATGGCTCACGTGGATCAATTAGGAAAAGGTCGTAATCGTCTATATTTATTTTTATTATGCATATGATGTATGATAAATGTTTGTTTGTATGTTTTATTAGTACATATGACTGCATGAATAAAACATAGTTGCATGAATCCGGCAAACAAACAATTAAGTACTTGATGAGATTTAAAAATTATTAAATCCCTCTTTTGAATATGATTCAAAAAAATTTACCGTAAAGGGAGCTCAAAGGAGTTTGTTGCTTCCTGTCTTCCATTAACAGTTAAGCCATGAGACACTATTTGTGTCAGGTGTCTTGTCTCACCCTCGTGGGGGACATCTGGCATGGGAAAGTTGTGTGTTTAACTGCCACTTAATTATAGATAGGGTTCTGTTAACCTTTAAGATTACTCACCCTCGTGGGGTCTTATCGGCGGACATTACCATCCGTAGGATGGGTTAGTTTGACGTGAGAAGGCATAATTGGCCTGCCTCCATAGGGTTATGCCAATCACGAGACGAATATCTTGGGGGTTGCATATGATGCAATTGTGAGCTACCTTTAGTATCATGAGGTCGGCTGGGCCCTCGCCCGGGGCTATCATGAGCTAGTTGGACTCCAAGCCCACTAAGAAAATACTATTTTCTGTTCATTTGTCATTAGGGTGACGAATTCGAAAAAATTAGTGGGAGCATTCAATAACTAAAGTTCATAGTTTTTGAATTAATTAATAATCAAACGGTTTGCATGTATTTTCTGTTTATTCTCAATATTGTGATTGTCGTGAATCCGATTGCATCAATTCTCGACACAAACAAAGTAACCGCACCAAATTATTCTGATTGACTATTAATTTTAATAGTGCTTGCTTCTAAAAAGTTACTATATACCCTTGGTGGGAGCCTCCTGTTGAAGTGTCTCCTGGTTCGTCTCATGAAGAGATCGCCACACTTGAGAAGTGGTGGGACGATGATCTCTCGGCTAGGTGCTATATGATAGCATGAATGTCACCAATGAGTTTCAACATAGATATGAGAAACTCGTTCACATTGCTGATATTTTCCAACACCTACAAATGTTGTTAGGTGAACGAAAGCAATTACTAAGACTCGCGACTTCAAAGAGCTATTTTCATTTCACATGCAAGATGGGGGCTTCGGTCTATCAGCATGGTGTAAGAAAAATATCTCTTCTTGAGAAATTGGAAAATCTGGATGTGACAATACCTAATTAACTAGCTGTAGATTTGACCTTATAGTCAAAATGTTGGAAACTCATGAGTCATTGATTCAAAAGGAGAAACGTGTTCTTCTTGTCGAATCTTCTACCAATGGTAGGAAGAGTTCAAGGATAAAGAAGAGGAAGAGAAATGGTTCACAACCTCAAAAGACGAAAAAGGATATAGTAGCAACTAAGAAAGGAGAGGCATCTATGTTTTCACTGCTGGTCACTGGCGCAAAATTGTAAGGAATACCTAGAGTAGAAACGTTCTAGAAAGGGTATATTTTATATTAAAATTAAATGTTTCTATTGGTCTACTTCTTTGGTATATGATGACAGTTGTGCTCGCATCTTTGCAAAGAGTTGCATGTGATGAGAAGAAGTAGAGAGCCCTAGGAATGTGACACATACCTGAGGCAAGCATTGTAGCAAGAGTTGTTGCAAAGGCTGTTGAAACATTTATTTAATATAAAATCTTGAACTGGTTAGAAACTGGTTTGAGCAATTATTTATTTGTTCAGATTTAATCATGAACATTGTTCCTATTTTGATAGAGAACGATATTCTTTTAAATTTGCAAATATGATTTGCAGTATTTTTAAGAATGCGTGTTTTATTGAATCTGATGAACTTATGAACGATTATATGATTATGTTCAAAGAATATAAAAGGAATGATAACTTAAATCCAACATATCTTTAGCATGTGCTGAATGTCCATTGAATTTAATTCATATGAACGTATCTGGAGCACTAAATGTTAGTGCAAGAGGAGGTTGAGTTATCTTAAAGAGAATGTGATTCTCTCTGAGTAACTCTCTAAAGTTACATATTTGTTGAATATAATTCATACCAATGCAGTTACCAAAACTCCATATACGATATGGACTGAAAAATAATCCAAATTTTTATTTGAGATTGTTCTGCTTATGTGAAGCAGCCAGTGGGAAATGAGTTGGATAGTTGATCCATCTTATGTTTTTTTGTGGAAATTTATATTATCAATTACAGGCAAATTATTTGTTTCGCAAGTGTAATATTTCTAGAGAAAATGATTAGAAACGATGACAAAATAATATAACTTGAAAGGGTTCAAGAACCACAAACCACTAGAAAATTGAAAACGGTGAAATTAATTGAGTCAATCACAACCTTTGATTTACACACATCAAGGAGATTTGAAAATGTTTCAAGAACTCCTGATAAATCGAATTTACTCCTAGAAAGTAGTCAAATGGTTTGACCATGGATGTGATCCTAGGACTTTCAAGGAGACGATGTTGGACATCGTTTTGGGATATTTGCGAGATGCTATGAAATTTGAAATAAACTCCATGTACTCTAATAAGGTATCGGCCTTAATAGATCCTCTTTGGGAATTGTTCTCATTGGCTGCAAATGGATCTACAAGTGAAAGCTTGGAGTGGATAGGAAGGTAGTTACCTTCAAAGCTTGACTGGTGAGAAATGGTTATTCTCATAGGCAAAGAGTTGTTTGTGAGAAAATTTTCATCGATTATGATGCTAAAGTCTATTCGAATTTTATTAGCTGTATCTTCATATTATGACTATGAGATATAACAGATGGATGTGAAGACTTTTATACAAGGCAGACATAGGGCTTCACAACCATTGGGAGTGAGCAAAAGGTTTGCAAACTCAAGAGGTCCATTTATGGGCCTAAGAAGGCATCCCGAAGTTTGAACTTCCGTTTTGATAACATCATCAAAGTGTTTGGTTTTGTTAATCCGGAAGTGACATATGTGTGCAAAAGGGTTAGTGGGAGCATGGTTATATTTGTGATGCTTTAAGTCGATGATATCATGCTCATTGTGAATGATGTTGGATTAATCGATTAAAGCATGGTTATCTACTTATTTCTCAATGAAAGATTTGGGAGAAGCATCATACGTGCTAGACGTAAGGATCTATAGGGATAGATCTAAAGGATGCTTAAGATCTCCCAATCTACGTACATAAACACTATGCTAAAAGGGTTTAGCATAGAATAGTCGAAAAAGGAGTTACTTCATAATATGTCATAGTATTCATCTCTCGAGTCAATGAGTCTTAAGATTGACGAGGAGAGTGAAAAGATGACATTTGTACCTTATATTTCGATTTTTTAATAGCATAATGTATGTTATGTTATGTACTTGTCCTGGTGTATGTTCTTAGAGTAATGAACAGACATCAGACAGATCCTGGTGAAGTCACTGGAAAACTGTGAAAATAATCCTCAAGTACTTATGAAGAACTTAGGATATGTTCATGGTTTTTGGATCTGTAAGTGGAGAAATAAAAGTTGAAGGTTAAGCTAATGCTGGTTTTTCAATTGGATGTAGATGATTCCATATTGATGTACGGATTTGTATTTAAGCTTAATGATGACGTTGTCTCTTGGAAACGTTCCAAGCAAGACACCAAATTGGATTCCATCACTGAAGCTGAATACATTGCAGCATACGATGCAGCAAAGAGGCAGTTTGGATATGAAATTTCATCCAAGAGTTGGGTGTAATTTCTAGTGCGGTTGACACAGTCCCTGGTACTGTGACAACATTTGAGCTATTATGAATACCCAAGATCTCATCAGTATCCAAACTTATATTGAGAAAATACCATCTAATGAGAGAGATGGTAGACGCGACATTATTATCGAGAGAATTGCTTCAGCAGAAAAATATAGTGAATCCACTGTCAAAGCATTTACAACGATTGGTGTCTGTCAGACATCTTGGGAAGATGGTCTTGAGAGACATGAGCAGTTGCTTTGGGAAAGTGAAAGATATTGTTGTCATATGTGATTAAGTAAATCAATAGTTGATTGATTGTACTTATAAGCTTATTATGACAAATCTTTGTTTGAATATTAATATATATGACACTTCTTCATCTGTTTACCCATGCATCTTGATGCATTGATGAAGTCCTTGAGATTGCTATAGTCCATAGAACGTGGTTACGCATATGATGGTGACCATGAAATACATTCTTGACTGCGATTTCTAAATGTTCATGGTCAATGAGCTTTCGAGAATGGGATATCGATATATGCTCGTTAGAGACTGGTATTCATGATGTGTCTAGTGTAGTGCGCCGCGTTTCATCGGCGTTGCTTGGAGAAGTCAGCACACATGAATAGGTGCTCATTAGGAATGAGTTCACTGAACGACCCTACTCGAAATTCTATAAGTGGTTATCATTTGTCGAGTATAGAATTCCTAGTGATAGTTGTGCACCATTACTCCTCATGACCCGAGGCATCATTGAGGTCTTGATAGATAACCGTGTACTTTGATTTAATGACTGACCACATGCGTGTCATAAAGTTGTTATTTTGGATATTCAGTGATGCTGTCAGAGGCCTATGATTGTCGTTGGGGATTCACCACTGGTCTTGATGAACCAGGATGTCCTATGTGTTTTTCTGTATATGATTCAAGGAATCTCTGGACAGAGTGGGTAGTGCTTGTGAAAAAGGAGTTTTTCATATACGCACACAAGGAATCATATAACGTGAAACAAATACATAGTTATTGAAATCATAATGGGTCTCGATCAACCAATACCCTTAATTCAGTCGGGACATATTGATTGAAAGGAATGTATTGCACGCTAACTATGGCTGACAGGTTCTCGTACGTTGCTATTCATTTGTATTTAGGTCTTCGTGAAGCGAAGATGCTATGTGCTACCCACGATCGATAGGTTGTTGCTGGAATTATATTTTGGTAATTGTCTATTAAAGGAGTTTAATTGACAATGGGGCTTTCAGGGTAAGCCCAAAGAAGTTGTTTGACTTCTAAAATCACAAAGGTTGTGTTCCTACTGTTATGATACACTTGAGCCTCGCTGGGTCACAATCAATCGGCCGTCGATCTATTGATGAGAATTGAGACTTAAATGTTAAGTGCTCAAGATTGTGTGATTGATATTCAAGATATGAGTTTAATTTTTGAAAGCTCCTCACTTTAGTGGAGTTTCTATGTTTGGAAAGGTTCCATCTATAGAAAGTTCTAAAATTAAAAAGTATGATATATTTATCTCACAATTATGTAAGTCATTTGTACATCAAGTTATTCAATTGGATTGACCTACTTGGATTATGAGTTTAGTGTTCATGTGTTTGGCTTTTGGGCAAGTGGGAGATTGTTAGCATATGTGCCCTGCAAGCCAAATGTTGACATATTGGGCTTTATGCAAACAAAACCAATTAGTTACTCAATGACCCTATAAATAAGTCATTTTAGTTTCTGAGAAACTAAGAGACTCCATTCATTCCACAATACACTATCTCATAGAAACGCTAACGCCAAACTAGCACTGGTGTTGGCTTGTAGACCTGGTCAGGTTGATTGGACTCGAGGGCCATCGACATCATATTGATTTCTCTGTTAACGGTTATCTCTTTTCGTGCATTATATTTGATATATTTGCATGTTAATATATGAATCAGGCGCGATCGATCCGTCCCTGGGTCAGATCTGTTTATGTTTATTTTTCGCTGCGTTTGGATCTGACGTCGGGTACGGAAACCCAACAGGGCTGGTGGTAGCGTTTATCACGTACGCCCAAATTAACCCTCTGAAGTTAATAACAATTATGAATGCAGTAGCATGAGTAGGGATCGATCACATAGGGAAGTGAATACTTTAATGCTAACAAGTATCAAAATAAGGGATTTTCGAATTTCTTTAACTATAACTAAATTAAACAAAAGCAAGCAAATCACTAGTTTATCAAGATTAAAAAGCAATTCTTGGTTTTCGATCAACTTCACCTTTGGAAATCATTCACTTGATCATCAAATTACTAAACATATGAATTTATTTTATTATTCATCAATTGAAATCTTAATTACTCACTTACCTTAATTGTAGTAAAAAAGAAAACAACATTCAATTCGATTTTTATCAAATCTTTAACCAAAACTACAGCCGTTAAGATTAAATCAATGATAGTTTCAAAACTAGTAAGTTGGATGAATCTAATCAATAAAAACTACAGCCGTAAATTATCCAATCGTTTTTCCTAAGAATTTAATAACACCAATAGCAGGTAATTATCAATCTTAGTTGCTTCTTAATTAGCATTAGAAATTTTATGTGATTACTAGGTGATCAATCTATAAATCAAACACAACAATCATAAGAATCATAATCTGAAAAACAAATTGAAATTGAATTAAAAACTCAACAATCAAACCAAAATTTTCACAAGTTTTTCTATTCCAAAGGCAAGTATCCCTCAACCAAGAATCAAAGTGTTTAGTCTTGCATAACTAAATCTAAAACTAACAAAAATTGTATTCAAAACATCAAACAATCAATAGAAAAGAAAGTACTAAAGTGAAGCACGATTCCGGCTTGTTGATTCCGTCTTCGTTCTTCGAGCGTCTTTACAAAAATTGAAAGAAAAATTATTCTTAAAAATTAAAATTGTGATATCCCCGAAATGGTTAATTGCATTTGGGCAATAATTGTGCTTATATGATTAATTATGTGGTAATTAATTATGCATTGGATTTATTTATCATATGGAAATGCATGGTCATGTGGATAGGGTGACCCGGGAATGCATTTCAGGGTGCATGTGGTGCATGTTGGGTAAATTGTTGGGAGCATGATTTATTTGCCATTGGTAGCAATTGATTAGAAATCATGTGTTTAATTGATATTTGGTGCATTATGAGTAAATGCTTTGAAAAATATCATGTTGGGGTGTTTTATACACCATGGAATTATTTTGGTATGCTTTTTAATTAAATAAACTCATTTTATTACCCCACACCTTTACCAATCCATCACTTTTAACTTTACCAAAATCAAATCCACAAACCCTTCCTCCTTCCAATTTTCGAGCTCAAGCTTGGGGGTGAAGAGAAACCTTTCAAAAATCTTGATTGGTGGAGATTGTTGGGTGATTTGAGGTCCCCAAGAGGTATGGATACCTCATGGTTAATTTTTGTAAGGTTTTGTTTGAGTTTGGTATGTTTTTGAAGGATTTTAAAATGGGTTGTGTTGGGTTGTTGTGGTTTTGGTATTATTTGGTTGGATGTTAAATATTTGAGTTTATGTAGATGTTTATTGTTGGTTTTGAGTTGTTGGGTTTGGTTGATGTTGGTGTATGTGGGTATGTATGAGTTGGGGTTGAAGATGGGTGAATAGTGCCCAAACCCCGCATGCCCAGAGCTCGGCGATCGATCGGCGCCTTCTCGCGATCGATCGCGAGCAACAGAGCTGAGGCAGTGAGCTTCAGCGATCGATCGCGAGTTTGGCGCGATCGATCGGCGAGGTCGCGATCGATCGGCGCAAGCTCCGCGATCGATCGCGGATTGTCTAATTTTGTTGGGCGAGGCAGTGTGATCTCGCGATCGATCGGGGCTTGATGGCGATCGATCGTGAGACACCAAAAATGATGTTTTTGGTTATTTTTGTGGGATTTTTGGTATTGGACTATTATTGGGTTCTAATATTGATATTTGTGAATGTGTAGAACCAACCCAGGTGGCAACACAGCCAAGGAATTGAAGTCCTACCACATTCCACTTTTTGGAAAGGTACGTAGTGGACGTACGGGCACCCCAACGGTACATGTATCTTATATACTTATTGTTATGCATTGTGGATGCAAGTATATATGTGGTATTGCATTGTGGATGCAAATACATGTTATGCATGATGTTTATAGATGCATATGATTATTGGTGCATATCCCATGAGTCGTGGTCATCCCTTGATGATTTTAATGCTTGCCGCTATTTGGTTTGGTTCCGCTAATGTGAAGCGAGGGGTGGGAGCGCCGCATGTCACATTTGAGCGTGGTTATCATATAGGGCGAGGAAAGGGTATTTGCCGCTCAATGAGAGGCGAGGGGTGGAGTCCCGCAGTCCATTGAAGCGAGGTTATCCTATGCCGCCTATATGTAAATAAGCGAGGGGCATTAAAATACATTGTGATGGACAGACTAGGGATTGGTGATCAGTTTTTGGTATTGATGAAATGGTATATGTTCATGACATGCTTAGACCATTAAAAATAATCTATTGATTATACTCATGAGTTATGGTACAGGGACAACCAAACGGGAAGCGTTTGAAATGCATGGGGAAAACAGGAAGTGTTTTATTATGATTATGCATTTACGCTTTATATTCATATTGTGTTGAATATGAATGATTATTATTGCTCATGTTTGGGGGTTGTCCTTGTAGGTACACGTTTGGCATGATAGGAGGGCTAGACGGGTTGAGACAGTGAGCTTGAGGATGCTTTTGTGAATTGAAGGACATGATTGTTTTGCCTAGTGTCTACTCTAGGAGTAGTGTAAAACTAGTTGATAACATTCATTTGATGGGGAATGTAATTAATCAATTTTTGGTAGTCCTTATCTTTTGGCATGTAATGCTTAAGCTCATAAACTCAACACGTTATTTCTCACTCTGATCATTTATATTAGCTCTATTATGCCTTGATTCCGCACTTAAGGATTAGGGTCCTTACATTAGTGGTATCAGAGCAGTGGTTAGAGAACCCGGGAACGAGTGAAGGGTAGCCTTAGCATGTTTGGCTAGGTGCTTACATTTGAAGCATGTTTATGCATGTGGTGCATATTAATGTATATTCTGTTATACTAACATCCGTATTCTCATTCCTGTTATCTAACGGCATAACATATATACTGCTTTGGGATTGTTGTGAACATTTGTATTACAGCATGGCTGCTAATGAGGAAGTTGGAGATGTTGGTAGTGTGAATGCAAGTATCGGACAGGCGAACCCTCTACCTCCACCGGCCGTAGGCATGGAACCAGTGGTTCAGTTATTGCTACCGGGTGAGATCAGTCTGACACAATTTCTATCTTATCATCCGCCCCGGTTTGAGGGGACAGAGTCCAGAGAAGAGGCTGAAGAGTGGTTGGAAAGACTTGAGCAGATCTTTGTATCGGCTCCTTGTGTTGTGACAGCTTGGCTGAGGCTGGCGGAGTTTCAATTAGCCAAGAAACCTCTGATGTGGTGGAGGAGCACAGTAATGGAAATGAGAGCACTGGGTGCTGTGATTGATTGGACACTCTTCAGGACTAGGTTTCTGAATCGGTATTTCTCCGCTGCGGCAAGATAGACAAAGGAGGATGAATTTACAAGTCTGAAGCAGGGGAACATGACAGTGGCAGACTATGCCACACGATACTCTTCGTTGATGAGGTACGTTCCCCACATTGCCACCAATGGGCACGCTAAGATGAGGAATTTTATGAAAGGGTTGCGACCGGAGCTCTATGACCGGGTTATCACCAACAACCCAACGTCTTTTGATGATGCTCTCACAAGGGCGGAGCTTGCCGAGCTAGGGGTGGGAGCTTATGCTAGTACTATGCCACCACCGGTACCACAACAAAGGCAGACTAGTGACAGCTTGAGGCCCCGGGGTGAGCCATTTAAACCCCGTGGTGCCTCTTCATCTTCGCGATATGGTGGAAAGAAACACTTTGGTCAGAAACAGGATGGCAAGAAGGGCAGTTGGACGGCCAACCGAGGGTCTTCACAAGGGGATAGGCCGGGAGAGCCGAGGTGCAACAATTGTGGAGGGCCACATTCTTCAAACAAGTGTCCTGCATGTTATATCTGTGGCAAGATGAGCCACATCGCTCGGTATTGCCCCACAAGGGGAGGACAGTCTGAGTTTTAGGGCAACAGGCCGAGGTTTGAGGATAGGACAGTGCAACAGAGGCAGCAGTTTGGACCTCGACCATCGGGAGGTCAGACAGTAGGACCACCCCAGGGACAGGTGTATGCACTGACCAGGGAGCAGGCCCAGGCAGCCCCAGAGGAGGTGATCGCCGGTACGTGTCATTTATTTACGTACCCTGCTTTTATTTTGATCGATACAGGTGCCTCCCATTCTTTTGTATCGGTGGGTTTTGTGGAAAGACACCATATGCGCACGCCTTCTCTACCCACGCCTCTCCTTGTCTCGACACCCACTGGAAGAAATGTCGTTGCTGATCAGTTTTTGGCAGATAGCCTCATTTATTTTGAGGGCAACGAATTGAGATCAGACTTGATTGTGCTGGGTATGTCAGACTTCGACTGCATCTTGGGTATTGATGTCCTGAACAGATATCAGGCAGTGGTAGATTGCCGGCAGAGGACAGTAAAGTTCAGACCTGAGTTGGCCAGTCAGTGGACTTTCTATGGCAACGGTTCTCGTGCGAAGATTCCGTTGATTTCAGCGATCAAGATGACTCAGTTGTTGGAACGTGGCCACACGGGCTATCTCATTTATGCCGTGGACACGTCTGGGAAGAGTAAAGAATTGAAAGTTGAGGATGTGCCAGTAGTGGCAGAGTTTGCTGATGTATTCCCAGAAGAGATCCCAGGATTCCCACCGGCTAGGGAAGTTGAGTTTGGGATCGAGCTGTTGCCAGGGACATCCGCTATCTCTCGTGCACCTTATAGGATGGCACCGGCTTAGTTGAGAGAGTTGAAAGAACAGTTGCAGGATCTCCTGGACAAGGGATATATACGCCCGAGCGTGTCGCCGTGGGGCGCACCAGTTCTCTTTGTGAAGAAGAAGGATGGCTCGATGCGGTTGTGCATCGATTACCGGCAACTGAATAAGGCTACAGTGAAGAACAAGTATCCTCTTCCAAGGATCGGCGATCTGTTTGATCAGTTGCAAGGTACCAGGGTGTATAGCAAGATTGATTTGAGATCCGGGTATCATCAGATTCGGGTCAGAGAGGAAGATGTGCAGAAGACAGCGTTCCGGACCCGATATGGACATTATGAGTTCCTAGTGATGCCGTTCGGCGTGACGAATGCTCCAGCGGTCTTTATGAGTCTGATGAACAGAGTGTTTCAGCAGTATCTTGACCAGTTCGTCATTGTGTTTATTGACGACATTCTCATCTACTCCCGGAGTGAGGAAGAGCATGTGAAACACTTGAGGACAGTACTTCAGATACTCAGAGAGCATCAGTTATATGCTAAGCTCAGTAAGTGTGAATTTTGGCTGAGCAGTGTAGTGTTTCTGGGGCATGTCATATCGAGCAGCGGGATATCTGTAGATCCCAAGAAGATTGAGGCTGTGATGGAGTGGGCTGCCCCCACTTCTGTGCCTGAGATTCGGAGTTTTCTTGGTTTGGCCGGGTATTATCGGCGCTTTGTCGAGGGCTTTTCGAAGATTGCCAAGCCGTTGACACAGTTGACTCAGAAGGGTGTACCTTTCTTTTGGTCAGAAGCTTGTGAGGAGAGCTTCCAGGAATTAAAGCATCGGTTGACGACGGCGCCAGTGTTAGTGATCCCTACGGAGAACTCCAGATTTGTCCTGTATACTGATGCATCGCTGCAGGGCCTTGGATGTGTTCTGATGCAAGATAAGCATGTGGTAGCTTATGCATCGAGGCAGTTGAAGCCGCATGAGACTAGATATCCAGTTCATGACTTGGAATTGGCGGCTATCATCTTCGCCCTGAAGATTTGGAGGCATTACTTATATGGTACCTCATTCACCATATACACGGACCATAAGAGCCTCAAAGTTTTATTCACTCAGGCAGAGCTGAACATGAGGCAGAGGAGGTGGATGGACCTACTCAAGGACTATGATTGCGAGATAGAGTACCATCCGGGGAAAGCCAATTTGACAGCAGACGCTTTGAGCCGGAAAGTGAGGAGTTCTGCTGAGGACGTCATTCATTTGTCGGCTATGATGACCTCTTATTGCCATCTGGGCTATGATTTTGACATAGATGCATCGCCTGTGTACGTATCGACTCTGTTAGCCGAGCCAGACATCTATGAGAACATCAGGAGAGCTCAGAGGTCAGATGATGAGGTTCAGAGGTGGTTATCTTTAGTACATCTTGGTCAGCCAACGAAATTCAGAGTGGCCGATGACGGGTCTTTGAGATTGGGTGACCGTTCGGTGGTTCTGAATACGCCGGAGTTGCGTAGAGGGATCTTGGAGCGAGCTCATAGTAGCAGACTTAGCATCCACCCAGGCGGAAAGAAGATGTACAGAGATTTGCGTGGCCAGTTTTGGTGGAAAAGGATGAAGTCTGATGTCGTCGCTTTTGTGAAGAGGTGTTTGATCTGCCAGCAGGTTAAGGCAGAGAGACAGAGACCTGGCGGCGAGTTGAGAAGCTTGGAGATACCGAAGTGGAAGTGGGAGCACATTTCCATGGACTTCGTGACTCATTTGCCGAGGAGTGCTTCAGGCTTCGATGCTATTTGGGTGATTGTGGACAGATTGACTAAGGTAGCTCATTTTATCCCCTATAGCATGACTTTCACCTTTTTGAGGATGGCGCAGTTGTATATTAGAGTTGTGGTGAGATTGCATGGGATCCCCGTTTCCATAGTGTCAGATCGAGATCCGCGATTCACGTCTCATTTCTGGGAAGGTCTTCAGTCAGCCTTGGGAACTGAAGTCAGATTGAGCACTGCTTATCATCCTCAGACGGATGGCCAGACCGAGCGCACAATTCAGACGCTCGAGGACATGCTGAGAGCTTGTGTTTTGGAGTTCGATGCTTCTTGGCAGGATTCAGTGCCCCTGGTAGAGTTTTCTTATAACAATAGCTACCAGGCGAGTATTCAGATGGCTCCGTTTGAATCTCTTTATGGCAGACGGTGTAGATCACCCTTGTGTTGGGATGATTTGGACCGCAAATCGGTCGGAGGACCGGAATTGATTCGGGAGATGGAAGAGAAGATAAAGACGATAAGGCAGAAAATGAAAGCGGCCCAGGACAGACAGGCAGCTTATGCAAATAAACGGCGGAGACCGTTGGAATTTCAGTTGGGAGATAAGGTCTTTTTGAAGATCTCGCCTTTCAGGGGCGTTGTGCGATTTGGGATGCGCGGGAAGCTGTCTCCGAGGTATGTTGGACCGTACGAGATTTTGCAGCGCATTGGCACCTTAGCTTACCGACTGGCTTTGCCGCCTTCTTTATCTGGTATACATGATGTGTTTCATGTATCGATGCTGCGGAAGTATGAGCCGGATCCGTCGCATGTGTTACAGCCTTCCGAAGTTCAGTTAGAGTCCGATGTGTCTTATGTGGAACGGCCTGTCAGAATTCTGGATCGAGCAGACCGTAGACTTCGGAACAAGGTGATACCTATGATCAAGGTTCAGTGGGATCACAGGGGTGTCGAGGAGGCTACATGGGAGACGGAGCGGCATATGGTGCAGCACTACCCGGAACTATTCTCTGGTATGTGTTTATGTTTAGTTTCCTTTTGGGGTAAGTGCATGTGATTTCGAGGACGAAATCTTATAAGTAGGGGAGTATTGTGATATCCCCGAAATGGTTAATTGCATTTGGGCAATAATTGTGCTTATATGATTAATTATGTGGTAATTAATTATGCATTGGATTTATTTATCATATGGAAATGCATGGTCATGTGGATAGGGTGACCCGGGAATGCATTTCAGGGTGCATGTGGTTCATGTTGGGTAAATTGTTGGGAGCATGATTTATTTGCCATTGGTAGCAATTGATTAGAAATCATGTGTTTAATTGATATTTGGTGCATTATGAGTAAATGCTTTGAAAAATATCATGTTGGGGTGTTTTATACACCATGGAATTATTTTGGTATGCTTTTTAATTAAATAAACTCATTTTATTACCCCACACCTTTACCAATCCATCACTTTTAACTTTACCAAAATCAAATCCACAAACCCTTCCTCCTTCCAATTTTCGAGCTCAAGCTTGGGGGTGAAGAGAAACCTTTCAAAAATCTTGATTGGTGGAGATTGTTGGGTGATTTGAGGTCCCCAAGAGGTATGGATACCTCATGGTTAATTTTTGTAAGGTTTTGTTTGAGTTTGGTATGTTTTTGAAGGATTTTAAAATGGGTTGTGTTGGGTTGTTGTGGTTTTGGTATTATTTGGTTGGACGTTAAATATTTGAGTTTATGTAGATGTTTATTGTTGGTTTTGAGTTGTTGGGTTTGGTTGATGTTGGTGTATGTGGGTATGTATGAGTTGGGGTTGAAGATGGGTGAATAGTGCCCAAACCCCGCATGCCCAGAGCTCGGCGATCGATCGGCGCCTTCTCGCGATCGATCGCGAGCAACAGAGCTGAGGCAGTGAGCTTCAGCGATCGATCGCGAGTTTGGCGCGATCGATCGGCGAGGCCGCGATCGATCGGCGCAAGCTCCGCGATCGATCGCGGATTGTCTAATTTTGTTGGGCGAGGCAGTGTGATCTCGCGATCGATCGGGGCTTGATGGCGATCGATCGCGAGACACCAAAAATGATGTTTTTGGTTATTTTTGTGGGATTTTTGGTATTGGACTATTATTGGGTTCTAATATTGATATTTGTGAATGTGTAGAACCAACCAAGGTGGCAACACAGCCAAGGAATTGAAGTCCTACCACATTCCACTTTTTGGAAAGGTACGTAGTGGACGTACGGGCACCCCAACGGTACATGTATCTTATATACTTATTGTTATGCATTGTGGATGCAAGTATATATGTGGTATTGCATTGTGGATGCAAATACATGTTATGCATGATGTTTATAGATGCATATGATTATTGGTGCATATCCCATGAGTCGTGGTCATCCCTTGATGATTTTAATGCTTGCCGCTATTTGGTTTGGTTCCGCTAAATGTGAAGCGAGGGGTGGGAGCGCCGCATGTCACATTTGAGCGTGGTTATCATATAGGGCGAGGAAAAGGTATTTGCCGCTCAATGAGAGGCGAGGGGTGGGAGTCCCGCAGTCCATTGAAGCGAGGTTATCCTATGCCGCCTATATGTAAATAAGCGAGGGGCATTAAAATACATTGTGATGGACAGACTAGGGATTGGTGATCAGTTTTTGGTATTGATGAAATGGTATATGTTCATGACATGCTTAGACCATTAAAAATAATCTATTGATTATACTCATGAGTTATGGTACAGGGACAACCAAACGGGAAGCGTTTGAAATGCATGGGGAAAACAGGAAGTGTTTTATTATGATTATGCATTTACGCTTTATATTCATATTGTGTTGAATATGAATGATTATTATTGCTCATGTTTGGGGGTTGTCCTTGTAGGTACACGTTTGGCATGATAGGAGGGCTAGACGGGTTGAGACAGTGAGCTTGAGGATGCTTTTGTGAATTGAAGGACAGGATTGTTTTGCCTAGTGTCTACTCTAGGAGTAGTGTAAAACTAGTTGATAACATTCATTTGATGGGGAATGTAATTAATCAATTTTTGGTAGTCCTTATCTTTTGGCATGTAATGCTTAAGCTGATAAACTCAACACGTTATTTCTCACTCTGATCATTTATATGAGCTCTATTATGCCTTGATTCCGCACTTAAGGATTAGGGTCCTAACAAAAATTATGTTCTAAGGTCTTAATTCCCTCTCAAAGAGACTGATTTTTCGAGTATATCAAGCTAGGGAGGCTGATGGAGTATGGTAGAATCCATGTGGAAAGGAAAGAAATCAAGTCTCCACACTTCCCAAAACTTAGCTGGCGATCGATCGCTTTAGGGTAGCGATCGATCGCTAGCTTATTTTTTTGGCGAAATTCCTTTGGCGATCGATCGCCTCTTTTCTCGTGATCGATCGCTATGCTCCAGTAAGGTTTTGCGATCGATCGCCTCTTTTCTCGCGATCGATCGCTGCAGCATAAATTTTGTTACTCAACTTTATGTCCAAAGGCGATCGATCGTCTCCTTCATGCGGTCGATCGCTTCAACTAAAATTACAATTTAGCCTTTTTCTTGATCTAGTCCTTATTAGCTCCAAAGCTTTTCTTGACCTTTCTTCGCCTTACTTAGCTTGATTTCTTCGATTCCACCTACAATTACACAAATATACGATTAGGTAGCATATGTATCAAATTATCAATCAAAACATACCAAATCGTAAATAATTAAACGCAATAGATGTGTCTATTTCCAGTCACATCAACTGGCCCGTTCAAAGTCGTTGATGTTTTACCATGCGACACTATCAATTTGAGAGATGACCAAGGGGCACTGTTCACAGTGAACGCGAAATGGTTACGACATTACCACAAGGATGACGTGAAATCATCCCCACTGCCCTGGGTGGCACTTGGGCTTACATGGTAAAAAGTCCAGCTTGAGACTATAAATCAAGAACTTTTCTTACCCTTAGCTTTGTTTTTGGTTTGTTTTTGTTTTTTATTTTAATTGAGGTGAAAGACTCCATGTGTGTGGTGATCTGTCCAACACTATACCCACGAGCTGACGAGGAATTGGACAACGATCACTGACGGTCGTTCTCAAAGGTAAATGCTTTGTCTCATTTTCCTGCCTAGTACATTGAGGGCAATGAATGAATTAAGTTTGGGGGAGTTGATAAGTGTGATCTTTACACTTAATTTGATATAAGATTAGGGGCGTTTTTGTAGTGATTCTTGTAAAATATTACGCCTTTTGATATATATTTGTATATTTCAGGAATCTAGGTCCAAATGCATAAAAGTGGAGGAAATAGGCTTAAAATGATGAAAAATGACAAAACCGAGCATACACGGAAAAGGAGGGACGAAATTGCAAAATGTTGAAAATTGTCGCGATAGATTGGTAAAGATCAGCGATCGATCGCTGATAAGGATGAATATTACATGTATTTTTGCAATTATATGTATATATTTTCGTGTTGATTCATGGATGATGTTACGCTTTTTGGTATTTATTTGTTTGTTTCAGGAATCGAGGTGGGAAGTGGAAGAATTAAGCTAGAAAGACGAAAACGGATCAAACCGAGGCAGGAATTGAAGAATTTGGAATCTGACAGAATCGATCGATCGGAAGTTGATGCTCGATCGATCAAGCGTGGCAGAAAAAATTCATAAACGAGAAATCAGAGGGCTCGATCGATCGAAACATTTTCTCGATCGATCGAGCAACAGAATTTTCAGAAAAAAAAATACTTGATTGAGTTTGATCTATTGGGAACACTTCCATCCACCTCCTCTTCTATAAATAAGAGACCTAGGGCACGAAATTGGGGGACCAACATCATATCACACACCATAAATCAGCCTCGTATTATCCTCCAACATCTATAGTATTTAAGAGAAAAAGCCTTCGAAATGCAAGGGAGGAAGCAATGGAAGAAGTAACATTTCAACGCACGGATTCAACTCCTACGTTATCTCACTTCTAAACTTTATTTGTTTTGATTTTCAAATTTATTGATGTTTATGAGGTTGAGAAACACATGTTAGTTTGATTTGAACATAAAATAAGTTTATTTTGTCAAGTTTAGGGAAGCTTGTGATTGAGTTAATGATTTGAATGTTTATAGAGTGGATTAATTCTTTTGTGCATGATTTATACTTTTAATGCTATCAAAGCCTTGCTAACTTTGATTGATTTGTGAATTATAATTAAGATCAAGAGATAAAATTATAATACGCTATAATAAATCATGTTGTATGCTAACGATTTAGATCGAGAGATTAAATCACATATGTGATCACTTTGGATTGTGAGATTTAAAGTTAACGATTTTCATAGAGATTTATGCAATATTAAATTGGTTTAAGTGAACGAGAGTTACTTGTTTCAATTTAATATTAGTTTCAATATAGCTTGAGAAAGTTTATTGATTATATTAAGGAAATCCGTCACCTTAAGAATTAATTGGTTAGTAATTGTTTTTACAAACAAATCATTGACGATAACACAAGTGAGCCGACATCTTGATAAATTTCTCGAGTGGAATTCCTTCGCATCTTCAAAGGAGTTGATTTAATTTTAAGTTTTTAAGATTTTATTTTGATTAGATAAATATTCATCTATTTCGTAGGCTAAATATAATTTTTCTAATTTTATTTGGTACTTATACGTTAGTCCTTGTTGGTACGACATCCCTATTTTTAAATCACTATACTAAAACTTGACACCGTGCACTTGCGGTATAAAATCGCTACATTGGAATTTTTTGTTTAAAATAAAAGTGATCAAGTTTTTGGCGCCGTTGCCAGGGACTAATTTGTATAATATCATACGAGATTAGTTAATTGTAATTTAGCCAATGTTTTTGTTTGTTTGTTTGTTTTTGTTTGTCGTTTTTGAGTATTTGGTTTACTGCAGTTGTTTTTCTCCTTTTGGGTTGATTTGTACAGGTAGTCATCTTCTTGGTGCATGCTAAGGAGTAATCATCCCATACTCGAGCCTTTTGACCCATAAATTGAGCGAACTCTTCTCGGAGAATACGGGAACTCGAACAATGGCGGATAACGATCAAGAAAGGGGAGCGAATAATGAAGCACCGAATCCAAGATCTATGATGGACTTTGCTAAACCAGCTTTTCATGGATCACTGTCAGGCATAACGAGGCCAAGTATTCAAGCTAACAATTTTGAGATGAAGCCTGCAATAATTCAGATGATCCAGCATTCAGTAATGTTTGGAGGAGCAACCACAGATGATCAAAACGCTCACATCTCGAACTTCTTGGAGATTTGTGACACATTCAAACACAATGGCGTTTCTGACGACGCCATCAGGTTACAGTTATTTCCCTTTTCATTAAAAGATAAAGCTAAAGCATGGTTAAATTCTTTACCTGCAGGATCCATTACCACTTGGGAGGGGATGACTCAAGCTTTCTTGTCTAAATATTTCCCCCTTCCAAAACTGCGAAGATGAGAAACGATATCACAACGTTTGGGCAATATGACCCTGAAACTTTAGATGAGGCGTGGGATCGTTTCAAGGACTTGCTTAGGAGATGCCCACATCATGGTCTTCCTGTTAGGCTCCAGGTACAAACCTTTTATAACGGTTTATTTTCAGCTAACCGTTCTATGATTGATGCAGCCTCCGGAGGATCCATCATGCGAAAAACACCGGAAGCAGCTTATGAATTCTTGGAAGAGATGGCTTCTAATAGCTATCAATGGCAATCAGAGAGGAATGTGCCAAAGAAACCGAGTGGAGTTCATCAAATTGACAAAATCACTGCAATGTCGGCTCAGATAGAAGCATTGAGTAAAAAGATTGATAGCATGAGCATGACAGCGATGCAAGCTCAAGTTATCACTTGTGACTTTTGTAGCAATCATCCAAGCATCGAATGCCAGGCAGGTAATCCATGTACTCAGTCTGATGAATCTGCTAATTATGTAGGAACAGGCAGCCCAATAACCCGTACTCAAACACTTACAACCCGGGATGGAGAAATCATCCAAATTTGCAATGGTCCAACCAAAACAACGTGTTGAACCCACAACCATCATCGGGATATGTACCCAAGTCGAGTATGGAGGAGCTTTTAACCAAGTTAATATCATCGACAGAAACTAGGATGCAAAATCAGGATGCATCTATAAAAAACTTGGAGGTACAAGTGGGGAAACTTGCATCAATAATTCATGGACGAGCTCAAGGAACACTACCTACTGATACAGTGAAAAACCCGAAGGAGCAAGCAAAATTGGACCACTGAGAAGGAGGTGGCAGTCTAGATTGGAACTATAAATTAAGAACTTTCTTCTCTCTATCTCTTGTTTGTTTTTTCATTTTTTTTAGTTCATCTTTTCATATTTTTTCCCCAAGTTCAACTCCGTGAGTTAATTTTCAGATGCATAAAATGGGAGCCTTATTACCCAGTACCCCGACCGGAGCATGATGAGGACGACGATCACTGATGATCGTTGTCGAGATATGTGTTTTACTTTTGCGCTTATTGTTTACTATACATTGAGGGCAATGCACGTACTAAGTTTGGGGGGATATCTACTGATATCTGATATTTTTCTCTTGTTGCTTATCTTGCATGCCTATTCTATCATGAGATTAGATTGTTTTTTAGCATAAAAAACAATTAATATTTTTTTTTTGAAAAATGATTTCTCATTAATAAATAATGAATTAGACTTGCAACGGTATTGCATGATGATATTAATCCCCATCTCAACTAGAGTCTTGAAGATTTTTGACTTATTTGTGAATATATGTGGTTGAGTTAATATTTCAAAATTGAGGAACATCTTGAGCACTTTTGAGTCATGATTGAGGGAATATATATTGGAAAGATTTTGTTAACTATGATTTGTCTTGAGCATCTTAAAGCACTTTAGAACCTATTTGAAGGCACTTTGAGGCGAAATTTTATAATTAGGAACTTAACTTGGACACGATTTAGGCGACCTTTGGAACGTTTGAGCCTTTCAAGCTTACCCAGTCTATATCAATCCTTAGTGTCCAACTTTGAGCTTGATTGAATAAGAATGGAAAATAGCCACCATTCGACTTTTGTTGATAAACTCATTATACCTACCTTGTGTAGCCTATAATAAAAAAATATATTTATCTTTATCCCAAGTGAGTATAATGAATCTCATTAGATGCACATAATGACTATAATTTAAGGAGCTTAATGTGATAATGATTGAGGATTGAGAAAAAGAAAAAGAAAGAAAAGAGAAGAAAAAGCCTTGAAAAAAAAAAACATGTATAAGACCCAAAGTGGCCAAGGTTAGACAAGAAAAAGAAGAGGAGTTTGAAATGTGCGAAAATTTGAACTACATAAGATTATATTCTCTTCTTTGCGCTTATCTTATCTTTTCTTTGAAGCCGACACCCAAGGCCTGACATTATAAGCTTAAAAAGTCCTTTGATCCAAGTCTAGGGAATAATTACATTAGTGGAGAAGTGATTGAAAAGTAGGCTTATGGAATATTTAACAGTAATCTTGACTTTGAGTTTAATAGCATTATTTGATCTTGAAAATATATAAGAAACTCAAGATTGACAATAACACACACGCACGTTCCGATTTTGCGATGTATTGCTTGGCTTAGGAGAAAACACTTCTTGTTGATTTTTGGATTGACTTATGGTTGAAGTGTTAGTGGGATTCCTGAGCTTTTACATTTGAGTTGCTAAGTTAATTCATATAAAGTATTGAGGATGAACTTTGCATTTTGATCTTAATGCTTGCTTGAGGACGATCAAGTCTAAGTTTGGAGGAGTTGATAAGGATGAATATTACGTGTATTTTTGCAATGATATGTATATATTCTCGTGTTGATTCCTGGATGATGTTACGTTTTTTGGTACTTATTTGTTTGTTTCAGGAATCTAGGTGGGAAGTGGAAGAATTAAGCTAGAAAGACGAAAACGGATCAAACCGAGGCAGGAAATGAAGAATTTGGAATCTGACATAATCGATCGATCGGAAGTTGATGCTCAATCGATCGAGCATGGCAGAAAAAATTCATAAACGAGAAATCAGAGGGCTCGATCGATCGAGACATTTTCTCGATCGATCGAGCAACAGAATTTTCAGAAAAAAAATACTTGATCGAGGTTGATCTATTGGGAACAATTCCATCCACCTACTCTTCTATAAATAAGAGACCTAGGGCACGAAATTGGGGGACCAACATCATATCCTCCAACATCTATACAATTTTAGAGAAAAAGCCTTTGAAGTGCAAGGAAGGAAGCAAGGGAAGAAGTAACGTTTCAACGCACGGATTCAACTCCTACGTTATCGTACTTCTAAACTTTATTTGTTTTGATTTTCAAATTTATTGATGTTTATGAGGTTGGGAAACAATTATTCATCATGTTAGTTTGATTTGAACATAAAAATAAGTTTATTTTGTCAAGGTTAGGGAAGCTTGTGATTGAGTTAATGAGTTAAGGATCACTGACGGTCGTTGTCAAAGGTAAATGCTTTGTCTCATCTTCAAATGAGTTGATTTAATTTTAAGTTTTTAAGTTTTTATTTTGATTAGATCAATTCTGATCTATTTCGTAGGCTAAATATAATTTTTCTAATTTTATTTGATACTTATACGTTAGTCCCTGTCGGTACGACATCCCTATTTTTAAATCACTATACTAAAACTTGACACCGTGCACTTGCGGTATAAAATCGCTACATTGGAATTTTCTGTTTAAAATAAATGCGATCAATCGCCACAAAAAGTGCACATTAGCGATCGATCGGTAAAGATCAGCGATCGGTAAAGATCAGCAATCGATCGCCACGTCGGAAAAACAGAATAGTTTGGCGATCGATTGGCACATTGTCGCGATCGATCGCCAGACCCGAAATAATCTAAATTTCTTTCCTTATCAAGCTATTTTGTGTCCAAAGAATTGAAGACTCATCCAACACAATATATAGAAGATCTTGGACGAAATTAGGGACTCTTGGCTGATAATAAACTCCACAAACTAAGCCACCATCACTCTCCATCATCCCCAACCATCCATATACCATCAAACCATTGAAGAGAAGACGCATCGAAACGGGACGACGGAGCAACGCAATGAGTCAAAGCCTCTCCCTATTTCCGTATTTCTAAACTTTGTTTGTTTCTATTTGATTTCTTTATGCTTTTGATGTTGACAAACACAATTTTGCATTTGATTTTGAATATGTTTCTAGGGTAAGTTTTGTTGTCAAGACTTAGGAGATCCCATGTTTTGAACCCACAATTTTAATTAAGTTTTGATTGATTCTTAGAAATTCTTTGAGTTTAATTTGTTGTGTTCATGCTTTCAATGGATTAATATCATTGATTGATTATTTATTACAATTGAATTGACCATAGGAGATTGTGATACGATATAGTAAATTAAGCCGTGGATTTCAGACTGATATCGAGAAATGAAGTCAATTACATGTGTGATAGCTATAGATATCTAGTAATCAAAAGCTAGAAGTTTTCATAATTCGACATACAATATTGAGTGTTAAATATGTGCATGATCATTGCCTTGTTGCATCTTAGTAGTAAACTTGTTGTAACCGGACCAAGGTATAACGAGTGAATTAGGAAAACTCGTCACCTTAGAACGTTTGAGTTTAATTCTTAACTATAGGCGAATTGTGGGGGATTGCATGGGTGAACCGAAAGTCTTGATAATTGTCTCTATCGATTCTAATTATGTGTTCTTGTTTGTTTGGGTTGATTATCGAGTTATTTAGTCAAATTAGTTACTTAATTATAACCAGTTATCATAGGCTAAATATAATTAAACTAGTGGAGTTTGATATTTATTTCCTAGTCCTAGTGGGATTGACAATCCGTACTTTTCATATCATTATACTAAAACTTGACACCGTGCACTTGCGGTACGCAATCGCTAGACTGGAAAATATTGCTTAAAATAATAGCGATCACATATATCCCTTTGTTCAAGGTGTATATCATGTAGATCACGGGGTGTGAGTCCAATGTAATAGGAGTAGGCACTACAACAGTAGATGATGATGGTCCAGTAGATAGACTGCTCAAAGGTCATGGTTGCGCTCTACGTCGGCCAGTAGGTGGTGGTGGTCCGTCTACCATTATGGGTCCTTTGGGTGGCAGGAGCTCTTCAGCGGCATCCCAGTCAAGGCCACTGTTAGGATCGAGGTAGTGTTTAGAAGGGGGGGGTTGAATAAACACTAGATTCAATTTCGATTCTTTTTCTTTTTAACTGTAAACTGTTAAGTATTACAGTTGCTTCTCAATATCAGGCAAGTCAGCAGACACTGATTATAGTGCGGAAGACGTCTGCTGGACTTGTGAGGAATAAAACTGAGTAGTAAATAAGCGATAAACAAATGACACAAGTATTGTTTCTGGAAGTTCGAAGCACAACGCTTCTACGTCTCCCCTTCTTCCTTTGCAGGAAGGATTCACTAGAAGACTTGGTTTACACTTTACAGTATACAACCTTCTTAGGCACTCACACAACTTGGCCTAAACTCCTAGCAATCACAACTTCTTAATTTGGTTACAAAAGATTCTATGACACTCTTTACAGAATACACTTTTAGCTTTGAGTGTTCTTGAGCAGCAGGCTTCAGTTGGAATAATCTGTCACAGATTCAGTTGCACTGCTTGTCTGCTCTTTGCTGAACTTTTGGAATATCAGTAAGTTGATTTTCTTGTTTGTTTTGAGGTGTTTCTCTTTGTTGAAAATCGCTCAGTTGACCTCTTCATTCTTTGCTTGGACGTATTTATAGGTTTGGTTGTCCAACGGTAGCTTTTCTGTATTAGGAAGAGATTAGCTTTCCAAATTCATATTGTCTTCTTTCCTATTTTGTTAAGCAACGGCTCTTTAACTCTGACGGTAATGGTGGCGGAGATATAGCAAAGTGCGCCGCTCTGTTGTACCTTTGTCAGAGAATGTTGTACTTATTTTGTCTCGTTGCTTAGTGCTCTTACTGGATGTTTAAACTTCTGCTGGTTTTCTTTGTTCAACGTGTCGTTCATCCTCTAGTAACCAGTAGATGTCTTTGTTCAATGTGAGACTATCCGGTTGATGGTTGTCCAGTAGATGTCCATCAAGTTTATGTTTATCCGGTTGATGTCTGTCCGGTTGATGTCTGTCCGGTTGATGTCTATCCAGTCGGTAGCCATCCAGTTGATGTCTTGTCCAGTTGATGTCTATCCAGTCGGTAGCCATCCAGTTGATATATTGTCCGGTTGATGTCTATCCAGTTGATGTCTATCCAGTTTATGTTTGTCACCCGGTTGGTCTTTATCACCCGGTAAGACTTCAACATCCGGTAGGTGTTCATTCAGTTGGTCTTTATCACCCGGTTGGTGTCTTCACCCAGTAGGTGTTCATCCAGTTGGTCTTTATAACCCGGTTGGTGTCTTCACCCGGTAGGTGTTCATCCAGTTGGTCTTTATCACCTGGTTGGTGTCTTCACCCGGTAGGTGTTTGTAATCACCAAAACTTAGAAATCGTTTCCCAACAATTTCCCCCTTTTTGGTGATGACAAAACTAAGCAATAATGATTTCATACTCGAATAATTTAAGTGGTGAATCCTGAAAAAAAAAACTTGAAGACATAATGGAAATGAAATTTTCATTTGTTATAAAGATAAGCAGATTACAAGTTGTAATCAAACTGGACAATTGAGAGAGATTCATCTTCATTTAAGATGAATTCTTATAACTGGATTTAATCTAATACAAATCTATTTCTACTAAAAATATAGCTGATACATGACAAATTTTAAACAAACAATGTAGACCGGAGAGCTTCGATCCACCTAGTTGCGGAGAGGAAGAGCTTCGATCCACCTTGTTTCAGAGAGGGAGAACTTCGATCGGGGAGATTCAAATGTATATTCATCAGGCCTCCATGGTTTATGGATTCACCTATGAAAATACTCTACCTCTGTTTTCCCCCTTTTTGTCATCAGCACCCAGATAACCCCTGATTGTAGTTCCTGACTGATGATGAGCATCAGAGCAGGATCCAAACGCTGAAGCTTAACGGAGCTGGGTTAGATAAGTAATCAACCCATGAGGGGTTGATTTAGATAAGTAATAAACCCATGAAACTGAATAATTGCGAAGAGAAAACCAAGGAATTTTCAAGGAATAGAAAATAATCATGATGAGTGAATGTGTGTTATAAAAACAAAAATGAGTCTCTATTTATAGAGGAATTTCATTAAGTGTGAACACAATAATGATGTTACGATAAATACGGAAAAGTCAAATGAAAACAGTAAATAGATAAGAGTAATTAATAAGGGATCAGAAAATGATACTATTTCCTCCCGAACCAATGTTGGGAATAGTCGCGCTTTTCGGTAGAGGGTTGGCGCGGACTTCGAGATCTTTGCTGAGTAGATGGTCTGGACTGATGTGATGCTCCAGCTGCAGTGGATGAACGACTTGCTGGACTCGGATCTCGCTGGGACGGAGGAGCAGGGCGGCTGGACTTAGGTAGTCTTCTAATAATTTGAGGAGCAGCAGGCAGACTGTTGCATAAATCTTGAATTTGAGAGGCAAATGATGCCTGCATGGTTGCAAGTTGATTGGTCAAGACTTTCTTGGCATCTTCTATCTTATCTCCAAGAGCCAGTGAGGTGGCAGCCTGAAGTGATTCATTGTGTTGGTTTATCTGAAGATGAGCCTGCCCTATTTGAGAAAAGGAGTCTGCAAATGCATCCGCAACAAAAGTCTGAAGTCTGGTGACAGTAGACGTTAAGCTGCTTAAGTCCCTATAGACATGCTGGAACTGGGTATCAGTATGCTGCTGATGGATGCCAAGAATAAGAGTCGCAGTGCGCTATTCCTGTTTAAGCTTGTTGACATCACTGGCTAGTGCAGAGATTGCATTGGAAAGATGGAGTAGCTGATCAGCAATGTCAGGTGGCCCTTCCAGAGGGATAGAAGTTTGGAAGTCGAAGAAGTCCTCTGAAGGTTCTTGAGCCATTAACGGATCCACAGCAATTATTTGAGGGTCAGCAGTAGTAGCAAGAATGCCTGGATTATCTTCAACAACTGCAGTAGATAGTAAAGCAGTGTCTTCAACAAGTGGTGCAGCTGTTGAGTCTAGAGCAGGAACATCCATATCAGCAGTGGCTTGGGCAACCGCAGCGGCAGACAGCTGTGTGTGATCATTAGAATGTGAGGACTCGCTGGGTTCATGGTTGCCAGAGGAGATGGTAACTTTAGTAGGAGAAGTTGCGTCCAAGGCAGTTGACGCTGTCTCCACTCCAGTTGTAATGATCTCTAGACCAATCGAAGCTATCTCCACAATAGTAGGAACAATTTCCAAATCAGCAGTGGCTATCTGTAAATCAGTTTGGTCGGGGCTTGCAACATGTACAACAGTAGAGCATGAGTGAAGACCAGTTGATATGCGAAGATCATGAAGAGCTAGCTCGGCCATTTCCAGTTTTGGTCCAAGAGCATTTAGAACTGCTCTATCATGATTCGCTGTGCCTGAATCACCGTTGAAATGCTGAAGACGGGTTTCAACAAGGGCTTGAAGTTCGCCCACATAGTTCATCAGACGGAATATATCCCTCAGCTTCAGGCTCTTCTCAGGGTCCGAGATTTGAAGATAAGCCAAATTTTGGTTCTCATCTTCCCGTGCTTGATCCAGGATAGGAGTGAAATCATTAAATCGAATTTCCACTCATGCCTTCACCCATCGATCAAAAATGTCTAGCTGTGGCTGCAACTTGGCTTCAACTGTATCCATGACCAGTTGTATCTCGTAGGCAACAGGCGTGGACACTGGAGCCATAAGAGTTTTGCTTTTACCAGCGGTGGTGGTCTTCGGATGATAGTAAGGACACAAGGACTTGGGTGTCCTAAAACTGATAGAGTCGGGTGCTTGCTGAGAGCTCACCAGTGCTGAAGAGGTGTCAGCAGGAGCCACTGAGGTGGAAAGTACCATGGCCAATGAGGCAGTTGGTTCCTCAGGTGGAGGATTTGCAGGGCTGGGTTCTCTACCAGGGATATCTTCTGTCGGACCTGCGGAGGAGATGGTATCAGAAGCAGCAATGACTTTCTGTCGGAGAGCAGGAGGAGCCCCTTTTCTGGTTCTGGGCTTCTTAGGAGGAGGAGGAGATGACTCAGCGGATTCCGATATGGTTTGTTCAGAATCACAAATAACCTGAGTCGATCGGCGCTTTGTCAACCCAACCTCTCTGCCACTTCGCTGTCTGTGAAGCTGAAGATACTTCGCAGTGATTAGTCTCCCTGGATGAAGTTTGGAGAGAGCCCCGGTCTTAATGTTTTTGCTGTCAAAAAGGCTGCTTAGTGGTAGGGTGAAACCTGATTGACCTTTTCTAGAACCAACTAGACCAGTGAGAATTTGAAAAGTACAACTGACCAGATTATTTACAAACCTTTGTATATGGCACTCATAACATCAAATTTTTCTGGGGTGATGATATCAAATGACCCGGCTTTACACAGTAGCCCCTTGGAAATGATATCCGACAGTTGTCGAAAATGACTCTTCATTAACACTTTCCTGAACGGAGGACGTTGAAGGCGATTTGTGGAGTCAGAAAATATGGTGCGCATTTCTTCCCTTAGCTCCACTGGAATAATGGAGAAATCAGTAAGTCCTGTGGAGGGAAGACACAGGTGGGTGGCAAATTCAAGTTGGGTGATTGTAACCAATTGTTCGGAGACGGATGCCACCACGGTGTCATCAACAACTTTTGCAGTGGCAAAGAACTAGTGTAATGCTTCCTTGTAGAACGATGGAGCCTGGCTTAGGATCACTAAGAGACCGGAGGTATCCAACTTGTGAAACAGTTCCTTTGTCTCTTTATCAGATGATGTGGAGATTGAATGAAAGTCCACATGAACAGCATTAGTGATGAAGCTTGGTTGGGTATTCTTCGACATTTCTGAAGAGTATGCGGAGAAGGCAACAACAGTTCTGTTGAATAAAATTTTCTGGAAGGAAAGTTAATCGCAGTGATTTGTTGAAGAAGATAAAAAATAATACCAAAATAATGGCGGTTAAAGATGGAAGTATATGTAACGTCGTACTGTAGATGAGCGGACACATGGGTACGTGGCGATCATCGAACTATATAAAGATTTTTTTAAAAATAATTTAAAAGGACAGGATTTGGGCGGGATTCAAGAAATTTATTTTTATAACAAAAAGATGAATTTAAATTCCGACGTTCCAGTAGGTTAATGAGTAACGAAGGTTATTTTAGTCAAAGCATACTTGGCAAAGTCTGCTGGTATGTAGGGTCCGACTGGTAGGGAACATCTACTGGTATGTAGAGTCCTACTGGTACATATACACCTACTACATCAGACCATTGTATTACCAGCTGAGCTTGAATAACCAATATACAATGTAACTGAAATTCCCCCTTAATTCATGCGAATAAACTAAGTAATTCCCCCTGAATTTATCATCCTTAAATAACAACAATCAAGAATTGATTTCAATTAAACCAAGAATATTTCTAAAGTAAGAAAACTTAGCGTCCGGTAGGGGTTTTGTGAAAATGTCTGCTGCCTGCTGTTTGGTAGAGATATACTCCAGCCGAATTTCTTTCTTCGTTACGTGATCTCTGATTAAGTGATGACGAATGTCAATATGTTTGGTACGCGTGTGAAGAACTGGATTATAAGTAATTGCTATGGCAGATGTATTGTCACAAAATATGGGTGCTTCAGTGGATTCAATTCCGTAGTCTCTCAGTTGTTGTTGAATCCAGAGCAGATGAGCACAACAGCTTCCAGCAGCAAGGTATTCTGCTTCTGCAGTAGATGTTGCTATGGATGTCTGCTTCTTGCATCCCCATGAAATTAGTCTATCACCAAGAAATTGACAATATCCACTGGTACTCTTTCTGTCAATTTTGCAACCAGCATAGTCTGCATCCGAATATCCAATCAAATTAAACGTTGAGTCTCTTGGAGACCATAGACCGACATTCTCAGTTCCTTTCAGATATTTGAGAATTCTCTTGACAGCAGTGAAATGCGACTGTTTGGGATTTGCTTGAAATCGGTCGCACATACATACTGCGAACATAATGTCTGGTCGACTGGCTGTTAAGTACAGCAGTGATCCAATAATGCCTCGATACATTGTAACTTCGACTGGTATTCCTGAAGTGTCCAAGTCAAGTTTGGCAGATGAGCTCATTGGTGTAGCAGCAGCTGAGCTGGTACTCATTCCATATTTCTTCAGCAGCTCTTTAGTATATTTGGACTGATTTATCAGAATTCCTCATTGGATTGCTTGACTTGCAATCCTAGGAAAAATGATAGTTCTCCCATCATGCTCATCTCAAATTGATCCTGCATAATTTTAGAAAATCTTTCGCACAATTTTGAGTTATTACTGCCGAAAATAATATCATCAACATATATTTGAACAAGCAGAGTATGATCACCCTTTGTGAATTTGAAAAGAGTCTTGTCCACCGTGCCGATGGTAAAGTTATGCTCAGTTAAATATTTTGATAGAGTTTCATACCATGCACGGGAAGCTTGCTTCAGACCATACAAAGCTTTATTAAGACGAATACATAAGATGGCTGCTGATGGCTTTCAAATCCAGGAGGTTGTTCAACGTAAACTTCTTCCGGGAGTTTGCCGTTAAGAACGCACTCTTAACATCCATCTGATAGACTTTGAAGTCTTTAAAAGCAGCCAATGCAAGAAATATACGAATTGCTTCTAGTCGAGCTACAGGGGCAAAGGTTTCATCAAAATCAATGCCTTCTTCCTGTCTGTAGCCCTGCGCGACTAATCTTGCTTTATTTCTAATTACTGTTCCATTTTCGTCTAATTTATTCCTAAATACCCATTTGGTGCCTATTATAGTGTGATGCTGTGGTCGTGGTACTAAATACCATACTTTGTTTCGCTCAAACTGATTAAGTTCTTCTTGCATAGCGTCTACCCAGCTTGGGTCTAACATAGCATCATCAATCTTCTTAGGTTCTAAGTGAGATATGAATATTCATTAATTAGTTGTCCTCTGGTGCGTAGAGGAGCAACATGGTTACCTATGACCTGCTCGGGAGGATGATCCTTCATCCACCGGAGCGGAGGTCCAAGAGGATTGAGCCCTTCATTTGACTGGATATGAGTGGGCAGTTCAGAAGTGCTGATTGATGCATCTTTTTCATTTGCTCCTTCTACTGCAGCAGGAGTACGCGCAACAGTGTCATTGTCGGCTGGCTGCAGTGCTTGTTGACCAGTAGACTCCTCTGTTTGAGCTTCAGGAACTTCTGGTTCTAAGGAGCAGTCAGTCCTGCTTCTGTAATTTATCTCATCATCAACATTTTCATCAATGTAAGTGCTTTCCAGTCGATTGCTCAAGTTGTTGATTTGCATATCATATACCTTACAGTCAGTAGGTTCATCAAATTTTACATGCACTGATTCTTCTACAGTAAGAGTTCTATTATTGAATACTCTGAAGGCTTTACTAACTGTAGAATAACCAAGAAATATTCCAGCATCAGATTTGGCATCAAAAGCGGTGAGATGAGTCTTTCCATTGTTGTGAATAAAACATTTGCAACCAAACACATGGAAATAAGAAATATTTGGCTTACTGCCATTCCAGATCTCATAAGGGGTTTTTTTGCTCGCTTATTAATCATTGATCTGTTCTGCGTATAACAAGCTGTGTTGACTGCTTCTGCCCAAAATCTCTGCGATATTTATGATTCCGCAAGCATAGTTCGCGCAGCTTCTTTCAAAGTGCGGTTCCTACGCTCAGCAACTCCGTTTTGTTGAGGAGTTCTTGCAGCAGAGTATTCGTGTTTAATACCAAGGTCATCTAGATATGATTCGAGTGACTGATTGGTAAACTCAGTACCCTTATCACTGCGAATTCTATCTATCCCACACGATTTCTCATTTTGGAGTCTTTTCAGTAGTTTGATCAGCTTTGGAGTAGCCTGATCTTTGCCACTTAGGAACAGGACCCATGTAAAACGAGTGTAATCGTCTACTAACACTAGAGTATACTTCATTCCCCCTAGACTTGTTACTGGTATAGGACCAAATAGATCCATATGCAGCAACTCTAGGAACCGAGAAGAAGATTTACTCCCTTTGTTCTTAAAGGAGGATCTGATTTGCTTACCAAGTTGGCATGCTGCACAGATCTTGTCTTTTGATAACTCAATTTGGGGCAGTCCAATTACTAGATCAAGTTTACGCAGACTGGAAATAGTTTTAAAATTTAAGTGACTCAGTCGTTTGAGCCAAAGCCAATTTTTGGAAGAGTTCGGGACAGCAAAGCAGGTAGAGGAGGTAGGCTGATTAAGATTCCAATCAATTTTATATGTGTTATCATGCCTTCTTCCTACAAGTAGTACAATGCCATCAGTAGATTTGATTGTGCATGAGTGCTGGTTGAACTCTACAGAATGACCATTGTCACAGAGTTGACTTATGCTAATTAAGTTATAGCATAGATTTTCAACTAACAGAATATCTTTAATAATAATGTTACCGTAGATAATCTTACCCTTACCCACAGTTCTACCTTTTGCATTGTCTCCAAAAGTTATTCTGGGTCCGGTGGAGTCCACCAGTTCAGACAATAAGCTCGCATTTCCTGTCATATGTCTAGAGCATCCGCTGTCCAGAAACCATTCTGAGCTCCGAACTTGATGCATTCTAGTTTCCTGCAATTAAAGCGATAAAATGATTGGTACCCAATCCTACTTGGGTCCGGGCAGGATTAGTCCTTTCGGAACCCACACTTGCTTAGGTCGGTGTGTGTTCTGAAATGTGTGTGCATTCATAAATGATGGTGATGGTCTTGACTGTGTAGTGTGATAATGAGTGTATGCATGTGCTCTTGGTTTGTAGTTCCCGTTGTTTGGCATATACCTCTTCTGGACAGGCATACAGTTGTAGTACCAGTTGGGTTTAACCTCTCTAGCTGCTCGACCAGTGGGTTTAAGTTCATTTCTGAACTTTTGCCCCGGTTTAGCTTTCTTGATTGGTTCAACATAACCAATACCTCGGTGTGATGCTTGTTCCTTAATGAGTGTTGCTTTAACAGGTTCTTTAACCAGTTCAATGGGATCATATACTGTGCTAGATCTTACAAAGTTCATTGGTTGAACATTGCTTTTCTTTAGACACAGCGGAGGTTCGTTACCAGATGAATTGCTGTCATTGCTATTATAGCCTATACCAGTTTGATCACTAGCAAGTCTTATAGACTCAAGCATTTCATCTTTTCTGGTAGTTGACGCATTCCAAGTGCTGACCAGTTTGCTGAGTTTTTTGTAAGCACACTTGGCTTCATCTCTTTCTTTCACTAGAAGACTAGTTGTTTCCCTTAAGCATTTTAACTCATTTGATTGTTCACAATCAAGTTTGTTGTTATGCGTTTCCATTGGGATTGAGTGCTCAGTCTTATAGCTTTCAAATGATTCATATAACGTCTGATACTCATTGATCATGTCCTGCAATGCATTGGTAAGTTCACTATGTGTAAATTCAGATAGGTTAGACTCGTGTACCTCAATTTCATCATTTGCCATTAAGCAGTGGCCTTCCTCGTCTTCACTCTCGCTGGACGAGCTGGTTGACTCCTCTGATTCTGATTCAGAATCAGCCCATTTGCTCTTACTTTCTTCTGCCATCAAAACCTTTTGATCTCTGTCCCTTCTGGATGATCTTCTAGTTTCCTTGGATTTTCTGTGATCCTTGGATCCTCTTTTGTGATCATCATTTTTGGGTTTGTGACAGTCGGCGATGAAATGCCCTGGCTTGAGACAGTTGAAGCATACACGCTCTTCTTCTTCTGATCTTCCTTTGAAGCTCTGCCTTCGTGGATATGATTTCTGATTCTTCTTCATGAATTTCCCGAATTTCTTTACGAACATTGCCATAGCATCATTACATATTTTTTCTGGAGTCATCTCTGTAGCATTAGATATGGCTTCCGATGCAGTGAGGGCTTTGGTAGGCTGACTTGTACTGGGTTCATCTTCAACCCGAATACCTAATTCGAATTCATAGGCTTTTAAATCAGCAAACAGGTCATGCAGATCTATCTTGTTGATGTCCTTTGATTCTCTCATAGCAATGGTCTTGACATCCCATTCTCTTGGGAGACCTCTCATCACCTTGAGGGTGACTTCTCTGTTGGGTAACTCCTTACCCAGACTGCTGAGTTCATTAATTATTCCGGTCACTCTTTCATCATACTCGTTGAGAGTTTCTCCATTCATCATCTTGATATGCTCAAACTTCTGTATGCCACAGTAAGCTTGTTTTCTTTGGTTTGATCATTTCCTTCACAGAGTTGGGCAATCTTCTCCCAGATTTCTTTAGCTGTGGAACACATTTTTATTTTGTTGAACATATTTTTGTCCAAAGTTTTGAACAAAATGTCCTTAGCAACGTTGTCCAGATTGGCTTTCTTCTTTTCTTCATTTGACCATTGCGATCTGTCCTTTTCTACCATTTGTGGATCACCACTGGTGATAGAAGCAGCTGTATTGATTTTCATGATCTTCATAGGTCCTTCAGTGATTACATACCATATATCATCATCTTGAGCACTTAGATGTGCTTGCATACGGATTCTCCAATCATCATATTCGTCTTTCTTGAACATTGGAATCTTGCTGAATGAGGCCATCAGTTTTTGGTAATTGGTAATTTCTCAAGATTGAGAAGACCTAAGCTCTGATACCACTTGTTAGGATCGAGGTAGTGTTTAGAGGGGGGGGGGGGGGTTGAATAAACACTAGATTCAATTTCGATTCTTTTTCTTTTTAACTGTAAACTGTTAAGTATTACAGTTGCTTCTCAATATCAGGCAAGTCAGCAGACACTGATTATAGTGCGGAAGACATCTGATGGACTTGTGAGGAATAAAACTGAGTAGTAAATAAGCGACAAACAAATGACACAAGTATTGTTTCTGGAAGTTTGAAGCACAATGCTTCTATGTCTCCCCTTCTTCCTTTCCAGGAAGGATTCACTAGAAGACTTGGTTTACACTTTACAGTATACAACCTTCTTAGGCACTCACACAACTTGTCCTAAACTCCTAGCAATCACAACTTCTTAATTTGGTTACAAAAGATTCTATGACACTCTTTACAGAATACACTTTTAGCTTTGAGTGTTCTTGAGCAGCAGGCTTCAGTTGGAATAATTTGTCACAGATTCAGTTGCACTGCTTGTCTGCTCTTTGCTGAACTTTTGGAATATCAGTAAGTTGATTTTCTTGTTTGTTTTGAGGTGTTTCTCTTTGTTGAAAATCGCTCAGCTGACCTCTTCATTCTTCGCTTGGACGTATTTATAGGTTTGGTTGTCCAACGGTAGCTTTTCTGTATTAGGAAGAGATTAGCTTTCCAAATTCATATTGTCTTCTTCCCTATTTTGTTAAGCAACGACTCTTTAACTCTGACGGTAATGGTGGCGGAAATATAGCAGGGTGCGCCGCTCTGTTGTACCTTTGTCAGAGAATGTTGTATTTATTTTGTCTCGTTGCTTAGTGCTCTTACTGGATGTTTAAACTTCTGCTGGTTTTCTTTGTTCAAATGGTCGTTCATCCTCTAGTAACCAGTAGATGTCTTTGTTCAATGTGAGACTATCCGGTTGATGGTTGTCCAGTAGATGTCCATCCAGTTTATGTTTATCCGGTTGATGTCTGTCCGGTTGATGTCTGTCCGGTTGATGTCTATCCAGTCGGTAGCCATCCAGTTGATGTCTTGTCCAGTTGATGTCTATCCAGTCGGTAGCCATCCAGTTGATGTCTTGTCCGGTTGATGTCTATCCAGTTGATGTCTATCCAGTTTATGTTTGTCACCCGGTTGGTCTTTATCACCCGGTAAGACTTCAACATCCGGTAGGTGTTCATCCAGTTGGTCTTTATCACCCGGTTGGTGTCTTCACCCGGTAGGTGTTCATCCAGTTGATCTTTATCACCCGGTTGGTGTCTTCACCCGGTAGGTGTTTGTAATCACCAGCCACACTTCTTGCACATGGCAGTAATGATAGAGGAAAAGTAAGCCATAAGTGGACGAACGCCTTCCAAAGCTTTGGATATTATTATTCATGATTTCCCCTAGCTCCACAGATTGCCCAGTGAGGATGGTATACACCAATGCAACGCGCTCCTTTGTGACTTCTGAAGTGTGGGTCGATGGCATGACCCGTGCAACTATGAACGAGAACCAAGCTTGTGCCTCCTCTTTTATTGTGATTTTATGACTAACTGTGGACCTCCTTGGTTGGTCAGTTTCCACTCTGTCCCCTCAATACTTGTATAGGAGAGTACCTCATCGTAATTGACCAGACCGGCCATGAATGTGTTGTAGTCATCATCCTTGATCGAAGGCATCTGGTAGTGGTCGTTGATTTGATAAGAACTGAATTCAACCACTTTCCCCGTACATAAATACAGCTAGATGCATCGGCGTGGAGGGTCCTAAAGTTGGAATACAATTCCTTTACTAGAGGGACCACTGCATCGTTCGGCTATTGGATGAATCCAAACCACCCTCTCCTCCGAGCATTCTAGAGTGTTGATGTCAATGCCCCTTTCCCTATTGAGTGTTTTCCGGCGGTAGATGGGATAGAAATCAACCGCTATTTGGTTGACGAATTTGAATTCATCGTATGTTTGTGAAGAAGAAGCGGCTGACTTTTGCTTTTTCTTGGGGCCACGTTTCCAAAATTAAAAAATTGCAAATTGGGTACTCCTTGGCTCAAAATGACTTCAATTGGGTGTGTTGGGTGCCCAAATCTACTCCTCAATTTGAAAAACCTGCAAATTATTGAATTTTAATGTGAGAATTGGTGAAACTTCTCGAAAATTTGCAAGAAAGTGTTGAATGAGTAGATTGATGAATTTAGGGCAAAATTTGGGTTTGGGAGTGAAGGGTTTCGAGTGATTTAGTGTGTGTAATGTGTGTGAATGTGCAAAGTTGGGTTTTAAAAACAAAAAAATTTAGCCCGCGATCAATCGCGTAGGTCTTGTCGACCGATCGCGTGAGGCAGATTGTTTTTCAAACGTTTTTAACCATCTGGCGATCGATCACCGCGAGACCAACGATCGATCACCACTTCACAAAATTTGGCAGTAATTTTCAACCAATGCTCGATCGATCGAGGAGTCAAGGTGTTGATCGCCACCCTCAGAAAAAAAAATTTATTTTTTTAATTTTTTCTTTTGTTCTCCACACTCCCCATCAAAATTTGATCCACCCTTTTCCTGCATCTGAAAATTACACACGGCGTTAGGCTCGGGGAAAAAATGTCAAAAATAAAAATTAGCTAAATATAAAAAAAAAAAGGAAGGATAGGGATAAGAAAAAGTTCTTAATTTATAGTCTCAAGTTAGACTTCTTTACTAATCCCTCCTCAAGAGTCAAAATGGACAGTGGTAGGCGTACTGAAATCATGATCATGATAGTGCTTCAGCCGCTGCCATTGACTGTGAAAGTGCCCCTTGTTGGATCACTAATCTCAATAACTCCAGATGGGAATACTCTGGTGATAGTGAATGGTCCATGCCATCGAGACTTCAACTTGCCTGGAAAGAGTCTCAATCTTGAGTTGTATAGCAAAACCAGATCTTCTTCCTTGAAATCACGTTGACTGAGCGTAGCATCATGCCCTTTTTTTGTCTTCTCTTTATAGATCTTTGAGTTCTCGTAGGATTGGTTCCTAAAATCTTCCATTTATTTAGTTGCAGAAGACATTTATCACCTGCAGCAGTTAAATCAAAGTTTAGATTTTTTATTGCCCAATATGCCTTGTGTTCAAGGTCAACTGGAAGATGACATGCTTTTCCAAAAACTAACATAGTGTGTTGTGCCAATAGGTGTTTTAAATGCAGTTCTATATGCCCATAAAGCGTCATCTAACCTTAAAGACCAGTCCTTTCGAGACACATTGACAATTTTTTTCTAAAATCCACTTCACTTCCCTATTAGATACTTCCACTTGCCCACAAGTTTGTGGATGGTAAGGTATTGCAACCTTGTGGGTGACACCATATTTGCTCAAAAGTTTTTCAAAGAGTTTATAACAATAGTGTGACCCACCGTCACTAATGATTGCTCGAAGGGTTCCAAAACGAGTAAAAATGTTCTTTTTCAAAAACTGCACCACAACTCTAGCATCATTAGTGCGGGAAGCTTCAGCTTCCACCCACTTCGAAACGTAATCCATAGCGGCAAGTATATAATAGTTAGAACATGAATTTGTAAATGGTCACATAAAGTCTATGCCCCAAGCATCAAATAATTCACATTCAAGAATATTGTTTAAATGCATCTCATGTCTCTGGAAATATTACCCGTCCGTTGACATTTATCACAAGCGGAAACGTACATATATGCATCCTTAAATAAGGTAGGACAATAAAAAACGGATTCAAACCGAGCAAACATGGAAAAATGAGGGACGAAATCGTAATTTGATGAAAATTGAGAGGAAGAGATCGACCACTTCATTTGAGGTGATCGATCACCTCAAGGCAGTAGCAAATGGCGATCGATCGCCTCGACTCAGAATTTTTGCGATTTTGTTCCATCTTGGTTATTTGGTGTCCAAACTTGGAGAAACTACTCCTACCATAAATATGGATTATCATGGATGCTTTTGGGGACTTTTTGGCTCATAATTACCTACAATCACAGCCTCCATCACTCTCATTCAACACCAACCATCCATACTCCATAAATCCATTGAAGAGGGGGTGCATCGGAAGAAACGGGACGACGGAGCAACGCAAGGAGTCAACGCCTCTCGTTATTTCCGTATTTCTAACTCTAGTTATATATTTCCATTTGATTTTGATGTTTATAATGTTACAAAACAAGTTTATGCATTATTATTTGATGGAGATTGTTGGCTAGGTTTGTTGTCGAGACTTAGGTGATCCTTTGTATGAACCCATAATTCAATTTTAATGTTTTTGATTGATTCTTATATTTCTAAGTGCATAGATTGTTGTTTCATGCTTTTAAGGGTTTGGCCATCCTTGAATGATAATTAATTGTAATTGAGATCGAGAGATAAAATTATAATACGATATAGTAATTCATGTCGTGGATTTCAGACTGAGGTCGAGAGATGAAGTCAAATACACGTGTGATGGCTATAGATATCTAGTAATCGAAGGCTAGAAGTTTTCATAGATCGACATATAATATTAATTGATCAATAAGGATACGAGAGTGGCTTATTATAACGTTAGTATTAGATTTGTTATAGCCGGACCAAGGTATAACAAGTGCATTAGGAAAACTCGTCACCTTAGAATGTTTGAATTCAATTATTAACTTATAGGCGAATTATGGGGGATTACATAGGTGAATCGAAAGTCTTGATATTTGTTTCTTTTGATTATTAATATTATTCATTACTGTCTATTTGGGTTAATTATTGAGTTAATTTGTCACGTTAATTTAATAATCACAACCAGTTATCGTAGACTAAATATAGTTAAATTAATTGAGTTTGGTTTATCTTCTTTTGGGTTTGTCTGTGCGCCGATCTAATGTGGCACTCACGTACTCTGGACTCCTCCGGCTCCTGGTCTCGATTGGTTTTTGGTTGTTTTGTGATGTCCCTTTATAGGTTAGCCAGCCTTTGGTTAAGCCTTCTCTGCTTTCATTCTCGATAGCCCTCTACTGACGTGCTATGGTTATTGTGCTTTGGTGCTGACTATTGTTTAGAGAGCTTATGCCTTTATTATTTCTTCATTAGTCATTGTCTCTGCCATGCTTCGTACCTTCACATCTCATTGATGGCAGTTTCCTTTCCCGGTACACTCCTTGGTCGAGGCGTATGCTGCTGTGGTTTCTACTCTTCATGTCCGACCTTGTTGTAGTATAGTACATGGTTGTTGTTTTCGTCATAGCCAGCAATCAGCCACTGAGGCTGACTTTGTTGTACTTGATGCTACGGTTCCTTTTTAATATATAATCCATAATATTTCTGTTAAAAAGAAGAAGAAGAAAAACACAGACAGATTGTTCTAAATACACTCTTGAGGTAATTGAATGCACAAAAGTACTTGAAAATCATGTTTTCCTTCAATAAGAAAATATTAGAGTCAATGGCAACTTACCACATATGATATCGCTAATATACATTTTACACCATGTGGTTTGTAGATAGATAGTTTACACCTCTGTGGTTTGAAAATAGACAGTTCACCCCGTGGTTTCAAAATAGTCATTTTAGCCCCCTGTGGTACGCAAAACATAGCACACTCACCGCTCATAGAAGGGATATTTTTGCACCAATTCACAAACTACATGCGAGTAAACTGTACATTTTAAAACAAAAGGGTAAACTACCTATTTTCAAAACCACAAGGGGTAAACTGCCTATTTTCTGTTGAGATATGTATCAACTTATTCTATCCAAGTCACATGCTTGAAGGTACTGGTAGAAGCTTCCTAAGCAGTCACATGGCAGTTTTAGCAGTTACAAATATGACATGTTGACTGGCTGGGGAGGAAGCTTTTACCTGTTGAATTGCTGACCAACTTACACCAATATATAAAGACAAGAGTGCTTAGAAGAAAGGATGAGAGGAGGCGCACAAAAAAAAGAGGAAAATATGAGAGACTCGAGGAATGATCGACAAGGTGAGATCATGAGGTCTTGTGCGGCAAAAGAGTAGGAGTGAATTCCATAGAGTGAAGGGTGTGAATTGTATACTGTAATGTCTTGTACACTCAAGGTGATCAATGAAATGGCTCTCCCGTTAATGTAGGTCGATTTGGTGGCCAAACCACGTAAAATCGTGTCTTGTTCGTTCTTGTTTTCTTTGTTATTTCATTGATGTTCATTTTCTTGATTGATTGTTGTGTGTCTGTCATTTTGTGCTCATTAATCTTGTGCATGAGCGTGTTTCTCGATTCTGTTCAAGATTGGTTTCTTTACTGCTATTGATTGAATGTGTATGAATTTAAGTATGTGACGCAAAGAAATACAGAAATTCTTTCTTGGGTAGTAGCTTATATCCTGTCCATGAGTTTCAAGTGGGTTTAGGTAATTGACGGCAATTACTAATAATCGCATAATCACTTCAATTCTTGAAAATCTACTGGATTGTTATGAAATTCTTGATTGGGAATTGATGGAGTCCAATTCACAAAGTGGCACCTTCCATGGGAATGACCACGACAAGACAAGCGATCAAGAATCGAAAGTGGCGGCCAAAGATTTGAAGTGGAGCAGTGTTTAATAAGCTTGAATGTTTTTTTGGAAAGCTCATAAGATTGCAGCAACTTCTTGATTGAGCAGAGATTGCACAGGATCCTATCAAGATGCAAGAAAAGACCAGTAACTTAAATTTTAAAACGAAAAAAGGAAGAGCAAGCATTTTCTGCAGAATCAAGAAACTGCAGTATCTCTCTTGGATTTCTTTGAGAAAGCACCGATGGGCAGAACCGCATAAACTGGGTGTAAGAACATAACCGATGACTTGAAGATAAGGCCTAAAGATTTCAACCTATGAATTGATGATTTAGAAGAACATGGAAATCATTTTCCTTTCTTAAAAGGACTCAAAAGATTGAGGAAGAGGCTGAGTATTTCTTGGGGAAGTTCTTGGGCATCAATGGATGATAGGAAATAATTTCAGGAAGAAATTATGCTCTACAATCTATTGGAGTGGAGAAGAGGATACTTGGGTCTAGGTGGAGCTTCGAGGGTGAGGTTAAAGCCATGTGGAGCTGCGGAGTCTTGGATAAATGAGCAGTGGGCTTCAATCTCGGATATGCCTCAAGCTAACTTGCTGTTCCGGGGTGTAATCATCGAGTGGCTGATGGAATAACCCAATAGAGCAGAGGCCGATGTATGTGGATACATGTATAGTTGGTATGAAGGATTGAATAAGTCGATAAAGTGGAGATTTGTTGAGATATGTATCAACTTATTCTATCCAAGTCACATGCTTGAAGGTTACTGGCAGAAGCTTCCTAAGCTTTTGAAAGGCAGTTTGTAGCAGTAACAATATGACCTGTTGACTGGCTGGGGAGGAAGCTTTTACCTGTTGAATTGGTGACCAACTTACAGCAATATATAAAGACAAGAGTGCTCAGTAGAAAGAATGAGAGGAGACGCACATAAACCAAAGCAAAATGTGAGATACTCGATGAGTGATCGGCAAGGTGTGATGAGAGTTTTTTGTGAGGCTAAAGAGTATGTGTGAATTCCATAGAGTAAAGGGTGTGAATTCAGATATTGTAATGTCTTGTACACTCAAAGGTGATCAATGAAATAACTCTCCCGTTGTTGTAGGTCGATTTGGTGGCCGAATCACGTAAAATCGTGGCTTGTTCGCTCTTGTTTTCTTTGTTATTTCATTGATGTTTAATGCCTTGATTGCTTGGTGTATGTCTATCATTTTGTGCCCATTAATCTTTCTGTGCATGAGCGTGATGTGTAAACTATCTGTTTGGAAAATAACATGGGGACTCTTTGACAAAATCCCAATATCCTAGCCAGAAATGGTATTAGCTTAATTTTACGAAGTGTCTGCAAAAATTCTTGTAAGCTTCCGATGAAGAAAGAGTAATGGATAATAATATAAACTCTAAAAATTACATGTAATAAACCCACTGTAGTACCCCGATAACTTTGTTATTACATGAGGGCAATTAAAAATATGTTCAACTATAAAATATATTGACATGTTCATGGTAGAAGAGGGATGGATAAATATCATTTTTTTTTCTTTAATTATAATCCGGGTACAATAATTGTTCATGCTAGAAGAATGATTTAACCGTCGTGTTGGGTTGTTGTAGACCGTTTAAAAATTTGAGTTCACGGTCACCAAAAGCTATAACTTTTATTAGAGCATGTGTTTAACCTGCAATTAGTTTAAGAGACAATGTCACGTGTTCGATTCCCATGATCATAAAGAATGTAATTATTGGGAGAGAGATTGTTGGGGAGCAATAATTGTCTTTGCTGAGAAAGCGATCGAACAGTGGCTTTCGGTGTGCTGTAAGGTTTAAAATATTTAAGTTACAACATTTCCACTAGCTATAGTTTTTGTTAAAACGATAAGCGGTCATTCCTACCAAAATATTACAAGCTACCACAAATTGTTAAAAACAAAACAAATTGTCCTACTTAAGTCCATAAGATATATGCAACGAAATGACTCTACATTTGTTAAATATATGCAGGTTGTTAAATTGTTAAATAGCAACTGCACAATAAAGATGCAAAATCACGTAGTTTGGGTGAGTGTGGGTGCTGCCAGTTAGCTGGTCAAAAATCGAAATAAATTACAAATATTGCATTTTGCAAGTTCTTAAACTAAGTATTTATTATCAATGATAATAAAAATCACCTAACCCAAATGTAATTAGGGGTGTACGTATACGAAAGCGACTCTACACATGTAATTAATGGTGTGCGTGGGTGTTTTTTGGTGATGCAGGTTACTAAATTGTTAAATCGCAACTGTATAATAAATATACAAAATCTCGTTGTTCGGGTGAGTGTGGGTGCGCCAGTTAGCTGATCAAATAGAAATAATTATAATTAGTAATTTTGCAAGTTCTTAAACTAAGGTATTTATTGTCAATGATAATAAAACAACATTAAAATTAAATAAAATGATATAACATTATAAAATAATAAAAATCTAAAATAATATGAAAGAAAATATTATCTGAAACATAATTATCAAATTCTTTGCAATCGAAAACAAATATAATTAAACTATATATCTAAATCAGGTGATTTAAAGTTTCAAAATCGTCCGAGAAAATTGGGACATCAATAACTTTAACCATTTATATGTGTAAAAAAACGACAATTCATGAGTTCACAAAATAAAAAGCAAGATGAAGTTTCCAAAATAAAAATTATTTTTGTTATTATAATATGCTTAATTAAAGAACTCGAAGCTATTATTTCTCAATGAATCAACAATTTTTTTAATCGACATAAAAAATATATTAAGAAGATAAGTACAAGTTATACTCTAAATAATACATAAATCATTAAACTGAAATATTGATGCTTTTAGAAATTATAATTTGTAGCTTAAACCCCTAAAAATATTTGATTTATAGTTTAAGACATATTTAATATACAAATATGTGGGTAGATTTGGTAGGTAAGAGATTTGGAGATGCAACAATTCACTATCCGTCCATTGCTCAAATTTTTTTACTGCAACTAATATTTGCTAACGTTAAAATGGATGGATGAGTGAATAAGGATAGTGTGAGTGGATTGGGTTGCGCGGTTTTCGTATCGCCCTCGATATAACTGATCTATACTCAAAATAGAACTATTTCCCGCGTGGGTTGCCCTTTCTCGAGGGTCATACGTTACATAACCGCCATTAGCGGAGCACCCCAAGAGAAAGCAGAGAATGCAGATTAAACAGAGTTTCTTCTTAAAATATCCTCCTTTTCAATACTCTTCTAGCATTTCCCATTCATTTCCCTGAATAACATCAATTCAACCGATCAACAGGACGTAAAATACCAGAACACGAGAAAAAAAATGAGTACGATCGATATTTTGTTCAGGGTCGATTCCATCTGCAAGAAATACGAAAAATATGACGTCGAAAAGATGCGATCATCAAATTCCTCTTCCAACGATGCTTTCGCCCGCCTCTACGCCTCTTTCGAATCCCAAATCGATGCCGCTCTCCATGTCTGAATTATTTTTAGTTTTCCCGTAATTAATTTTGTTAAACTATGTGTCTTTTTTACTTAAAAAATAAATGTGTGCAGAAGTCGGAGGCGGCTGCAAAGGAGACGAACAGAGCAGCGGTGGTGGCGAAGAATGCGGAGGTACGGCGGTTGAAGGCTAGGCTTATGGAGGAGGTACCTAAATTGCAGAAGCTTTCTCAGAAAAAGGTCTTTCCCTTCCGCTTTGTATTTTTTTTATTAATCGGGGGAGGGGGAGGAGGAATCGAACCCGACAAAGTCAAATGGATGTGCATTTCCAAGGATATTGGTTAAAATCAGTAGCAATTAAGCACAAAATATTACGTCGGACAAACAGAATTTATGCTGAACCTTATCTTTCTAACTCAAACTGACACGGAATAGAGGACGCAAGATTGCGGGAATTCTGAGAAATTTTAGAGCTTTATTTATTGATGGTTTGCACTAATGAAACAGATCAATGTAATCAATGATGGCCCTGAAATAAAAACTATTTAATTAGCATTACAAGATTGATGGTTTTTTTATTTCCATTATTACACCAGAATTGAAATTTTGAAGAGGGTTAACTTTTCAACAGGTTAAAGGGTTATCTAGAGAAGAACTCGAAGCTCGTAGTGACCTGGTTCTTGCGCTGCCGGAGAGAATTCAAGCAATATCAGATGGAGGTACAAATGCAGCTAAACAAACTGGAGGCTGGGGAGCTTCATCATCTTCTAATAAAGTCATAAAGTTCGATTCGGGTGATCATTTTCGAATAACTTTTTGTACAAGAAGATGTCAATAGTTTGATCATGTAGCCTTGTTGCCAACTTTTATGAATATATTTATGCACCAGATGGACACTTTGATGATGATTTCTTTCAACATACTGAAGAAACCAGTCAATTTAGGCAAGAATACGAGATGCGGAAAATGAAGCAGGCTTGTAGCTCATAATTCTTTTTCATCAGTATAAGAATATTGCATCCATATAAGTATCCAATCTTCCCATTAATAAAGTCTCCTACAATGCAGGATCAAGGAATGGATTTCATATCAGAAGGTCTAGATACGTTAAAGAATCTGGCACTCGATATGAACGAGGTTTGTCTATCCCATTTTGTTTGTTCCTCATTTAATGCCCATGCAGTAATTCCAATAATTCACTTTTCTATTTCTTGGTTTAGGAATTGGATAGGCAGGTCCCTTTGATTGATGAAATCGACACAAAGGTTTGGATGTTTCGTTTCTTTTCCCAAAGCCATGCTCTTATTCTTCAACCAGCAAAGTAGAGAATAACCTTGATCCAATACTTCTTGATTTCTTGCAGGTGGACAAGGCAGCATCTGACCTAAGAAACACTAATGTTAGACTGAAGGAGACTGTTCTTAAGGTAATCCATCTATTATGTTTCTTTAAAAAAATTATGTTTTTTTTTGTTTTTTGTTTTTGGTTATCATTACACAGAACCATATATTTATGTTTGAAAAAAATTGTTGAAGGTGAGATCCACCAAGAACTTCTTCATCGATATCATTCTTTTGTGTATTATTCTGGGAATTGCTGCTTATTTATACAAGTGAGTCTCCATTTTTTACTCGATATCCTAACATGTACGTGCTCCAGTTTCTATATTAACTGACTGTCACTTCGCTCTTTGCAGTATACTGCGGTGAATACTTTGGAAGATTCCATACAACCACGTTGTCAAGCCTTCGCCTCCAACATGACGTCGACTTTGTTTGGTTGCATGTAACGTTTTGTGTGTCAATCCTTCGACTTGTACTAAATTAATGAACAAAGTAAGAGGAAACTTACTCATTTGAACTTCATTATGGGATGATGGTTGCAGTTGAACTTGGTACATATGATTTCTTGTGCAATGAGAAATGTTCTCATGAATTCATACCTTTGGTTTGTCCAACCTGACATTATTGAGATTTGCTCATTGATGACAATATAAATGAGCACGTTCATCTCCTCATCTTTTTCCTTCCAGATACAATCAATCGCCCATCCCAATATTCTTTTTTTCTACTGATGTTTTCGTCTCCCATTATTTGCCTTCGCGGGTTAAGTTGTTCAATCACAATTGAAAAATGTTCTTTTATTCATACTTTTATATAAGTAACAGGCTAGTAAAAACTGCATTCCTAGGAGTTCCTAATACTAAACCTTTGTTTCATAATTTATCATCCATCCTAAAATATGAATAACATATAAATATATATATATTGGATGCACAATACATTGTGACACAAATATTTCAATCTATCATCCACTAATCATATTGAAAACAAAAAATCCACTTTTATGGTAAGTGAATGTATCCTATTGAACTCAATAAATATGTACATGCAAATTATATCTTGAGCAATTGAATTTTTGCAAGGATTTAAGAATCTTTTGGTCAAGCCATGATCAACAATATTGCATGATCAATTGAACCCCCGCGCTGGACTACCTCGAAAATACTAGGGTACATCATTGTCTCTACCAAGTACCACCTGTACAAAATCATTATGTCCTAGAGCTATTGGGTGTGCTGAAAGGCTACAGCACTGTCTAATATAAATATGTTCAAGCTTCGGAAAATGACGAGCCTCAACATGCCAGGTGACCAAGTCTGTCCATCCAATATGCGGTACTTTCAGATCATGGAACCGCCATCCTCTGATCGCCAGCAATCCCCTCTGAAAGCATAATTTTTCATCTTGAGAATCTCTAAGTTCTCCAGCATTCCCAATGTAGACTGTTTCTAGTCTAGCAATGTATATAACAAAGTAAGCTTCTTTAGCTTCGAGGGGGGTTTATAACTTTAAGGAAGACCATCTAATTTAAGGTGGACGAGGAAAAACATCATTTAACAACATCAAGTTTTCCAGCTGACCCAATTTTCCCAAACTATCAAATGGAATGCTTCTGCCATGCTTTGCAATAGTTTAGCCAGTGGACCCCGGATGCCCAAATTCTTTAGGTTTGGTGCCCTCGACAACACATCTTCTGTGCAGCTTTCAGGTGATATAGTCGAAAGTGTTTGTAGGCTCCCGAGTATCAAAACTTCATTGTTCCCTTCTCTACATTTCGATGGAGGATGTTGTTCCAAAAAATGGTATGTGGCAAAAAGTAAATTCAGGTAATAAAGAGAATAATGATTTTATAACATGTTTATACAGAGCAAATATATAGCCCAGAAACAAAGAGAAAACGAAATAATGTTTTCGGTGGGTTCTTCGTCTTCGTCGTTCAAGTGTTTGTCTTCCCCTCCTTTTATACTGTTGTCTTTTTTGTACTCCTTGGAACTTGTAGCTTCTTTGATTGGAATTTGTGATTTGCAATTTGAGGTTGTTGCTAAGGGCTGCTTAACGGGTCGGGTCAATTCGGACCCGACCCAAAATCGGACCGGTTAGTTTGGTTCGGAATTAGAATCGGGCTAACCGGTTTCGAACCGGTCCGAAATCAGTAAGATACCGGTCCGGAACGGTAGAATTGACCCGACCCAAAATCGGACCGGTTAGTTTGGTTCGAAATTAGAATCGGGCTAACCGGTTTCGAACCGGTCCGAAATCAGTAAGATATCGGTCCGGATCGGTTCTACCGTTCCAGAACCGATATCTTACTGCCCGGGTTGAACCGGATCGGATCCGTTATTTTAAAAAATTAATTTTTTTTCAAATGTAGATAAATATATATTGGGTTAGTTTTCAAATACAAATGCACATTAGCTCAATTGGTTAGACTGTAGAGTAGAATGATGGTCGTGTGTTCGAATCCTCCAAGCAACAATTTTCCTTGATTTTTCGAAAAATATATAATTCTAAAAAACCGGTTCCGGGTTGGAACGGGTCCAACCCAAAACCAGCAGCCCCGGAATCGGATCCAATACAGTTCCTTATTAGATAGGGACGATTCCGGATCGGGTTGGGTCGGATTGACCCAATAAGCAGACCTTGCTACATGTTGAAAATCCTTCGAAATTGTATTTGGATAAGTAAATCCTTCGAAATTGTAATTGGATAAGTTGGCAGCATGCATGACATGTGTTTGCATGTCTACAAGACAAGTGTCACTTCTTAGAACATGTCAATACTAGATCAAGTCAAGAGTAGATCATGTCAAGATTAGAGCAAGCCAATTTTAGAACACATCAAGATTAGATCATGCAAAGATTTAGATCAAGCCAATGTTAGATCATTTCAAGATTAGGTCATGCCAAGTTTAGATCAAGCCAAGGTTAGATCACGTCAAGATTAGAACATGCTAGGTTTATCATGCCAAGAGTATGTCATGTTAGGTTTGGATCATGCCAAGATTAGATAATGTGTTTTTCTATGAATAGATGTTGGATCTGGTGCTTTTGCAAGATGTAACAGGCCCTCCTCAAAAATTCAAAAAATTTGTTATTATATATTTTGTTGATGATAATCGAACTAACATATCCACATGGTCCAGCGGTGAGGCATAGCTTTGATTAATCGAGCCGCGCGCGCGTTCCTGTCCAGGTGGTAGCAAATTGCAAAGATTTTATTTCAGTTATAATTATAATTATTATAATTTATCTACTATACATGTCTGTACACACATATTATTATAATGGGGGCATAAGTGTAATTTGTGATATTTAAATGTCCTATCTACAACAAATTGAGGCAATTTCAATTTCACAAACTCAGCCAAATACCAAAAAATACAATATCCGCAATAAATTTTTATCGTCCATAAACAGATGATTTTTAAGTATGAAACAATGCATATTTACTATTTCTTTTCTTCCAATCCGAATAAATTTTAGCAGTGTAATAATTTATAATTCACTTGGATAAATATAAAATATCAAAAAATTACCAAAAACAAATCCATGATCTCAGCACTCTTATAACTCTCTCAAAGAAAAGAATGAGTCTTAAACATATAATGAATATGCTCTCGTCTTTCTTGAAATTGAGCAAGTTTATTTCTTGAATATCAATGAATCGAGCATTGTAATAATTATATTATTGTAGTAGTTATATTATTACAATCAAACTCTGTAATTATATTATTTCTGGAATTCAAGCAAATCTCCTTTTTGAAATAATCGATTGTAATTATTACCTAATGGTTTTTACCTACAGTTTTTGTACTCGGATGTTTATCATAAACTTTTGGTTTAATTCTTTTTATATGAACTTTTGCACACCACCCTACCCCCACCCGCCACCCGATCAAAATCCTGGTTTTTCCTTTTATGTGCCTAAGTTGAATCATTATGTCAGCTTTTATGTCAACCGTGCATGATGATGTTTCTGTCAGAATCAAGTGGCAAAACCATGTGTAGTAAATGCGCGGCAGATGGTTGAATGATGGGAATTGAAGAAATTATTGATACGCGTTTTGGATGCGTTTTTGGCTCCTATAAATAGAGCTATTCTGATTTCATTTCAATAATCTAATTTCAGAGTGTTATCTCATATCTCTAGATTTGAGTATGTATTATATAATATTTGTGAGGTAGTTTTTCTCCTATATTAAGAGTATTGTTCGCTTTGAAAGATAGCGAGAAATTGTAACCCACAAAATTTTATAGTAGAATCTTGTCATCTTACCCGTGGTTTTTACCCTAATACTTTTTAGGGGTTTTCCACGTAAATTTTGGAGTTCATTTTCTATCGCATGTTGCCGCACCTGAGGCCAACAAGTGGTTTCAGAGCCTGGTTGTAAAATCTTAAAATTCTAAGTATGCTCTGTGGTTGCAACATTGACTGATCTTCCACATCAGAAAAAGATTTTGAGATATTTTTTTTATTGAGGCAATTTTATTGCTGTCAAAATGGTGGCACGATTCGAGATTGAAAAATTCAACGGAAACAATTTCATGTGGAAAATAAGATGCAAGCAGGTTTACGAAAAGATCGCTGCTTGGCGGCTATTGGAGGTAGGCCAACGGAGGGTATGGACGATGAAAAGTGTAATGAGATGAATGGTAATGCTATTGCAAATTTACATCTGGCTCTAGCAGATGGAGTATTGTCAAGTATCGCCGAAATAACAAATGCAGAAGATATTTGAGATACTTTGACAAACATATAACAGGCCAAATCACTACACAACAAGATTTTCCTAAAGAGAAGGCTTTATACTCTTCGGATGGCGGAATCCTCATCGGTGACCGACCATATCAATACTTTGAATACTCTATTTGTCCAACTCACTACTTTGGGGCATAAAATAGATGAAATTGAACATGCGAAGCTTCTACTTCAAAGTCTACCAGATTCATACGATCAACTCATCATCAATCTAACCAACAATATCACTACTGATATGTTTGTCTTCAACGATGTTGCAGCCGCGGCTCTTGAAGAGGAAAGTCGGATCAAGAACAACGAAGACAGGTTGGCAAGTTCGAAGCATGTAGAGGCTTTGTCGATGATGAGAGGAAGATCGATGGAGCACGACTCTAGTGGGAGCCACAAGTATGGTAGATCCAAATCCAGAAGTAAGAAGAAGATTTTTTTACTGCTATAAATGTGGCGGTAAATGCCACTTCAAGAAAGATTGTACGAGTAAGAATAGTACTGAAAAAGATTCTCAAGGAAATGTTGTCATTACCTCAGACGGTGGAGAAATACTATTCAGCGAAGCAGCAACTGTTGCGGAAGGCAGACATATATTTTATGGCACATGGATAATGGATTCAGGAGCGACGTGGAACATGACTTCTCGGAGAGAATGGTTCGATCAATATGAACTAGTCTAAGGAGGATCTGTATTCATGGGAAATGATCATGTCTTGGAAATCGCTAGGGTGGGAACCATCAAAATTAAAATGTTTAATGGCATTATTCACACCATACAGGAGGTACGATACGTGAAGGGTCTGACAAAGAATCTTTTGTCTTTGGGACAATTTGATGATCTCGGGTGCAAGACCCGTATCGAAAATTGGATCATGAAGATTTTGAAATGTGTACCTGTGGTAATGAAGGCGTAAAAGGCTTACAAGAATATGTATCTACTTCTGGGGGAAATTCACAAAGAGGCAGAACTAGCTGTTGCATCGACTAGTTCGGGAGAAGAATTAACATTGTTATGGCATAGGAAGCTCAGGCATATGTCAGAACGAGGGTTGAAGGTTCTCTCGGAACGGAAGCTGTTGTCAGTGCTTACAAATGTGTCTCTACCCTTTTGTGAGAATTGTGTTACCAGTAACAACATAGATTAAAGTTTGGCATATCTACTGCCAAAAGCAACGGTATTCTGGAGCTGATTCATTCTGATGTTTGGCAAGCACCGATTGTATCTCTAGGAGGAGAGAGATACTTTGTCTCGTTCATTGATGATTTCTCTAGAAGATGCTGGGTGTATCCTATCAAGAAGAGATCGGATGTTTTTCTAGTCTTCAAGGTGTTCAAAGCACGGGTTAAACTTGACTCAGAAAAAAAGATCAAGTGTCTAAGGACCGACAATGGAGGAGAATATACCAGTGATGAATTTAGTGCATATTGTCAACAAGCGGGCATCAAAAGATAATTCACAATGGCTTACATGCATCAACACAATGGAGTAGCGGAGCGGATGAATAGAACTATGTTGGACAGAACAAGAGCTATGTTGAGGACTGCGAGTCTAGCCAAGTCATTTTGGGCAGAAGCAGTCAAGACCGCGAGTTATTACTATCATTTGCTCTGAAGACTCCTATGGAGGTGTGGACTGGAAAGCCGGCGGATTATTCTCGGTTACATACATTTGGAAGTTTGGTGTACGTTTTGTACAATGACCTAGAGAGATCGAAGTTGGATTCTAAATCCAGAAAGTGCATCATCTTGGGATATGCTAATGGTGTAAAGGGGTATCGTTTGTGGGATCTCACTGCCCACAAACTTATTATCATCAGAGATGTTATCTTCGAGGAAGATAAAGTGAAGGGAGACAAAGACACACTCAATGCAGATCCTTATGCATATTTCAAGAGATCTGCAGATGATGATTATATCATTTTGCTGTTGTATGTGGACGACATTGGTCGCAGGTCCCATCAATGTAAAAGTCCAAGAATTGAAATCATAGTTGGCTAGGAAATTTGATATGAAGGGCTTGAGACCGGCAAACAAGATTCTAGGGGTGCGAGTTTACTGAGACAGAAGTAACAGGAAGATTTGGTTTTCCCAGAGAAATTATTTGAAGAAATCTTACAACACTTCAACATGCAAGATTGTAAGCCAATTTCTACCCCTCTTCCAGTTTACTTCAAGTTATCCTTCGATATGTGTCATAGCAGTGAAGCGGAGAAGATGGAGATGTCTCGAGTATGTTATGCATCAGCGATGGGAAGTTTGATGATCGCTATGATCTGTATAAGACCATACATAGCCAGACATATTTGAGGCTATCAGGAAAGCCCAGAGGTCGGATGATGAGGTTCAGAGATGGTCATCGATAGTACTTCAGGGACAGCCATCAAAGTTCAGAGTGGCAGAAGATGGTTCTTTGAGGCTTGGTAACCGTTGGGTAGTGCCGAGGGCACCAGAGTTGCGTCAAGGGATCTTGCACCGTGCTCATAGCAGCAGGTCCAGCATACATCCAGGTGGGAGGAAGATGTACAAGGACTTATGCGACCAGTTTTGGTGGAGGCGGATGAAAAGAGATGTCATCACCTTTGTCAAGAAGTGCTTGATTTGTCAGCAAGTAAAAGCGGAGAGACAGAGGCCTGGTGGCGAACTGAAGAGTTTAGAGGTACCTGAATGGAAGTGGGAGCACATATCTATGGACTTCGTGACCCACTTGCCGAGGACGACCTCTGGATTGATGCGATCTGGGTGATCGTGGATAGGCTGACGAAGGTGGCTCATTTCATCCCTTACTGTATGACTTTCACATATCTAAAGATGGCCCAATTATATGTACGGGATGTGGTGAGGTTGCATAGGGTTCCAGTCTCGATTGTGTCTGACAGAGACCCAAGGTTTACTTCACATTTCTGGGAGGGTCTCCAGACAGCTTTGGGCACAGAGGTGAGACTGAGTACAACTTATCACCCTCAGACAGACGGCCAGACGTAGCGTACTATACGGACGCTCGAAGATATGCTGAGGGCATGTGTATTGGAGTTTGATACTCCGTGGCAGGATTCAGTGGCACTGGTGGATTTCTCCTATAATAACAGCTATCAGGCGAGCATTCAAATGGCCCCTTTTGAAGCTCTTTACGGACGACGATGTAGGTCACCGCTGTATTGGGAGGACTTGACTAGTAAAGCGGTCGGAGGACCGGATATGATCAAGGATATGGAAGAGAAGGTTAAGTTGATACGTCAGAAGATGAAAGCGGCCCAGGATAGGCAAGCAGCCTATGCCAATAAGCGATGAAGACCGCTAGAATTCCAGTTAGGAGACAGGGTCTTCTTGAAGATCTCACCCTTCAGGGGTGTGGTTCGGTTTGGTATGCGGGGGAAGTTATCTCCGAGGTCTGTTGGGTCGTATGAAGTATTGCAGCGTATCGGTACATTGGCCTACCGTTTGGCTCTACCGCCATCCTTATCTGGCATACATGATGTTTTTCACGTCTCTATGTTACGAAAGTATGAGCCAGACCCGTCTCATGTCTTACAGCCTACTGAAGTACAGTTAGACTCAGATGTATCCTACGCAGAACGACCAATCAGAATTCTGGATCGAGAGGATCGCAGATTACGAAGCAAGATTATAACGATGGTCAAAGTTCAGTGGGATCGTCGGGGTGTCGAGGAGGCTACGTGGGAGACGGAACGACATATGGTGCAGCGCCGAAGACCAGTGGAAAAAATCGAAGGCAGGTGATCGATCGCCGTAAATGGCGCGATCGATCGCCTCGAGCCAGTGAAGTCTGGCGATCGATCGCCTCGATGCAGCGATCGATCGCCAGCTGCTGAATAGTGAGAAATGATGTTTTTATTGGATTTTTTGGTATTTGGACTATATTTGGCTTCTAATATTGATTTGTATGGTTGTGTAGAACCATCCCAGGTACCAACAACTTCAAGAAGATAAAGTTCTTCAACTTCTCTACTTTTGAGATTAAGGTACGTAAGAGACGTACGTGCATCGGACGGTAAACACACTCCTATACTATGACTACACAATGATTGTATAAGTATTTATGATGTTTATGATGATGATTATGATAAGTAAAGATACGATGATGTCTATGATGAGTAAAGATGATATGATGTTTACGATGATGTTTATGATAAGTGAAGATGATGTTTATGATGGGTAAAGATGCTATGATGTTTATGATGTATGTTAAACTATGTTATTAGAAATGTTAGAATGTTCCGGTAGTTGTTATGGGCAAGCGAGGAAGGTACTTACCGCTGACATAGCTAGCGAGGAGATATATCCGCTATCAAGGTGTAGCGAGGGATATCACAGTACCGCTATATGTCGTAGCGAGGGGGCCAATTGTGCCACTGTCATAGCAGGACCAGAACAATCACATTTCTAATTAACATTGTTGATTATGAGCATATAAGTGAAGTACGATTTTAATCATTTATGTCAAGAACTAATGATTACATGCATGACTATGAAATAGGGACAACAAAAGTGGGTTAATGCAATTAACCAGGAAGTATATGTTAACTATTATTTTCATGCATTTATTTATATGACATTGTCTTATGATGTTAAGTAATGATGTTCATGCTTATGATGGGTTGTTCCTGTAGGTACACTTTTGGACTGAAGGGCTAAGGGTCCGGTTGAGGCAGTGAACTATGAGAAGCATGAAAGAATTTAGGTTACAGGATTTTTTGGATAGTCTCTACTCTAGGAGTAGTGTAAATCTAAAATGTTAGCATTCGTTTATGTGAATGTAACTGATAAGTTTTGAAGTTTTATTTTTGGCCTGTAATCCTATTAGCTCAAGGCTACAACCGAAACCCTAAGATGTTATTAATGCATGTTTAGTCCATAATATGTTATATAATAATGTTAAGGTAGGAAGACAAATGTTTCATGGCCAGGTTACAAAAATCTGGCCCCAAATTTTGTAATTAGGAATCACTTTTTCGTAGCCTACAAATTGTTTCTTCAATATTTTCCAAGCATCTTTAAATGGTTTGACACCCGTAATGCGAGGTAAATAGTTCGGCTAACCCATTGGTGCATAAAGGACAATGCTCTTGCACAAATATGTCATCAACCAGCAGTAGTAAGCTTGCTTTCACATATTCCCGACAAAATATAGCAATCTTTGTTGGACAATATTATGAATTGTGGAGCATCCTAATACGGACATTATTCTTGTCCCATGAACTCTAGGATATAGAATTAATTGAGGTATGTGGGTTCCTCTTTTATTCGTATACCATGCCACTTCTTACTTTAATTTTTATATCAAATAATTTAGCCTATAAATTTATTCTAATTATCTAAGTGACATTGTTCTAACTTAGTGAACATCTTTATTTATTATGTTTATTATTAAACACTTAACATTTTATTATATTTTTATTACTATTATTTATTATTTTTACTATTATTATTTAATTTAATTAGTAATTAGGATCTATAATATAAGATAACAACATTGTAACTTAAAAGTGATTTAATACGGAAAATGAAGAGGTGCGAGAATTTATATTAATAATTATATATTAAAATACATTTATTTTATTATAATATTTTTAATTATTATGTTTATTGTTATATTTTTTACTACGATTTTGTTATATTTTTTACTACTATTATTTTTACATTCTTTTACTACTATTGCTACTGTTGTTGTTGTTGTTGTTGTTATTATTATTATTATTATTATTATTATTATTATTATTATTATTATTATTTGGGATGCACAATTTGAATTGTCTTAACTTACTTAACATATCTAATTATTATGCATTACTGAGTATATTTCATTTTATTATTTTTACTATTATTAATATTTTTAATAATTAGTAATTATGATGTACTAATTAAGAAAATAATCTTGTAAATTCAAAGTGTGGAAAATGAAGAGGTGAGAATTTATATTATAGATTTTAATACATTATTAATTAATAACTAAATGAATGTTAATAACTCTACTATTCATTTTTCTTTTATGTCCATTGTTAATATTATGAGTTTACAATTATATCCCAATGATAGGAAAAAGGGCAAAGTTGTTAAATCATAATGAAAAACTTTGCCCTTGGATCCACACTTTTATAGGAGTAATAATAAATAAATTATTAATTAATAACTAAATGAATGTTAATAATTCTACTATTCATTTTCATTTTATGTGCCTTGTTAATATTATGAGTTTACAATTATATCCCTATGAAATTTTTATTTGTGTAAGAAAGTATAGGAAAAAAGGCAAAGTTATTAAATCATAATGAAAAACTTTGCTCTTGGGTCCACACTTTTATAGGAGTAAAGTTGTTAAATCATAATGAAAAACTTTGCCCTTGGATCCACACTTTTATAGGAGTATATATATAGATATAGATATAGCTTGTTATTATTATTATTATTATTATTATTATTATTATTATTATTTAGGATGCACAATTTGAATTGTCTAATGAAAAACTTTGCTTTTGGATCCACACTTTTATAGGAGTATAGATATAGATATAGCTTGTTATTATTATTATTATTATTATTTAGGATGCACAATTTGAATTGTCTTAACTTACTTAACATATCTAATTATTATGCATTATTGTTAACACTTATTATATTTCATTTTATTATTTTTACTATTATTAATATTTTTAATAATTAGTAATTATGATGTACTAATTAAGAAAATAATCTTGTAAATTCAAAGTGCGGAAAATGAAGAGGTGAGAATTTATATTATAGATTTTAATACATTATTAATTAATAACTAAATGAATGTTAATAACTCTACTATTCATTTTTCTTTTATGTCCATTGTTAATATTATGAGTTTACAATTATATCCCAATGAAATCTTTATTTGTGTAAGAAAGTATAGGAAAAAAGGGCAAAGTTGTTAAATCATAATGAAAAACTTTGCCCTTGGATCCACACTTTTATAGGAGTAATAAATAAATAAATTATTAATTAATAACTAAATGAATGTTAATAATTCTACTATTCATTTTCATTTTATGTGCCTTGTTAATATTATGAGTTTACAATTATATCCCTATGAAATTTTTTTTTGTGTAAGAAAGTATAGGAAAAAAGGCAAAGTTATTAAATCATAATGAAAAACTTTGCTCTTGGGTCCACACTTTTATAGGAGTAAAGTTGTTAAATCATAATGAAAAACTTTGCCCTTGGATCCACACTTTTATAGGAGTATATATATAGATATAGATATAGCTTGTTATTATTATTATTATTATTATTATTATTATTATTATTATTATTTAGGATGCACAATTTGAATTGTCTAATGAAAAACTTTGCTTTTGGATCCACACTTTTATAGGAGTATAGATATAGATATAGATATAGCTTGTTATTATTATTATTATTATTATTATTATTATTTAGGATGCACAATTTGAATTGTCTTAATATCTAATTATTATGCATTATTGTTAACACTTATTATATTCCATTTTATTATTTTTACTATTATTATTATTTTAATAATTAGTAATTATGATGTACTAATTAAGAAAATAATCTTGTAAATTCAAAGTGTGAAAAATGAAGAGGTGAGAATTTATATTATAGATTTTAATACATTATTAATTAGTAACTAAATGAATGTTAATAACTCTACTATTCATTTTCCTTTTATGTCCCTTGTTAATATTATGAGTTTACAATTATATCCCTATGAAATTTGTATTTGTGTAAGAAAGTATAGGTAAAAAGGGCAAAGTTGTTAAATCACAATGAAAAATTTTGCCCTTTGATCCACACTTTTATAGGAGTATAGAGTATAGATATAGATATAGATATAGATTAAGAAAATAATCTTGTAAATTCAAAGTGTGAAAAATGAAGAGGTGAGAATTTATATTATAGATTTTAATACATTATTAATTATTAATTAGTAACTAAATGAATGTTAATAACTCTACTATTCATTTTACTTTTATGTCCCTTGTTAATATTATGAGTTTACAATTATATCCCTATGAAATTTGTATTTGTGTAAGAAAGTATAGGTAAAAAGGGCAAAGTTGTTAAATCACAATGAAAAACTTTGCCCTTTGATCCACACTTTTATAGGAGTATAGATAGATATAGATATAGATTGTTAAATCACAATGAAAAACTTTGCCCTTTGATCCACACTTTTATAGGAGTATAGATATAGATATAGATATAGATATAGATAATGGAATATCAGGCAAAAGGGTGGCTCTCATAGAAAAAATATGTTGGGTGTTTTATATATAATTGAAAGAATATCGATAATTTGAAGGCTAATATATATCAAAATGTAACATATTTCAATAGATTTTAATATAGTTTTTTTTTATTACAACTCTACAGATTACAAGATTTGTGCTCAATTTTCTTTTTCTACTCTCCTTCAGCAGAGTCTTCTTATTTTTTCACACGAAAACTATTTTAATACATCTGAACAGTTCATGCTCAGCTCAGACCGTGGATACCAAGTAATTTGTCACTAAAATCAAAAAATATTCGGTCACCGACCGAACCGCAATATCAGAAACCAAAATAACTGAATTTTTTTTACTATAATCGAACCGACCGTTTTGTTTTTTTGAAAAACGATTTAACCTTAAAAAATATCGGTTAATTCGGTTGGCAACCGAATTAACCGATAATTTTTTAAAAGATTTTAAAAAATAAAATATATGCTAATTGGATTTTAAAATAAAAAATTTAAAGAATAAGACTAATTATTTTTTTATAAAAAGTAATAAAAAATTAAAAAATTAATTTTTTTTAAAAAAATATTTAAAAAATCGGTTAATTCGGTTAACCGATATTTTCAAAATGAAAATCGAAACCAAACCATATTAACTGAACTAACCGATTTTTTTTAAAATAAAAACCGGATTAACCGAACCTAATTTCTGAAATAATTCTGTTCGATAGGTTATCTCGATTTAACCGAAATTTTGTTCACCCCAATTATATGCACACAAATTGTGTACAGGTATATTAGCACATATCAGATCAGACGGTCTTCCCCTTTATATTGAAAGTTGTTTAGCACTATCCTTGAATCAACTTTTTATTTTCAGACGTCAAAATTTAGTCTTTCTTTATATGCACTTCTCGCAAAATGTAATAATCTTTTATGATATTGCATATAAAGGAAGGGTATAATTTAGATAGGAACTCATTTATTCCGGTGTAATCATGGGCGGATTTACCTTCCCCTTGCAAAAAACAAAAAATAATAATAATAAATTATCTACCTAAAAGTTATATTTTACTACCAAAAAATTACAATTTCCCCAAAAAATATATTTTATCACCCTAAAATTTTTTGGCCCTTTTTTTTTTATTTTAATATTTTTTGCTCCCCCTTAACAATTTTTATGCATCCACTCCTGGGTGTAAATAACATTTTTCCATCTAAATCCTAGACATCTTCGTCATCTTCCGAATTCTTTGTAAGCTGTGAGTTTTCTTCTTTGTAATTTCTATCATTTGGTGATCTAAATTCATTGAATGGGTACCTAAGAGAACAACTAAACCATTGAAGAGATTATTTGATCTTACCTTTAAAGATAGCATCACGTATCATAATCCAATATATTTATATATAGGATTACGATATATGTATTGGATTTTGAGATATATCATAATTCAAGCTCCTAAAGATGTCACCCTCAACGATGAATATAAAATAACCCGTTGGAGCTTGTAATGTACGAAGAAATATTTTCTATTATTTGATATTATTAATACTAATGGTTAGCGGACAATAATTAAATCAGACCCCAAAGAGGCATTTGGCTATTTTTGACATTTTACATGTTTGCACGTAAAGTTTCCATGCATATGGCAAACTTTTTAGCTTTTAGTGGAAGTGTCCTCTTTATTAGGACTTTATCCATTTTCTAACAAGTTTTAATATTTACTTGAAATACAAAAATATTCTCAATTTCTTATGATATTTTAATGATACATGATTTATTGGCTAATTTAAAAAAAAAATTGTGAATTTTAAAAAAATTTCAAAAATAATGTTAATTTTTTTTATATAAATCTAAGGTGAAAACGCATACACAGTATACGTTTCTTTGTTTTTAAATTTTTTTTTTTTTTTTTTTGTAAAAATGAGACATTTTTTTAATTTTTTTTTAGACAGTATTCGTTTTTTTGTTTTATAAATTTTTTATATTTTTTTTATAAAAATGAGAAAGGCATACCAAGTATGCGTTTCTCATTTTTTAATTTTTTTTTTGTTTTTTTAATTATTGAAATGTTATTATTAGTCATTTTTTTGTTGTGTATTTCTACTCAGTTTTATATAATAGTAATTCACAAAATAATTATACTGAAATAACTAAAATAATCTTACTAAAAATTATTACAAAAAATCTTATAGAAAATCATCCAGAAAATTATTAATATTAATATATAAGTTTTCAATAATTTATATATTAATAATTTAATTTATTTATGAGCTAAATTTTTATAATTGGATTGCTCCCACTCTCCACAGTTTTATATTAAACTAAAAAAATAATTAACAGCAAAAATAGTTACAACCCTTCATTTAGCTGCTAAAATCAATCAAATTGTCATGTTTAGCAATGATTTTGTCCAAAGTGACGCAACAACTTTGACCATGCGGGGGCGAGCAGAGTATCATCCTGCATGAGATAACCTGTTCGGAATGGATTGTCCTGATCGACAATGATTTTATCCGATATGACATATCCTTCTCCCCACATCAAATAATAGTAATAATAACAATAAAAATAATCATATATTCATAATAAAAATAAAATAATAATTATTATTATTATTATGATTCATTAAAAATGACGGAATATCGAGTCCATTTGGCATATATAGCACTCAGGCTCCAAAATACCACAACTATATCATGATTCATTAAAAATCATATGTTTCAATAATTATCTTTCCAACTCTAATTCCATTACCAACCCCAGTACAAAGTACTCCGGACCCCAGATTCCACCAAAAAACAAAATTTCAAGGTTATCACCACGATGAGAATGCAATCTCATCCCTTGGATCTAACGACTCCAAAAACTGAATTTAAAACCCCCGGGAGTCCCAAAACCGTAATTAATTCATAATCGCCACAAATAATAATAATTATTATTATTATTTTATTTTTATTATGAATATATGATTATTATTATTGTTATTATTACTATTATTTGATGTGGGGAGAAAGATGTGTCATATCGGATAAAATCATTGTCGAGCAGGACAATCCATTCCGAACAGGTTACCTCATGCTCTGCTCGCCCCCGCATGGTCAAAGTTGTTGCGTCACTTCGGACAAAATCATTGCCAAACATGACAATTTGATTGATTTTAGCAGCTAAATGAAGGGTTGTAACTATTTTTGCTGTTAATTATTTTTTTAGTTTAATATAAAACTGTGGAGAGTGGGAGCAATCCAATTATAAAATTTTAGCTCATAAATAAATTAAATGCATTAATATATAAATTATTGAAAACTTATATATTAATATTAAGAATTTTCTGGATGATTTTTTATAAGATTTTTTGTAATAATTTTTAGTAAGATTATTTTAGTTATTTCAGTATAATTATTTTGTGAATTGCTATTATATAAAATTGAGTAGATATACACAATAAAAATATGACTAATAATAACATTTTAATAATTAAAAAAATAAAAAAAAAATTACAAAATGAGAAACGCATACTTTGGTATGTGTTTCTCATTTTTATAAAAAAAAAAAGTTTAAAACCAAAAAAACGAATACCGTGTAAAAAAAAAATATTTTAAAAATTTTAAAAAACAAAGAAACGCATTCTGTGTATGCGTTTCTTACTTTTCTTACTTTTTAAAAGTAAGAAACGCATACACAATATGCGTTTCACCTTAGATTTATAAAAAAAAAATTTAACATTATTTTTGAAATTTTTTTTAAAATTCACAAATTTTTTTTAAATTAGCCTGATTTATTCTTTAAACAAAAATTAAAGCATAATATTCATTATAATCCTACTTCCATTATATTTATGAGGTATTAGATATCTTAACAAAAAAAAATTAAAATACGATTTTTTTTTCTAATTATAGTATATGTGTATGGTAGACATGACCAAGGTTTAAAAAAACCGTGGCCCGGTTATCCGGTTCAAAATCACAACCAGTCCGTCAATGTACGGACTGGTTGCAGTTTAAGCTCTCAAAAAAGCGTGAATAGTCGGTTAAAATCAGCAGCTTATACCCGGCAACTTATCGCTACACAGCTATGATCACGCAGCCTAACCTATTATATGTCGTCCCCATAAATCCCATGATCGATCGCCCAGTGGGGATGGTCGCTCCCCATCTAGGGGATGCTATTAATTTTTTTTAATTATTAATTTAATTTTAGGTAGAAGGATTTGAACTCAATACCTCTAACATGGGAGTTTAAGATTTCACCAATGAGCTAAAGGACTTTGTGCTCATTATTTGATATTACATTATATATATAATAACTTATTAATATATAAATTAATATTTCTTAATAAATAGTACATACTATGATTAATATATGAAAACCATCATTTGTTTTTTGTTGAAATTGATAGTAACATTATATCTCATTTTGACTCTTGTTAACATAGTAAGAACTCCTGTATAGTTTTCTCATAGCTCAATAAAAAATTATTCAATATTATCGCTATTTTAAAAATTTTCTTTCGAAAAGGATGATGTATAATAAAAATATCATCTTCAACATGTCACTGAAATTATCTTAGTATCACTTATATTAACACCAAATATATATTACTTCAATTAACATAAAGTTTAACACACACACGTCTAAATAAAATATAACATCAAAATTATTCTTATTAAATTCGAAAATTATATACATAAATGCATGTCACTGAAATTATTGTGATACCATCCATACTAACATCAAATGTGTGTTACTTCAATTAACATAAAGTTTAACTAACACGTCCAAATTTTATGTTAGCCAAAAACTTTTAAAATTATTCAATTAATCCCCAAACTTGTCATTTTTATGTCGCACACATGCATAGGCAGTTTTCGGCACTGGTGTTCGATTTTGAAGGGAGTCTCCGATTTTATTTAAAAAAAGGACACGCCATGTGGCATGTCTGATGAGTATCCGATGAGCGTCGATGTTCGAGAAGTGTCTGACACTGCACCGAGTGATTTTTAGGAGTGTCCGTGCTTCATAGGTATAAATTAATTAAATATGACATTTCGAAATTTGTAAACAAAATGGGTAGGAAAAATCCTAACCCGATCCAAAAATAAAAAAATAAAATAAATTAAAAATATATAATTTTATGGTATTTTAATGAATAAAATTATTAATAATCCATATATTATCTATAATGACCAAATAACTTAACAATCAATATCATTGATATAAATGAGAACCGGACACTCGTATCAGATACTCCCTTAAAAAACTGACACCCGTGCCTGAACGGCCGATAGGCATGTCCGACAGAAAAGGACAATTTTGAGGATTAATTGAATAATTTAAAAAGTTTTTGACTAAAATAAAATTTGGACATGTTAGTTAAATATATACAAAATATACAGACGTGTCACAACCGTGTCGTATTCAGAAAATTTTGAAAAATCTGTGTCGTCGTGTCCATGTCGTGTCAGTGTCCGTGCATCATAGATTTATATATATTAATTTAAAAATTAAAAAACAAATAAACGAATTTTTTTTTTTTTGAATCCGTCTTTTAGAACGAAGAATTTGGACAAGTTTTTTTTTTTTTTTTGCCTTGAAGTCGTCGTTCCTAATACGAATTACTATAAAATATTAACACAATTTCCTGACACGGTAAAAGTGAAATTCTTTTTTATTTTTATTATATTTTAATGTTTTAGTCCAAAAGAAAGCCCCATTGCAGTTATTCAATTTCGTCACGAAGTGCCACCCCTCGCGTACGTTAGTATATAGCGCAGCACATTGTGCGTCGCTGAAGCTGAAGAGAACAGCAGCAGCTGAAGAAGAAGATTATTTTGTTTTAGTGGAAAAAATCGAGGCATTGCTTAACAGTTGTTTAATTTCTTTAATTCAACACAATGTAATGAGAAGTTTGAATGGGAAAACAATGTAAGTGAATCCAGAAACCACGATGGATTAAAATGATCTGTTTGTGTTTATAAATAATAATTACAGCAGAAATCAGAATAAAGCAAATCGTACTATCGTTGAAGATAGGAATATGAGAATTAGTGGCGGTAGAATGGCGGCGGTGGCGGCGCTTCTTGTTTTGACATTAATGGCGAGGTCTTGCTTTGGCACAAATGTGACGTACGATCACCGAGCGATTGTGATCAATGGCCAGCGGAGGGTTTTGATCTCCGGTTCGATTCATTACGCCCGCAGCACTCCTGATGTCAGTATATTTATGTTCACACGCCGGGGAATCCCGAGAAATTTACATTAAATTATGTTTATATAATGGGTTTTACATATAAATGTGTATGTAGATGTGGCCAGATTTAATTCAGAAATCGAAGGATGGAGGATTGGATGTCATTGAAACTTACATTTTCTGGAATTTGCATGAAGAAGTTCGCGGGCAGGTGATTATCTGATTATTTTATGAAAGTTGTTGCTTAATATGACTGTTCATTTCTGGGTCTGTTTGTTGATGGAGAAAAAAAGGGAAAGTGAAGAGGCAGAGGTAAAAAGAATTGTTGCCTTTTCATGCTTATTTTTCAAAAAATATCAAGCACTTTTTATTTAAATGAGTTGATTCTTCCGTTGATCAAGAACGTCTCTGTTTCATGGGTAATAATTAATATAATAATTGGAAAAAAATGGGAAAATGGAGAAAAAGAATGCTGACTTGAGGGAATTTTGTAGTACGATTTTGAAGGAAGAAAGGATGTGGTGAAATTTGTGCAATTGGTTGCGGAGGCTGGATTATTGGTTCATCTTCGCATTGGACCTTATGCTTGCGCTGAATGGAACTATGGGTAAGAACTTTTGTTTTTCTGCTTATGCATTCAAATGGACCATATACTTGTTATTTTATGGTTTTATATATTGGGATTTTCTGGAAACCGTGAAAATGGGAAATAATTTAGAATTTTATGGCTAATATTAGTGGATTTCCCCTTTGGTTGCATTTCATACCTGGGATCGTGTTTCGAACTGATAATGAACCATTCAAGGTCATTTTGCTACTTCTTGAACTTTTTCCTTTATTGTTGAAATAGGTGTGATTCAATTGATTACATGTGGATTTTTTTTAGGCTGAAATGAAGCAATTTACAGCCAAGATCGTGGACTTGATGAAGGGAAAAAAGCTTTATGCATCCCAAGGAGGGCCTATAATTCTATCTCAGGTATATTTTACTTAAAAAAATAGGAATTTTTAATTAGCTGATTGAATAACAATTAATGAAAATTTTGATACTCATTTCCAGATTGAAAATGAGTATGGAAATATCCAGTCCGGTTATGGTAGTGGCGCCGAGCCTTACATCGAATGGGCTGCAGCGATGGCTGTCTCGTTGGATACAGGGGTGCCCTGGGTTATGTGTCAGCAGGATGATGCTCCTGATCCGATAGTGAGTTCTCTTCTGACTTTCTTTAGTTTGTGCCGAAGCTCAATCGATTTCATAATTTTAAAATGGATAGAATGACTGCTCGATTTCTTGTAGATGTGTTTAGTGATGAGTTCTCAGATAAACAAAAAAGAAATTGAATTTTGTGTACTTCTACACTACAAAATTCGTCTCCCAAAATCTTTCAATTGGATTTGGGCCACCTCGACCACCTGATCCTGTCTCCCTCCACCTGTTCTAGACTTCCTTGATTGACTTCCTTGATTGCTCTCTGAACGAACCTTCTGTTTATTGTCTTGAATGACTGCAGATTAACACTTGTAACGGGTTTTACTGCGATCAATTCACTCCAAATTCGAATAAAAAGCCAAAAATGTGGACAGAGAACTGGAGTGGATGGTAATGTGTTTTCTTTCATTTTCGTGGTCATTAGTACCAAGAATTCTTGTCTCAAAAAGCTTATGATTTGTCTAAAAAACCTAGGTTCTCTTCTTTTGGCGATCCTGTGCCGTACAGACCAGTAGAAGACCTTGCTTTAGCCGTGGCACGTTTTTACCAGAGAGGTGGAACCTTCCATAACTATTACATGGTACTTGCATGACCTTTGCCAAGATCTAAGGTTATGTAAGTCTAAATTCTCAAAATCTAATGTTTTTTACAGTACCATGGTGGGACTAACTTCGGCCGGAGTACCGGTGGACCTTTCCTTACAACAAGCTATGATTATGATGCCCCAATTGATGAATATGGTATGGATTTGTCATATATATCTCTCTTATACTCGCAGTGTTACAACAACCAAGAACATCATATTAGTTCACTTTCAAGATTTAAGACTGCATAGTTACTCAGTTTGGGAATTGTTTAGACCTGCATTGCCAACCCATGACAAAAAATATTGATTACAGCTAATATTTCCAAATGATCGTTCTTGTATTTTGAGTTTGGATTTTATCGTGTTATAGGCCTTTTAAGGCAGCCAAAATGGGGTCACTTGAAAGATTTGCACGAGGTTATAAAGCTTTGTGAAGAGGCAATGGTGGAAACTGATCCCCAAACTACTTCTCTTGGTTCTAATTTGGAGGTATAACAGCTTTGCACGTTTTCTTTCTTTTTGTAACGTGGCATTCCTAGGATTGGATGATTTTCGGGGAACAAAAACTTCTGATACAATATTCATTCGAAGGGTTATCCTTAGCCTGAAGTTCAAAGAGAAGTTTAGAGATTTTAAACTCCTATTGTCTTTTGACATCTATTTTCATTGATACTTTATCTATGCCAGGCCACTGTTTATAAAACTGGATTAGGGATATGTGCTGCTTTTCTTGTAAATTTGGGCACGCAGTCTGATGCGACTGTTAAATTCAATGGCAATTCCTACAACTTGCCTGCTTGGTCTATAAGCATCTTACCTGACTGCAAGAACGTGGCACTCAATACCGCAAAAGTATGCCTCATAAACCTTGCATTATATTTTCCATATCCAAATTTGTCAAATGTCCAATTCTTGTAGTCTTGATAATGTTTATACTCCAAGAAACCTCGAAAACATAATATAATTGGCGATACAACCTAAAGTACAAGTATTTTTGTCCAAATGACAGATAAACTCTGCGGCCACTATCTCAAAATTTGTTCGTCAACCCTCAAAAGATGGTATTACAGCGTCTGATGCGTTCATATCAGGTTGGAGCTGGATTAATGAACCTGTAGGTATATCTAGTGCTGATGCATTCACAAAACTCGGGTTGCTGGAACAAATAAATACGACTGCTGATAGAAGTGATTATCTGTGGTATTCTTTGAGGTATAAAACCATTCAGAAACAGGATTCTTTTGAGACAGGTTTTGATATTTATTGATTGTTTCAGCGTCGAAATAAAAGGAAATGAATCAAAGGCAGTTCTTCACGTTGATTCTCTTGGCCACATGCTCCATGTTTTTATCAATGGAGAACTTGCAGGTAAATCTGGAATAAATGCTGCTAACTGAGCCTTTATCTTCGATATTCTGTCTGGTGTTTAACTTAGCCTTCAAATTATTTAAACATTCCCAGTTGTTTTTATGCGTGTTATGTTTAAAAATATTAGTTCTGTTTACATATTCTTTTCACCAGCGCATTAATAAATATGTCGTGTACAAAAAAAACACATTCCCGTTAAGGCAATCAATAAAAATATGAACTTTTAGCACTGGAAGATACGGGCGATACCATTATAATTTGATTTGCTTCTCCTGCTCATGCACTTGTTAAACAGGGAGCGGAAAAAGTGGAAATGGTCATCCTGAAGTTTCAATAGATGTTCCTATCAGCCTTATACCTGGACAAAACAAGATTGATCTGTTGAGTTTGACTGTGGGATTACAGGTGCTTGTTTTCGGAGAAAATTCTGATTGTAATATTAACCATTATTTGTTCTAACATAAAGTTATGTCGATATAGAACTATGGTGCATACTTTGATACAGTGGGAGCAGGTGTTACTGGCCCTGTGCAGTTAAAAGGTTTACAAAATGGATCCACAATTGATCTATCATCGCAGCATTGGACATATCAGGTATTAATGTAAACTTTTCTTGACTACGCGTACCAGCATTAAGTTATTTATTCATTTGATTTGGTTAAACGTATATACAGACATTATCTTCCATGATTATCAGTGATTTAACGTGTGGTTTAATCTGTTCTTATCTCATTTTGAAATCCGTGGCAACAGATTGGTTTGAAAGGAGAAGATTCAGGCGTATGTAGTGGAAGTTCCTCTCTTTGGGTATCACAGCCTGATCTGCCTAAGAATCAACCATTGTTATGGTACAAGGTAAAGTTTGCACTTACATGTTTACATAATTATCACATTCCAGAACTAACCAACCAGTTAGCATGCACAGATACATCTAATGTTTGTCACATACTATGTCATATCATGTCGGATACTTTCTGAGTTTTGATATTTGTCGGATATTTGGTGGATATATAATGCTATATACTTTTACAAATAACATGATTGCTAACCATCAGGGCCGGCTGATACGTATAGGTGGCTAAGGCTTTTGTCTTAGGCTCACTTTCACAACAAGGCCCATTATTTTAGTATTTTTAAATATAATAAAAAATTCAAATATTTGAAGAACATGTCTTTATTTCATTTATTTATCGTGTATTTGACTATTGTGGATATATTTTTTAAGAAATTTTGTATTTTGTCATTTGGGTCACAAGAATTTGCAGCGACCAAAATTGTTTGCTGAAAATCAAGTATTTGGCATATAATAGATCCCTATAAATGAATGACATTGTGAAGTTAGTACAATTCTCATTTTATAATGTCTTTTAAGGTCTTGTATATGTTTTTATTGAGTGTATCAATATTAGCTTATGCAATAATGTATGGTTGGTACGACCTCATTTTTTTTACTTTGTCTGAGGCCTCCGGATTGTTTGAGCCACCCTGATAACCATATCGTGCTATACCAGATCTAATGAAAACTACATTTTAATTTTAGAAAAGTAACTTTTACTCTGTTTTTTGTTAAAACAAAATTAAAAATTTGAAATTTATATCTTTAAATTCGTTGATACTATGATGCACAATGAAAATTGCAAATTCCTATAATTGTTAATATATTTTTATATTATATTTATGCGCGTGTACATATAAAAGATCTATATATTATCCCTTTTTTGTTGAATCCCATGTCATTTCGTATCTGTATTCGTTCAATGTAACCATAAAATGTTGAAGATAATGTGTTTAAATTTGAACACCAAAACTCTAAACCTATTTTTCTCTGTTCTTTGTGATATAGACAACCTTTGACGCCCCAACTGGAAGCAGCCCAGTTGCACTGAACTTCACAGGAATGGGGAAGGGTCAGGCATGGATAAATGGACAAAGCATAGGGCGTTATTGGCCGACTAATACGGCTCCAACCAGCGGTTGCACTGATTCTTGTAACTACAGAGGTGTTTATCGACCAAGTAATTGTCTGAAAAATTGTGGAGTAGCAACTCAACAGCTGTATGTATTCTTAGTTAAACTTGTGTCCTTACATTGTTATAATTGTCATCTTTGATATGGTCGAAAAATCATGCAGCTATCACGTTCCCCGTGCTTGGCTACAACCAAGTGGAAATGTGATCGTACTATTTGAGGAAATAGGAGGCGATCCAACACAGTTATCTTTGGTTACAAAAGAGACTCAAATCATATGTTCAAGAATTTCGGAAACTCACCCAATCCCAGTCGATATGTGGACTTCTGACGAAGAAACAAGGAAGAAAACTGGGCCAACTCTGTCCCTCGATTGCCCTTTTCCGTATCAGATCATATCCGAGATAAAATTTGCCAGTTTCGGAACTCCTCATGGGAAATATGGGAGTTTCAGTCATGGTCTATGCAGCAGCGAAAGGGCCCTATCAATCGTGCAAAAGGTTCGAATTTTGCTGATTCATTTGATAAAATTTTATGCCAACGTTTGAAATATGTCACCTTTGGACTCATTGTTTGCAGGCTTGCAGAGGATTGAGAAAGTGCAGGATTGGAGTCTCAGTGAATACATTTGGTGATCCCTGTGCAGGACTCGCCAAAAGTTTAGCTGTTGAGGCTTCTTGTACATGAATAAAATAGTTCCCCAAATAATAACACAAATTAATGAAGTTTGATTTGATTCGACCTTGACACTAAATCAAAGTTATATCAGAAAAATTTAATTTTCACAAGAAAAAAAAATTATAGATTCAGTTCGTTTTTTTATGAAAAAAATAGAACCACTCAAAATCTATATGAGATAATTTTTCATTTTTTGTTTGAGATGGGCATCGCCAATTTATTTGTTTCATTAAAATAATCCAGAAAAAAAAATAACATCAAAAATTTAATAAAGTAGTTTTAAAATGTAGCTTTAATTATTAAAAGAAGTGATATCTAAAAGAATTTTAAGTATGGTTATGTACATATTCTTCCCTGATATTCTATTTCTTTGCATTCTTCCATGTCTATCACTTTCAGTCTCTCACAAAGGAGGCTGTAATTTTCTTGCGTAATAACTTTCTTCAATGGATGTACTCCATAAGAAAATTATGAGCATGTAACATGCTAATTTAATTTCTGAATGGGTCTCTATATTAATAGGCATCATTGAGACATCAGTGATTTTGTCTCTTTGATTGTCACCGTCCATTTTGGGCAAAAGACTAATGTTCGAGTTATGTAATTAACAATTTGGAAAATCCACCACTCCAATGAAAATTCCTTTCAATGTTTTTCTCAAATATGCATGTGTATGATAAATATTTCTTTTTGAGTTTCTTGTGTCCACGAGTACTATATTATTTTAGATGATATTGTGCTCGTCTGTATAATAGAGATAAAACAATGTGTTAACATAAATTTAGCATCAACAAGATAATATTTATCTACAAAAAAAATTTCATGCGTATATATTTTTTTATTGTCAATAATTACTATATTTATGATGAAATACCATTTGGAACTTTCAGTACATAACTGTGAAGATCACGCGCAACCAGTTAACAATAAATTAGCCAAAATTATTCAACCATCAAAATGCTAGCAGTTAGCTAAACTAGCCGTTAGAGTTAGTTAAAATAGGAAAAACAAATCTGTTCTAAGAGTATTGGTAAATGAATAGCTTATTCATTAACTCTTCAATACATATTCCGACAAACAAGAATTCTGTATCTAATTCTCTACAAATTCATCAATGAAATACATTCAATTTCTTTCTGATATTGAATTTAATATGGTATCAGTTTTAGCCAACAATTGACATTTGTTTTTCTTTCGCACAAATCCATATAATTTTTTTCTTTTCGATGTCAAATCTGACATCGACTTCTGACGCCATTGTCCATGAATCAGCGGCGGCAACTATGCTCAATCCGGCAGAGGATTCTTCTTCACCACTCTACCTACATCTCATTGACAATCCCGGTGCTCCTATTGTAGGCGGAGTTTTTAATGGTGAGCATTACATATCTTGGTCTAAATCAGTGAAAATGACTTTTAGTGTTAAGAACAAATCCGATTTTCTTGATGGTTCTTTATCTTGCCCATCTCTTTCCTCACAAAATCTATATACTGTGTGGACTAGGGCCAATAATCTTGTTCTATCTTGGCTTCTTAACTCTATTTGTGACGACATACGTCAAAGCTTGTTGTATTTTAATTTTGTTAATGAGATTTGGGTAGAACTCCATACCAGATTCGCTAAAAGTGACAGGCCTCGAGTTTTCAATTAGAAAAAAAAGCTTTATGATCCATGCAATAGGGTTCTCAATCCCTATCTCAATACTACAATTCTTTCAAGTCTATTTGAGAGGAATATATTGGTTATAGACCAATTTTTAGTTGCAATTGTGGTGCTATGCGAGTTGTTAGTGTAATATTCTTGAGTCAGTGTCGAATGCCCAACAATCAGATAGTGTCTTGAAATTCTTAGTGGGTTTACATGATTCGGGTGAGTCCCTGATGTCCCATCATGTAAATATAAAGCATTCATGATGTCATATGCATATATAACTTCTCATTCTTTAAAACGCTCAGCATACAAGTTTCATAATTATTGTGTTGGATTTTATAAAATTTGGGCAGAGGCTCCCCTTAAATTGGAATACCCAGAAAAAAATATACAAATCACTTATGCATCATAATCAACTCCTCAGACAATAAACATAATAACTCATCACCCGCAATTCACCAAAATAAATTGATCTACTTAATGCTCAAACCATAATCCACATACTCCTCATGATGAATTACACCCATATTACCCAAATGAAGAGAGAAAAACTCAAGATATTTATACAGTCCATATATATGCATCGCAATGCTTATTACAAACGAGCAATAAATAGATGAATATAAATTAATTATATAAATGACACTCCCATCTATAATGGTTGAACGGTGCTCCTGAAATCAATACGATCCAATGAGTTTCGACTTACTTTCTCCAGACAATGTAATACATGTTTCAACAGAAACAGTCCCTACAAAGGTTAACAAACACCGACATAATAATCTCAATCATATCAATATTGCAAAATCATAATTCAATAAAATAAAGCTACTGGAAGTTAATAAGTGCACTCCCTGAATAAGTCTAAACAAATATAAGCTTTCTTGAACTGTTCATGTTCCAATAATTCACATTTTTACAATCACCAAGTACCATATCCATATTTGTAAAATAATACTCATTATCAAGATAAGTCAATATTTCACATAATCCATCACCTCTTGCTCATTGTGACTAACAACTCGTCAAAGGCCAGCATGCCTATCAATCACAACAATCCCTAACCATTTCTCATATCCATCATGCCATAGGCATCAAAACTCAGCTCATATCCCTCATGCCATATGGATTACAACTCAACCCACATACTCGGATTATGTACATATACATATCACAATTCACATTTAATCAACACGTATATGCATGATAGTAGAATTACTTCGTAGCATACCTGCACGTACGTCACTACGTACCTTACAGTCAACAATCCAATCAAGTTACTCCCTTTGTATAGGGGTTCGTGGAGGATCTACATCAGTTCAATAGCTCAATCTCAATTCAACAATACTAAATCAATAATCCAATGAATCATTCAATATAGAATAAGCAACAACATTCTTATAAACCAAGATACAAATTCCTTGTTGCCGCAACATATCCAACAAAATCGTAATCTGCTAGACTCAAGTCTCCATTTACGACTGAAATTGTAGGGTCTTCCTACCTTAACATGATTATAATAACGTATTATGGACTAAACATGCATTAATAACATCTTAGGGTTCCGGTTGTTACATGAGCTAACGGGATTATAGGCCAAAAATAAAATTTCAAAACTTATTAGTTACATTCTCATAAACGAATGGTAACATTATAGGTTTATACTACTCCTAGAGTAGATACTATTATCCTGAATCCTATTCCTTTTTGTGCTCCTTGCAGCTCACTGCCTCAACCCGACCCTTAGCCCTTCAGTCCAAAAGTGTACCTACAGGAACAACCCATCATGAGCATGTACATCATTACTTAACATCATAAGATAATGGCATATAAATAAATGCATGAAATAATCGATAACATAATTAAAATCGTACTTCACTTATATGCCCATAATCAACAATGTTAATTAGAAATGTGACTGTTCTGGTCCTGTTATGTCAGCGGCACAATTGGACCCCTCGCTCGACATATAGCGGTACTGTGATATCCCTCGCTACTCCTTGATAGCGGATATATCTGTGAGACCCCGTAATCTCATACGTACTATTAGGTGCAATTAAAGAGAATTAATCATATTAAATCAGAGTATTGAATCATGTTGACAACCCGAGCTTATAGAGATTTCAGTACCAAAAGTTTCAAAAAGGAATCATACATATTCCTAACCAGAAGGTGCTAAAATCCATAGTTTTACACTATCTTTGCAAAAACTATACAGAAGAGTTTCTCTATCCTGCTATCCCCTTTAGCACTCCATTAAGCTCATCATGTCAACCCTGACCCCTGTTCTCTGTATCAAATGCACCTACAAAGACAACCCCCAACACATGAGCATACCGTGATTCATATTCAACATAATATGAATGTAAAACGTAAATGCACAAATCATAATACAAAGCACTTCCTGTATTTCCAAGCATTTACAACGCCCATTGGTTGTCCCTGTACCATAACTCATAGTAAACACATTATATGAAATTATGGATCCTTTAATAATGTCATGACATATCACCTCTTTCTTTACACAGCTTTTGAGTCATATATCAACAGTTATTTTAAATGCTTCTTGCTTTAACATCTCATAATGAGCGGTACCATCTTCCCCGCTTCATTACTACACAATCTCATAATGAGCGGTATCATCTTCCCCGCTTCATTACTACACAATCTCATTATGAGCGGTACCATCTTCCCCGCTTCATTACTACATAATCTCATAATGAGCGGTACTATCTTCCCCGCTTCATTACTACATAACAAGCATAAGCATTAAAATACACTGTGATCTCTCTTGACTCTTGGAATACACTTCTTTATTCCACATCACAATATGCAACAACAATGCATAATATGCAATAACAATGCATAATAACATGTATCTTACTCTTAATGCATCACATTGCATTCATCATGTGTCAAATAGACAAACATAAAGTACATGTTACCGTTGGGATGCCCGTACGTCGCTTACGTACCTTTCAAAATGTAGAGGAGTCAACAGACTTTATCTCCTCGGCTGAGCTGGTACCTGGGATGGTTCTACACAACCACATAATACCATATTAGATGCCTCAAAATCATCCCATACCATAAACTTAACAAAATAAATCATCATCTTAAATTTCAACATTCTGCCTCTCTCGATCGATCGGCCCCGAGGTCTCGATCGATCGATAAAACATGCAAAAAAATAGAGCCCAAACATTCTGCCTCGATCGATTGATCGAAACATTTTACCGATCGATCGAGGAGCTTCACCGATCGATCGGAAAATCCTTCGATCGATCGGAACCTTAAAATCAAAGCTTCTGCCTCGCTCAATCGATCGAGATGGAATTTTCGATCGATCGAGATGCTTTGTTCGAGAAGCACCATTCCAGAATTCTCGAACACCTATTTCCATACCCTTTAATCTAGCATATAAGATACACCACATGCTTAAACAATTATGCTAGTAGCTACAATACACTACCCTGAGTGTATTCATATCTAATTTATACCTCAAATATAAATCCACATGCATAAACGTCGACCATTTACACAAGTACTCGATCAACCTTTCCGGAAACAGGGCAACATAACCCATTTCCAGATTTCTTGAGCACTTCATTTCATGTTATTAAAACTACAACATATAACATGAAACATGATCGAACAAAAATGCCAAGGGCTTCACAAAACTATCATGTATGTACTCAAATCAAAGGTCTACCAAAAACCTATCTAACATACATGATAACACCTTTACAAAATCACTCACATCTCATATTTTCCAGAAAAACAGGGCATACCTCTACCCAGATTTTCGAACACCATTTTTTTACATGCTTAAATCCTTCACATAAAACATGTAACATGCTTAAGGAAAAATACTGAGAGCTTCATAATAACACCATGTAAGCATTTAAATCGAAGGTTTTAAGAAACCTAAGCTAACATGCCAATTTCACACTACTTAAAAGCAAGAACTTAAACAAGTCTAAATCAAAAACAGGGCATGGTTTATCACCCTACTTTGCTACGAGTTTTGAGAGGCTTCCAAGGAATGAAAATGGCAAGGCTCCTCACTGTTTTGCTTAGCATGTGCTGGAGGTTATTTGGGAGAGAAAGGTCGAGATTTGGAAATGGAGGAGAAGGCTGAATGATTGTGCCAAATGGGGTGATTAATCAGCCTTGTACAGTTGATTGGTATGGGTTGGGGGGGTGGTTGGCTGTTGGGTGGTATGATGTGTTATGTTTTGGTCCCGGTATTTAGCACGATGTATTTAAAATATCCTCACATGATATTTATAGTATCTTCTCAATAAAATACTTCAATTTCCATTAAACATGCTTCACCAAATCAAATAACACACACCCCAAATAAACATGCCACAACCCCAAAATCCCAACATATAACACATGCACCCTGAAATGTATCTCCTCAATATTATTAATTCAACCCCATGAATTAACACCAAAATCATCATAATTAAATTAAATGATTAAAATCACATAATCATTTCGGGGATATCACAATATCTCCTCGCTAGCTATGTCAGCGGTAAGTACCTTCCTCGTTTGCCCATAACAACCACCAGAACACTCTACCATTTCTAATAACATAGTTTAACATACATCATAAACATCATAGCATCATTACTCATCATAAACATCATCCTCGCTTATCATAAACGTCATCGTATCTTTACTTATCATAATCATCATCGTACACTTACTTATCATTAACATTATCAACCTGTTACATAAATACTTATGCAATCATTGCATAGTCATAGTATAAGACTGTGTTTTACCGTCCGATGCCCGTACGTCTCTTACGTACCTTAGTTTCAAAAGTGGAGAAGTTGAAGAACTTTATCTCCTTGAAGTTGTTGGTACCTGGGATGGTTCTACACAACCATACAAATCAATATTAGAAGTCAATTATAGCCAAATACCAAAAAATTCAACTAAAAACACCATTTCCCACAATTCTGCTGCTGGCGATCGATCGCTACATCGAGGCGATCGATCGCGAGCCTTACCGATCGATCGCTTCGATGTAGCGACCGGTCGCCAGACCTTACTGGCTCGCGGCGATTGATCGCGGCATATATGGCGATCGATCGCCTACCTTGCATTTCGCCACTGCCCTTCGACGATCGATCGCTGCATTTGTAGCGATCGATCACCACCTGCTGTGTGTGCGATTCTTCACCATTTTTGAGCATTTTCCAAGGTCTACCATAAACATTTCAAACTCAAACATTCCAACAACTCAAATACCATCATAACTCACCAAAACCCACATAAAACACTTCAAAAATCATACCCCAACCACATATAACACATACCCAAAAACAAACCCACATAAAAACTCAAATATCAACCCAAAACAAAATAAACCCATACAAAAACAACAAGGAATGATCAAATCTTACCAAGAATCACAAGAATGGAGTTTTTGCAAAGACTTCTCTTCCACCTTGAAGCCAAACTCGAAAATGGAAGGAAAAGGTAGGGTTTGGAGAGTGTGTTGGAGATTTAATAAAGTGAGGGGTAAAGTGAAATAAAAAGGGGTATAGTGGGGTTATAAGAGTTGTGAATTAAATTTGTACCCCATTAATTAACATGATGTATAAAATACCCTAACATGGTATTTTAAAAGCATTTTTACAAAAATGCACCAAACTTCCACTAAATCCATATCTTCCACATAATTATCAATCGATATAATTAAATCATGTTAACACCTCATTTTCCAACATGCATAACATGCACCCTGAAATGCAACCCACATGTCACGCCTACCATGAGACTAAGCATATCAACAAGATAATTAATTCCAACACATAAATCAATTATCACCATAATTCATCACGTGAACATAATTAATGCCCAAATTGTAATTAATCATTTCGGGGATATCACAATACACCCCTACTTATAAGATTTCGTCCTCGAAATCGCATGCACTTACCCCAAAATGAAACTAAACATAAATAACATACCAGAAAACAGTTCCGGGTAGTGCTGCAACATATGTCGTTCCGTCTCCCACGTAGCCTCCTCGACACCCCGACGATCCCACTAAACTTTGACCATCGGTATAATCTTGCTTCGTAATATGCGATCCTCTCGATCTAGAATTCCGATTGGTCGTTCTACGTAGGATACATCTGAGTCCAACTGTACTTCAGTAGGCTGTAATACATGAGATGGGTCTGGCTCATATTTCCGTAACATAGAGACGTGGAAGACGTCATGAATACCAGATAAAGATGGCGGTAGAGCCAAACGGTAGGCCAAAGTACCGATACGCTGCAATACTTCATATGGCCCAACATACCTCGGAGATAACTCCCCCCGCATACCAAAACGAACCACACCCCTGAAGGGTGAGATTTTTAAGAAGACCTTGTCTCCTAACTGGAATTCTAGCGGTCGTCGTCGCTTATTGGCATAGGCTGCTTGCCTATCCTGGGCCGCTTTCATCTTCTGGCGTATCAACTTAATCTTTCCTTCCATATCCCTAATCATATCCGGTCCTCCGACCGCTTTACTAGTCAAGTCCTCCCAATACAGCGGTGACCTACAGCGTCGTCCGTAAAGAGCTTCAAAAGGGGCCATTTGAATGCTCGCCTGATAGCTGTTATTATAGGAGAACTCCACCAGTGGCACTGAATCTTGCCATGGAGTATCAAACTCCAAAACACATGCCCTCAACATATCTTCGAGCGTCTGTATGGTACGCTCCGTCTGGCCGTCTGTCTGAGGGTGATAAGTTGTACTCAGTCTCACTCTGTGCCCAAATGTCTGGAGACCCTCCCAGAAATGTGAAGTAAACCTTGGGTCTCTGTCAGACACAATCGAGACTGGAACCCCATGCAACCTCACCACATCCCATACATATAATTGGGCCATCTTTAGGTATGTGAAGACATACAGTAAGGGATGAAATGAGCCACCTTCGTCAGTCTATCCGCGATCACCCAGATTGCATCAAATCCAGAGGCCGTCCTTGGCAAGTGGGTCACGAAGTCCATAGATATGTGCTCCCACTTCCATTCAGGTACCTCTAAACTCTTCAGCTCGCCACCAGGCCTCAGCCTCTCTGCCTTTACTTACTGGCAGATCAAACATCTTTTAACAAAAGCGATCACATCAAGCTTCATTCGTCTCCACCAGAACTGACCACATAGGTCCTATACATTTTTCTTCCTCCTGGGTGGATACTAAATCGGCTACTATGAGCTCGCTCCAGGATTCCTCTACGCAACTCCGGCATACTCGAAACTACCCAGCGGTTGCCGAGCCTCAAGGAATCATCCACAGCCACTCTGAACTTTGATGGCTGTCCCTGAAGTGCTATCGATGACCATCTCTGAACCTCATCATCCGACCTCTGGGCTTTCCTGATAGCCTCAAATATGTCTGGCTCAGCCAATAAGGTCGACACTCGCACCGGCGACGTGTCCACATCGAAATCATAGCCCAGATGGCAATAAGAAGTCATCATAGCTGATAAACTCATGGCATCCTCAGCAGTACTCTTCACCTTCCGACTTAAGGCGTCTGCTAACAAGTTTGCTTTACCAGGATGGTACTCAATTTCACAATCATAATCCTTGAGTAAATCCATCCATCTTCTTTGTCGTATATTCAATTCAGCCTGTGTGAACAAAACTTCAGGCTCTTATGGTCTGAATAGATGGTAAACGTCGTATCATACAGGTAATGTCTCCAAATCTTCAAGGCAAATATAATTGCTGCCAGCTCTAAATCATGGACTGGATACCTAGCCTCATGTGGCTTCAGCTGCCTCAATGCATAAGCCACCACATGCTTATCTTGCATCAACACACAGCCCAAACCCTGCAGTGACGCATCGGTGTACAAGGCAAACCTCTTATTCTCAGAAGGAATCATCAATACAGGTGCCGTAGTCAAACGACGCTTCAATTCTTGGAAGCTTTCCTCACAAGCTTCGGACCAAGACACCTCGAGATCGATCGCTGAGACTTAGCGATCGATCGTCGCACTGTTCGTCTTCCCAAAAATTCAGTTTAATGTCGTGATCGATCGGCACCAAGCCGCGATCGATCACGACCTGTGGGTTTCCGAAAAATTCGAGCTTTAATGGTGTTTTTGACACCCAAACTCAAAACCAACACCCCTAACTCCTTCAACACGTCCACTACACCATTTATAACCAATAAAAACACTAAAAACTCAACTTTGAATTACCCAAAATCCCAAATTTCCAAACCCAACACTATACTCCACCAAAATGCACAATATTACTATCAAATCGAAGAAGAAGGCGAGAGGAAGGAGATTACCGGCTTTTCTTCGAGAAATTCGGCTCCTAAATCGAGCTTCCGGCCATTTTTCCTCCAAAGGAAAAGAAAGGGGTTTGAGCGTGGAGAGAGAAAGAGAGAGAGAGAGAGAGATATCGTGCAAAATGACGAAATACCGAGTCCACTTGGTATATATAGTACCAAGGCTCCAAAATATCAATACCTCCACAAATACATCATGACTCATTAAAAATCATCTGTTTTCAAAACTCTCTCTCTAATTCTCAAATCCTTATACCAACCCCAATACAAAGTACCCCGGTCCCCAGATCCCACCAAAAACCAAATTCCAAGGTTATCACCACGATGAGAATACAATCTCATCCCTTGGATCCAACGACCCCAAATACTAGAATCCTCGGGAGTCCCAATTCCGCAATTAATTCATAATTGCCATAAATAAAATCCATTAAGGATCATTATCACTCCGGGATTAACACCATTAATTCCCCGGCATCACAATTATCCCCCACTAATAAAATTTCATCCTCGAAATTTACACAGGCGTACCCCACGTACAACCAAGACAACACAATCCAAACGGATTCACAACGTCGAATCATGAGCACCTCATGAACGACACACCACCCGTGAGGACACCGACCTCGCACCAAATCTCTGGAATGGAGTCAACATCCCAAACCATCACAAACACAACAGAACGTCAGCATGCCCCGATGCTAACTACCCAAAAGCAATTAGTCAACCCTAACTGCTAACCAACCGAACCATTCGTGATTTCCCCTAATAGATAGCGCCTCCTTGATATCTCTACGATTTAGCATTTGATGTTAACCATACATCGTTACCAAGGAAACCACCAGTACATTACAGTGTACTTACACCAAATGCGGTTTCCGTCTTTCCAATACCACCTCCTTCAAAGGAGTAGTTGCACCACTTTGCAACACGGATCGGGCAACTCACGGCCACCGATCAACACAAAACACATTTCCAAATATGTCTACTTCTGTGTGTACCAACAAATCATATTTTGGTCCAACCACACCATTGAGACTCCACAAGGTCTCAAGTTCCGAAAGGACATGCAAGAAAATCAATTGCATTCCCACCACACTTGTCAACCAAGACACCTAATAAATCTGAATCATGGCCATCCCTCGTTACACCGGGATTCAACAATCCTTACACAGCGAGGCTATCGAATTAACCAGAAAAGAATTACCATGATCCCAAAATACTACAATTCCTCCTCGGAGGAAGTCAACCAAACCTCACGATCATTCTTCAGAATAATCGCGCCATCGAGAATACCAATCTCAAGGTGATACAATCTCTCACCGGAGATTCATTCATCCAAGCATACTAACCCGATGCTCGACGAGGACGAAATAAATGCTGGCATTCGTATACACACACTGGAATACATGCCTAAGTACCAATACAACATGCATACTCAATGCAATCGACTCTGGTATCTCCAATCATACACAAAGCCCCAAGACCAACTGTCAATCCCCAGCTATTCTCACCTCGCGGAGAATAATGATTGACAGACCAACGACCAATGGTGTGATTCCAACATCAACACCACACAAACCGACTCATTGAATCTCCCAAAGATTCCCAACCGGTAGGTATATTAATATTGTTTCCTCATAAGGAAAGTGTCATGAATCTATGACCCTCCAACCTCGAACCATCGTTCGGAAAACTGGATATATTTATACCAAAATATATATCCCGGAACCAACAAATACACAACCAATTCAGAATAGTGCATCCTTGCAACTATTACCAATCCGAAACCGTACACACAACGCATACTCATTCTAACAATGCTCTATACTAATACCATAGTACTCCACAATCTCGAGCATTTACCCGGAGACGCCTCCTCGAACATCTCACCGAAAGGTAAGAAATCCATTACTCGGTCCAACACCAGTAATGCTTGCCATGGCTGATTTACAATCAACCCACGACCGATACCAGTTGTCTCCATGACAGTATATACGAAGAGATACACCAAGATAGTAGTGCCACCCCACTAAATATATTTTGCGATTCCAATCGTGTTTCCCCATTGCATTTCATATGTAAGGATTCTCAACCAGAACCAACAATGACTTGTCGACACTCACGTTGGTATTCCAACAGAATTGAGTTGTCCCAGTACAAGTCCTTTAAACATTTGACGCATAACATTCTTGAGAGGTATTTCCTGCCTCAAACCTTATACCACAAAGCGACTACCGAGTCTACCATAAGTCCCCATCGTATCATCATACGATTCACCAAACTCGATCCCAACGAGCAGTATAATGGCTACAACAAGCACACTATATCACTGCCACAATACCTGGCTAGCAAATTGCTGCCTCCATAGGCTTGTACCAAGCCTACCAACGTATCAAACTTTCCATCCCGGTATGCCATACCATACAAACCATTAGAGTAGTGGGCCATCATCCAGTATTTCTCTAATCATTAAGGCACAACGGACATTCCGGTGCCCTCACTCAACCACAAAGCAATCCTAATCCCATAGGATTTACTCCACACCCTCATGGGTGGATGTGATCATGTCTACCACATGTCACCTCGGTATAAGCAAGTAATTTCTTCGCTAACTACTCCTACTACCAGTTACTTGGCCATAGCCATTCCAACGAGTATACCCAAAGATACTACCACTCGTAAAATATTTACCTCAAATATGTGATGCGGTACACTTCCTGTACGGCGCACCCAATAAGTCTTCGAGCAACATGCGGTCTCGTCAACTAGTGACTCATACACTACCCTGTACTCGTCATTGGCACTCAAACCATACGACTAAATACATATACATAAATGTATTATTCATCGAGACGCTACACGTCTACATAGAACATCCATTATGTCATCGTCACCACGTGACGGTACACATCAACATATGACATCCAAAATAACATCTTCAACTCGTGACGATACATGTCGATACACGACAAGCATAATCTCATCGGCAAACACTTGACGGTATATGTATATCAACGCATGACATCCATAATAATGCTAATAAAACAGTAATATAACATACCTCATCGCTAACAAGATAGCAGTATACATGTATCCATCGCCCAACAGTGGTACGCAAGCAGCATCCATCGCTCGAAGGCGGCGTGATCCCGTGCTACGTACATAGCGGCATAACTCATCGCGAATCAGCAGCATAAATCATCGGTATAGATATCCGGTGGTATGAATCATCGCCATAGGATTTGCGGAATGTACCATCGCTATATAGATGCCCAGCGGTATGAACCATCGCCATATATGTAGCGGAATGACCAATAGCTATGAATACCCGATGGCATAAACCATCGCCAATAAAATAGCGGAATGAACCATGGCTATGAATATCCGGCGGCATAACCCATCACCAATAGAATAGCGAAATGAACCATCGCTATGAATATCCGGCGGCATAACCCATTGCCAATAGAATAGCGGAATGAACCATCGCTATGAATACCCGGCGGCATAACCCATCGCCAATAGAATAGCAGAATGAACCATCGCTATGAATACCCGTCGGCGTAAACCATCGCCAATATAATAGCGGAATGAACCATCACTACGAATACCCCACGGCATAAACCATCGCCAATATAATAGCCGATCCCTAGTCTTGTTACAGCAGTGTATTTTAATGCACCTCACTTGTCATGATCGCGGCACTAATACCCCTCGCTTCGACATATCAGCGCCATTGAATAACCTCGCGCAAATGCGACATGCGGCAATACCCTCACTTCAACATTTGGCGGCAAATATTCTTTCCTCGCTACGATATGACAGGGGCAAGTATTCTATCATCGCGTCAACTGACAGTGGCAAAGCATTTAAAATCATCACTCGTTCATAGCAACGACTCATGAGATATTCACCAAGCATCCAATCTATACCTGCAACACAATGAATAATCCATATCCCAATATACATCACTATGAGTGTATTTTAATGCACCTCGCTTCAAATGTGACATGCGGCAATACCCTCGCTTCAACATTTAGCGGCAAAGCATTAAAATCATCACTCCAATATATATGCAACCACAATGAGTGTATTAATGCACCTCGCTTCAAATGTGACATGCGGCAATACCCTCGCTTCAACATTTAGCGGCAAAGCATTAAAATCATCACTCCAATATATATACAACCACAATGAGTGTATTTTAATGCACCTCGCTTCAAATGTGACATGCGGCAATACCCTCGCTTCAACATTCAGTGGCAAAGCATTAAAATCATCACTCCAATATATATGCAATCATAATGAGTGTATTTTAATGCACCTCGTTCAAATGTGACATGCGGCAATACCCTCGCTTCAACATTTAGCGGCAAAGCATTAAAATCATCACTCCAATATGCTACCACAATGCATAGTCCATAATGTATAAAAAATACATGTTACTGTTTGGTGCCCGTCAATCCTGGCATTAGCCCTCCATGCCAAAGCGTCCTTACAGGAACGATTCCAAACCATGAGCATATAATAATCCATATTCACCACAATATGATATAAAGGGTAAATGCATAAACCATAAGTACAAAGTACTTCCTGTATCCCACTGCATTTCAAAATGCTCCCTTTGATTGTCCCTGTACCACAACTCGCAATCATAGTCAACAGATTATATTATGATTCCATAGATGTCATGACATATAATTGTTCCATTATGATCACATATCATAAACGCAGATAAGCAGAATAGTGGTGTCACACAACACTAACTACCATCATGCACAATTATGTGCTATTCATTTCCATCAATACAATCCTAGGCCCTCAAAAGCCCCAAAGAGCAAACCACTGCTCTGATACCACTAATGTAAGGACCCCATGCCCTTAACCCACTAATTGTGTGTTAAATCATGCATTCAGAGTATACAATCATATATCAGGGAAATTAGATTGCATGTAATCATGGCATCACATACCATCTACAAAAATTTCTTGCATTTCCAATTCAATTTACCGGTCTTCCCCCAACCAAATCCACGTACATAGCATGCGTCCTTATAATACACTAACATGTCCTCAATTCATTTAGTAATTCCTAAATAATTGCATGCAACACATAAATGAAAAGAGAAAGGACCTTGCCTTCTTTATACAACCCATATACACATAATAGTGCTCACATGCGAGCATGAAATAAGCGTGTGTATATCTATTGTATAAAATACCATGCAAGATATCAGCTCCGGTACATCGATCCTGGAAGTACCTCCAATCTACAGCTCGATCTCAACTCCGGAGCTATCCTTGTACCTGTTCCACCTGCCTCAATAGAGACAGCCCCCACATGGGGTGAGCATACCAATACCACCAAACCGATAATCACAATAATATACTTCATAATTTACAAAAACGTAAATGCTTATGAAATATAAAAGATGCTCCTTGGATGGCAACATCCTCATCCGGGATCCCCTGTACTGTCCCTGTTCTCAAAACAACCAAAACCATCAAATCCCTAATAGCCAGTTAATCGTTTCATTGATTAACTAAGTCTGTGTTCCCAATTACCAGTTTGCAATATTAATAGAATCCAAACCAAATACGAATGGCTAATAGATATCCCACGTATCTAAACATTAAAGCCATATTTCAATTACCACGCACGCTCAAAAGCGGCGGCATCCTATCGATGTTAGCTCCGTAGAGACGACATCCTAAATATTGATCACTCCATAGCGGCACCATACATTTCATAATATCCATCGATTCGTCACAATCATATTATATCATGCACCACAATTGCAATAATATATTAAAGCTATGCTCGTACGTCATACGTACCTTATGATTCCGTAGACCTAATCAAACATTCCTTGAGTCCCGCGACCCGATGAATTACGTGCTAAACACATAAATAACTCGCAATTAAACACAAACATGCAACCATGTGCATCAAGCACGTTCACACCAAACCTATCGTCAATCTATGACGATTAACCATTTTAAAAGACCCCGATTAAGCATGCATAATACCCAAAATATTCCAATTTATGTTTTCAAAGGTTAGCCAATTACTAAATCAAGTAATTCCATATCTTTAATAAAATTTGACTCCAACCACTCCAATTTCCTAGTATAGCATTCTCATTGGAATGTAAACAATGCCGCGGAAACCGGCTATTTAAATCCCAAATCCAAAATTCCAAGTTTTAAAACAAATAGTGAAAAAAACACCATTCAGCAAGCCGTGATCGTTCGCCAATCACGCTCGATCGATCGTGCAACTCTACTGCCAAGCAGAACCATCTCGAGATCGATCGCCATGTCTTGGCGATCGATCGCCAGACACCTCGTGATCGTTCGCTGAGACTTAGCGATCGATCGTCGCACTGTTCGTCTTCCCAAAAATTCAGTTAATGTCGCGATCGATCAGCACCAAGCCGCGTCTATCTACACCATACCTACTCTTTAAATTGAAACAAATTAGAATTCTCAATTTTCCGAAAAAATTTGAGCTTTAATGGTGTTTTTGACACCCAAACTCAAAACCAACACCCCTAACTCCTTCCACACCTCCACTACACCATTTATAACCAATAAAAACACTAAAAACTCAACTTTGAATTTGTACCAAAAATCCCAAATTTCCAAACCCAACACTATACTCCACCAAAATGCACAATATTACTATTAAATCGAAGAAGAAGGCGAGAGGAAGGAGATTACCTGCTTTTCTTCGAGAAATCCGGCTCCTAAATCGCGCTTCCGGCCATTTTTCCTCCAAAGGAAAAGAAAGGGGTTTGGGGGAGAGGGGTTTGAGTGTGGAGAGAGAGAGATATCGTGCAAAATGACGAAATACCAAGTCCACTTGATATATATAGTACCAAGGCTCTAAAATACCAATACCTCCACAAATACATCATGACTCATTAAATCATATGTTTTCAAAACTCTCTCTCTAATTCTCAAATCCCTATACCAGCCCCAATACAAAGTACGCCGGTTCCCAGATCCCATCAAAAATCAAATTCCAAGGTTATCACCACGATGAGAATACAATCTCATCCCTTGGATCCAACGACCCCAAATACCGGATTTAAAATCCTCGGGAGTCCCAATTCCGCAATTAATTCATAATTGCCATAAATAAAATCCATTAAGGATCATTACCACTCCGGGATTAACACCATTAATTCCCGGGCATCACAAACATTCTTCTAAGTGAACGCTTGTCGCATTAGTTCACTTCATCTCCCTTTGTTCAACCCAGTCATCTAACCACTGATCTGATACCACTAAATATGAGACCTTGCTTAATACGTTGTATGATTAAGTAAATTGCATTTCTTTACTTAATAGGATTAAGATAATACTAATACTGATCAAGGTAATTTCCAGGTTTAGCTATTACATTATCCTCATACATGACATAATTTACATAATTTACATGTCATAATGTCCTAGTAAGTTCAATCCTCAATCAGTATCTCGCCTAGCAGCAGACGGTTAGCTCACAATCCCGGTCTCCCCCTTCTATGAGTCCCTACAGAAACAACCACACACCATGAGTATTTATACGATAACTACAATCCAACTTCAATAAGAATGCATTATTGTATTTCATGCATTAAAATACTCCTCTTTGGTTGTTCCTGTACAAGCATCAATATCACAATATACAAATATGTTATGACATGTCTCATTCATCATCTTGTTATAACGGCACATATATGATATTGCTTTCCCGCTAAATATGTCAATGGCTCAGCCTTCACATCTTCACATTAGCAGCACATATCATATTTGCGTCCTCACACGTTATAACAGTCATGTCTCATGCATCAACGGCATCAACAGATGCCTCATCAGCATCATCACAATAATATCATGTCTCAACAGCATCATACCTCAATGATATATCCAATCATCACATGTATAAATATAAATATATATATATATATACACACACACACAAAAGATAGAAAATCAGGATGCTTAACCTCCTCTCTGACATGTCTCATGTGATGGTGCAACATGAAATTTCAACAATTTAATGGTAAAAACAAGCTTCATCATGGCAATAACAAGAAATTATAATTTTTTAAAAAATTCAACTCTAGCGATCGGTCGCTCCTTAACAGGCGATCGATCGCCTCAAGCCATGAAAACATTATGCCTTCACATGATCGATTGCCTCTTTTACGCGATCAATCACCCGGTGGCGATCGATCGCGTAAAAGAGGCAGTCGACGCTCAACACAAACCGCCTTACTTTCTGGCCTCACGCGATCGATCGCCACACGACTTGCGATCGATCGCTATGCTCTATAATTTTCAGAACATGGCGATTTTCAAGCTTATCTTCATGGTTTCATCTCTACACCTCAAATCACACCACCAAAACTTCATAAAAGTAATACCAAAACATCATATGCACTTCTTTTCTTCATAAATCAAGTTTGTTCCTGCTAATTCAATCTATACCAAATCAATAGATATCAAATTAACTTTATCATGCTCACATGTTAACTACTAAGCATACACATCATATGCTAAGGAAGCCTTACCAAAAAGTTGTGAGATCCAAGAAAAGAAGCAAGAACAAACAAGGCTTGAAGAGAGTTTTGGTAAGATTTCTAGGTGTGTTTTGGTGTAATATGTGATTTCAAATCTGATTTCCTGTATATATACATAGCAACAATTCATATACCACATACAACATAGTTCCATATATTTAATCATGCATTAAATCAGTGTCTTCCATGTAGAGTTACTACTAAACCATATACACATAACTTCATGTAACACAACAAGTCCATGTATTGTTCTCAACTAGCTCATTTACCTTGTCATGCATGAAATGAAAATCATGTACTACCATAATTCAATTATTCATATTTTCTTCGATACTCGGTTCAACCCGAACCGAGTCCAAATCATATTGTAATTAACTCATATTTACATAATAAACCAAATATCATGCATAACATATTTCTAGGCATCACATGTGGACAATCCTTATGAATGGTTTATTGATTCCAGTGGGCATGTATGTTATGAAAAGACCATGTTCTCCTCGTACACTCCAATACGTGGACGTCAACTCTTTGTGGGAAACTCTACAACGTCACTGGTTGTTAGATTGGGGAAGGTGGTTCTGAAGATGACTTCGGGAAGGAATTGATTCTCATTGATGTTCTACATGTTCCTTCCGAAAGAACTTGATATCCGGATCGGCGCTAGTCAATGTGGGGTTTAGACTAGTTTTAGAATTTGAAAAATTTATACTCTCCAAAAATGAAGTTTTTGTAGAAAAAGGTTACATAGAGAAAATTCTTTTCAAGAAGAACGTAATGAGTTATCCGTCAGTTTGAAAGTAATAAAGTTAATGCTTCTACTTATTTGATTAAGTCGTGTGATTTATGGCATGATTGAATGGTCGTGTAAATTATAATCCACATAACAAATTAGTAAAGTTGAACTTATTGCCTTCAATGAATGTTAACTTAAAACACAAATGTGAGACTTGTGTGGAGGCTAAGTTAACGAAACCACCATTTGGTTCAATCGAAAGAACTACGACACCTCTTGAATTAATTCATACGGATCTATGTGATCTAAATTTGTGCAAACTAAAGGTGGGAAAAAGTACTTCATAACTTTTATTGATGATTGTACTAGATATTGTTATGTCTATTTTGCTACGTAGCAAAGAAGTGGCCTTGGAAGTGTTTAAGCACTACAAGAATGAAGTTTAAATCAACTAAGCAAAAAGATAAAGAATGTTTGAAGAGATAGAGGTGGAGAATATGGAGCATCATTTGACGAATTTTGCTCTGAGTATGGCATAATTCACCAAACCACTGCCAAATATTCACCACAATCAAATGGTATCGCCAAATGAAAAAATCGTACTCTAAACGATATGATGAATGATATGTTGACAAGTTTTGGATTACCCCAAAACTTGTGGGGGGACAATCCTGTCATCCAACTACATTCTAAACAAATACCACCACAATAACAAGGATGAAACTCCTTATGAATTATGGAAGGGTCACAACCCCTCCTACAAATACTTAAAAGTGTGGGGGATACCAAAGCCAAAGCAAGTAAAGATTTGGCACAAAACAATAGATTGTGTATTTATTGGATTCACTAACAATAGTAGTGCATATTGGTTTTTGGTACACAAATCTGAAATAAGTGATGTGCATGAATGTACAATCATTGAATCAAGAAATGTGGTATTTTTTGAAGACATGTTTCCTTACAAAGAAACAAAGAATTGGGTCCTAAGAAATGAAGTTTGAAGAAGCCAACAGTGACTCAAATGAAATAGAAGAGCCACAACGTAACAAGAGGACCAAATTGGTAAAGACTTATGGTCATGACTACATGACATGTGTTAGAAAATGAACCAAGTTCGGTTAGTGACGCATTATCTAGCCCCGATGCTCCTATGTGGAAAGAGGCTATTAATGTCGAGATCGAATCTATAATGCAAACCATACTTGGGAATTGGTGGATCTTCCACCCAAAAGTGAACCATTAGAGTGCAAATAGATTTTGAAAAAGAAATATAAAACCGATGGTCCAATTGATAAGTACAAGGCAAGACTTGTGGCGAAAGGATATAGACAAAAGAAGGCCTTTATTACTTTGACGGATATTCGTCAGTCACAAGGATAACATCCATTAGAGTGATAATAGCTACCGTTGCTCTAAATAATTTAGAGATACATCAAATGGATGTTAAAATGGCATTCCTTAATGCAGAACTTGAGGAAGAAATCTACGTGGAACAATCTAAAGGGTTCCCAAACAAGAGGAAAATGTGTCTAGACTCGTTAAGTCATTGTATGGGCTTAAGCAAGCGCCAAAACAATGGGATGAAAAATTCAACAATACTATGTTGTCAAATGATTTCAGAATTAACGAGTGTGATAAATGTTTATATTTTAAAGACACACCTAAAGCATATGTGATAGTATGCTTGTAGGTTGATGATATGCTCATAGTGGGAAGCAATTTAGAAAACATCAATTCAACAAAGAAAATGTTGAATAAAAATTTTGAAATGAAGGATATGGGTTAAACAAATGTCATACTTGGAACTAAAAAATTTCCAAGGCATCCGAAGGACGAGTATTGACGAAATCTCATTATGTTGAGAAAATGCTGAAGAAGTTTCTCGCAAATGACAAGTCGTCGGTATGGAAGGTTCAAAGCCGCAAACTACCTCTCACGATGCTATAACAATTTGCTAAAGGCGCTCAAATGTATTCATGCATTAATTTAATTCATGTGGTGGATTGTTGGAAAAAGATGCATATTGAGTTATAATTAAGCATCGAAGACCAAATGAGAGAAATCCATACGTCAGAATTTCTGGAGGCCGCAATCGACCCTGTGTGTCGATACGATCGATCACGACATGTGAAAAAATGGGCAACAATTTTCTGCCTAGCGCGATCGATTGATAGCGCCTTGTGCATTTTCAGCAGATGGGTGTGTCCTTCTCATTTTAGTGCTTTTTTCATTATTTGGTGCCTCCAAATGGTGTCCCTATGTTGCACAACTTGGTCTAGTATATATAAAACAACCCTTGGTTGAATTTAACAATCGATTCAAAATCTACATCAGATTCAAGAACAAAATTTTGTGCATCTTGTTCATCCTATCATTGTTCATATTTTGAGTGCATTTAAACCTTTGTGGTTTGACGATTTGTGATTTGAAGTGCTTCTATCACAATCATAAGTCGTTGTATCTTGGGAGACAAATTGTCAATTGAACCATTGGCATCGTAGCAGAGTAATATTGTCTTCATGACAGAGATTCCAAACCTCGCATCGATATTCTTCATCTAAAAACCATTGTTGTTTTGCTTAGTATTATCCAAGGGATACACAATCATAATATTTTTACTGCAAAATTTGTTGTGTCAATTGAAATTTTGACGGGCATTTTGAATAGGATAACAATAAAGTAGGGGTGCTTATCGGGCCGGGTAAATCCGGACCCGGCCCATAACAGAACCGGTTAGCCCGGTTCGGAACTGGAACCGGGCTAATCGGTTCCAACCCGCTCCGAAATCGGTAAAAAAATGGTCCGGGGTGGTTTCGTGTCTTGAAACCGGTAGCACCACCGGTTCCAGTGCTATCGAAATTAGTAATTTTTGGAAGAAAAAATTAAAGCAATTGAAATGGCTAAAAAAAGTGTTCCAAAATAAAATAATAAATAATAATAAATCATAACGAACTGGATCCAATCCGGTTCCTTAACGAATCGGATCAGAACATCCTTACAATAATCCTTACAATAAAGTAATAAGATTTACTTAAAAATAATAATAAAATAGAAAGAAGGAGTCACTGTCTGGGTTTTTTAACATTTTATTCGAAAAAAAAAACTTATTTAACAAAATAATCGTTTTTTTATTATTATGAAAGTAACATAAGTCGCCATGTCAGATGGCGACTTCATTTGAAGTCGCCATCTGACATGTCGACTTGTATAAAAACTTATTCAACAATGAAGAGTTAGAAGAAAGACAAATCCTCCTCCTTGTGGTACTGGAGGAAAAATTGTTTGTTTTATCCAAGAAAAATCACTAAATATATATTTACAATATATTTTCAGAATGAACTGGTTACGGTCGATGCCAGTAATATCATATACGTCGTTCACTAACTGCAAATAATTAATAGTGCGAGATATTGTCATGCCTTTCGACGGACCACGATCATATCTAACACATTCTGAATCTTGTAATATATCACCTCCCCAATACAACAAAACTTTAATTGACATACCTTAAAAAATAAACACAAATTTTATAAATTAGTACATTATATATAATATTATTAAATTTGATTATTTGTATAACAACGTACCTGCAGAGAAAATATTCACGAATTCTGAAGAAATTTGAATATTCACGAATTCTGAAGAGAATTTGTTTACGAATGCCGAAGAGATTTTGCTTTACATTTCAAAATGAGTAACATTTTGTTCAGTTTTATAGACAAAGTAATTGATTATTGTCGCCATCTAAAATGGAGACATTAAATAAAAAATAATTTTTTTTTAATTGTCGCCATCTCAGATGGCGACAACATTTAAAAACAAAAATAACTTATGTCGTTATATACCGACACAGGTGAAAAAAAAAATTTAATATAATGTCGCCATCATACATGGCGACATCAGAAAAAAATTATTTTTTTAAAGATGTCGCCATGTCAGATGGTGACTTCACCTAAAATCGACATCTGACATGGCGACATCGAAAAAATAATATTTTTTTAAGAATTTTTATACAAGTCGCCATGTCAGATGGCGACTTCAAATGAAGTCGCCATCTGACATGGCGATTTAGGTTACTTTCATAATAAAAAAAAGATTATTTTGCTAAATAATAAATGAAGTCGCCATCTGACATGGCGACTTAGGTTACTTTCATAATAAAAAAAAAGATTATTTTGTTAAATAAGTTTCTTTTATTTGAATAAAAAGTTAAAAAACCCGTCACTGTCTTATACACGGCAAGTATGTATTGGGTCCCTCTCCATTTTGGTCAAATTAAAACTTAGCAGGGGCTGCTCAAAAAACAAATAAACTTAGCATGAGCAGATCCTATTTTCCTTCTTTGTTCTCGAGAATTCAAAGCTAAAGTTTTCCAAAAAACTGAAAATCAATAGAAAGATTGTGCATTTAGCTTTTGGTTTGAGGCGAGTTCTCTAATTTTCTTGGGTTCATCGAGAAGTTTGGGAAATGGGTTTCTCTAAATCATCAAATTTAAATTGTAACATGTAAATTGAAGGTTGAAAAGGGAAGGTTTATATGTAACTGGAACCCTTTTCTTGCTTAGTTTACACACGTTGCTACACTAGTGTTATGCTTATAATTTTTGATAATTTTATTATTGGTTTCAATACTAAATCTTACTTTGTATAAAGCTAGTACTTGATTTTCTTTTAAACTCGGGAACCTAAAGCAGATTTACGTGAAATTAGAATAGAAATGAATTCTTGAGTTGTATAGATTATGGGTATTTTAAATGGTTTAGCTCAATTAATAACGAAATAGAGCAAAACAAAATTTCTGTCCAGGTTCTTCCATTTTGCTAAATTCGTGTTGGTTAACCTTTGACATAGATATGCCTGATTTAAATCGAACTAAAAGTTGGGAAAATGAATATGGGAGGTGTGCAATTTAAATAAGAATTTGGATTTGGATAAGGAATTAATGGATTATTGTTAGACAATGACTGAGATTTCCGCAAGACAATTGTGAAAGAATCAGTGATTGAATAAATGTTTGAATGAATTAGAACAACAATTGTTGATTCATGAGGCTAGTATTGATTTTGGAAATGTTGTACTTATTGATGGTATGATCAGATATAGTAGCAGCAGAAGTCAAGTGGTCATTCGAATATTGTAAGTCTTATTAGTTCAACCATTCAGGTATGTTCTGTCTTAATAAGAACAATAAATTATCTCTGAGTAAACATTAAATTGAATGTCATCAAATGAGAAAAATGTAAAATATATGATGAATTACTGAGTTTAGATAGAATGACGATATAATGATATTGTATAGTATTATATTGGGATTGATGATTGCGTAGATATGATAAGATTAAATGTTTGTGTAATTGGCATGAGCCATAGTTTGATGTGGGCGATTGATCGCGCTCCTCAAGTTATATAATGATAATTGCTAAGTTATCAAGATTTAAAAGGCAATTCTTGGTATCGGTCAACTCTACCTTTTGAAAATATTTACTTGATTATCGATTCTCAAAAGATTCAATTTTTTTTATTTAATGGTTCATCATTGGAAATTCAATTCATATCTCACCTTATTCCTAGTCAAACAGAAACAAGCGCTCATATTCAACTTTATCAAATTCTTAACCAAAACAACTACTGTCAAGATTAATTCGATGATAGCTTTCAAAACTAATGAAGATGATGGATCTAAATAACATAAACACCAACGGTTTATGTTAATTTAGCCAATCGTTTTCCCTAAGAATGTAACAGCACCAACATCAGGAAATTATCAATCTTAGTTGCTTCTTTAATTAGCTAGATTGCAAATACGATTACTAGGTGATCAATCCAACACTCAAACACAAGAATTGTATCAAATAAAATCAGGAAAACCAATGGATATTGAACAAATCGATAAACAAAACATGAATCTCAAAAGTATTTAAAATCCAAAGGTATTGTATCCCTCAACCAAGAATCAAAGTGTTTAGCTACTCATAGCTAGATCAAAAACAATAAAAAAATTAGTAGCATTAAAAAAAGTAAAACAAACTAGTTGGATCGCCGCTCGTCGAGGTTGTCACTCCCGCATTTGTGCTGATCTTCATAGCCGCCTTCAAAACTTTGAAAAAATATAAAACTATGTGACACCCCGAAATTAATTATATGCAATTGGGCATTAATGATGTTTATATGATAAATTATGATGATAATTGATTTATGTGTTGAAATTAATTATCTTGCTGAAATGCTTAGTCACATGATAGGCGTGACCCGGGTGTTGCATTTCAGGGTGCATGTTATGCATGTTGGGAAATGAGGTGTTAACATGATTTAATTGTATTGGTTGTTAAATATGAGGAAAATATGGATTTAGTGGAAGTTTGGTGCATTTTTTGTAAATGCTTTTAAAATACCATGTTGGGGTATTTTATACATCATGTTAATTGATGTGATACAATTTTTATTAACCTTTAAAACCCATATCCCACTATACCCCCACTTTATTCACTTTTAACCATCACTTTTAAATCCCCAAATTCATCCCCAACCCTAACCCATCTCATATTTTCGAAATTTGGCAAGGAAGGAAGGAGAAATCTTCACAAAACTTTTGTTTGTGGGATTTTTGTTAAGATTTGGAGTCCTCAAGAGGTATGAAACCCTTCCTAAAGTTTTAATGATGTTTGGTTTAGAAATGGGTTGCATTTTGAGTTTATGTGGGTTTGTTTTGGGTATATGTTAAATGTGGTTGGGGTATGATTTTTGAAGTGTTTCATATGGGTTTTAGTGAGTTATGATGATATTTGTTATGTTGGAATGTTTGGGTTTGAAGGGTATGAGGTAGAGCTTGAAAAATGCTCAAAAATGGTGAAGAATCGCGCACACAGCAGGTGGCGATCGATCGCCATATATGAGGCGATCGATCGCCGAAAGCCAGTAGCGATTTGCACAGCAGGCGATCGATCGCCACATATGGCGCGATCGATCGCCGCAAGGCAGAAAGGTCAGGTGATCGATCGCCTCGATGCAGCGATCGATCGCCAACTGCTTAGAAATGGAAAATGATGATTTTTGTTGATTTTTTGGTATTTGGCTATTATTTAGCTTCTAATATTGATTTGTATGGTTGTGTAGAACCATCCCAGATACCAACAACATCAAGGAGATAAAGTTCTTCAACTTCTCCACTTTTGGAATTAAGGTACGTGAGAGACGTACGGGCATCGGACGGTAAAACACACTCCTATACTATGACTACGCAATGATTGCATAAGTATTTATGATGTTTATGATGATGATTATGATAAGTAAAGATATGATGATGTCTATGATGAGTAAAGATGATATGATGTTTATGAGGATGATTATGATAAGTAAAGATATGATGATGTCTATGATGAGTAAAGATGATATGATGTTTATTATGATGATTATGATGAGGAAAGATATGATGATGTCTATGATGAGTAAATATGCTATGATGTTTATGATGTATGTTAAACTATGTTACTAGAAATGGTAGAATGTCCGGTGGTTGTTATGGGCAAGCAAGGAAGGTATTTACCGCTGACATAGCTAGCGAGGCGATACATCTGATATCAAGGTGTAGCGAGGGGTATCACAGTACCGCTATATATCGAGCGAGGGGGCCAATTGTGCCGCTGTCATAACAGGACCAGGACAGCCACATTTCTAATTAACATTGTTGATTATGAGCATATATGTGAAGTATGATTTTAATCATTTATGTCAAGAACTAATGATTACATGCATGACTATGAAACAGGGACAACAAAAGTGGGTTAATGCGATTAACCAGGAAGTATATGTTAACTATTATTTTCATGCATTGATTTATATGACATTGCCTTATGATGTTAAGTAATGATGTGCATGCTCATGATGGGTTGTTCCTGTAGGTACACTTTTGGACTGAAGGCTAAGGGTCGGTTGAGGTAGTGAGTTACGAGGAGCATGAAAGAATTTAGGTTACAGGATTTTGGATAGTCTCTACTCTAGGAGTAGTGTAAATCTATAGCTTTAACATTCATTATCGAGAATGTAATTAATTAGCTTTTGGAATTTTATTTTTGGCATGTAATCCTATTAGCTCAAGGCTACAATCGCAACCCTAAGATGTTATTATTGCATGTTTAGTCCATAATACGTTATTATAATGATGTTAAGGTAGGAAGACTCTACAACCTAGGTCTAAAGCTATGATATCTAGTGTACGAATGGTGTTCCAAGGTCTTAATCTCGAGTTTATAAGGTTGATGGTTGAATATGTAGGTTAAAATCCTCCTTGGATGGAATGAAATTGAGTCTCCTTAATTTTCAGGATTTTTTGGTGCATGAGGATGCACCTTGGGGCGATGTACCAGTATGGTATAAAGTAATGTGTCTTATACAAGTAGATACACATTTATTTGTCAATGTTCGTCTGTGAGTATGTTGATATGTGTATATGGGTTGTATAAGTATCTTGATGTTTCTCTTTTCATTTGAGTTTGGCATGCAATTTAATAAGAATAAATTGCATAATGAATTGAGAACATGCATAGTGCCTTATAAGTGTATACATGTGTATGGCGTCGTAATGGGAATAAAGTTTATAGGGGGATTATGTTGAAATCTTTGGTAGACGTTATGCTATAATTACGAAGCATGTAATGAGAATTCCTCCTTTTGATACATGGATGCACTAATGATAATGATAAAAGCACTAATGACGAGATTAGGAGTTGGGGCTTTACATGTGGTCTATGTGGTATTTTGAGTATGCGTGTGCAAATTTCGCGGATGAAATTTGATTAGTGGGGGATAAATGTGATATCCGGAAATTAATTGTGGTAATTATGATATAATTACTGACTTGAGTTTTTAGGGGATTATTATCCGGTGGTTCGAGATATATTCTCATTGACTTGTTGAACCTTGGAATCGTGTTGGTAGTCGGATTTGGAGTTTGGGGAGCTTTGGATTGAGGTTTGAGATGTAATTGAGTGAGTGGGAGAGAAATTATTGAACACTTTTGTTATTAAAGTGTTTTTGCGCGAGTATTTGAAACTCGGGTTTCTGAAGCCTTGGTACTATATATACCAATTGGACTCGGTGTTCAATCATTCTCCAGGTCACTTCCCTATCTCTTCCCCCATGCCTTCCTCTCTCTTCCTCATTTTCCCCTCTTTTTCTTCCCCTTGAATAAAATCGATGGACCTCGATTTTTGGGCGAGATTCTTGAGCATACGGTTGGGTAATCTCCTTCTCCTCTCGTTTATCTTTGTTTTGATTGTATTTTTGCAAGATTTGGTTAAGATTTGAGATGAGTTTCAGTCTTGAGTTTTTTTGAGATTTTGTTATTGTGATGTGTTGAGCATTTATTGTGTATATGTTGAGGATTTGTGGAGTATTGGGTGTTGGGTATGTGCATTTTGGAGTTTTTGCTCGAAAAAAGCCAGTTTTGGTTGAAACAGGTCGGGGTGATCGATCACGAAGGCTGGAGTGATCGATCGCGCGTCGTTGGTCAAATTTTGGAGAGGATACCGATCGATCATGAGGAGACAGAAATTTTTGTCCCATTTATTATTGAAAAATATTTTGTTGTTGAGATGTCGACGTATGCTTTGCCCGAGTATTTTATGTGATTAATCATCATAATTGGACGATATACATGGAGCTTGAGTATGTGAATGTGTGCACGTAATTGATTGTGAATTATTGATTGTGTGTAGCGAATAATTCACCGGATCTCAGGGCGAAGGCAATGAGTGGCTCTTGCAATTGGACTATAAGGTACGTGCGACGTACTGCAAGGACCATATCTCCTAATCACATCATTAGTGCATTTTATCATTGTTCATTAGTGCATACATTCATATCATCTAGGGATTCTTATACATGCTTCTTTATTAAATTTTTTGAACAAAATCGCTCTCAGTTCTCGACAATACTCCATTCATATAAGTATACACTCATTATTGCAATAATAACATATTCTCAATTCATCATGCAATATTTACTCTCATTTAAAATGCATGCAATACTCTAATGAAAAGAAAATTATCAAGTACAATTATACAAATCATTAAACATGCCAAAATGCTCACAGACGAGCATTGAACAAATGATTGTATATCTATTTGTATGAAAGGCATTACTCCATACCAACATTGGTACCTCGCTCCCGGAGCATCCTCACGAACCAATCATAACTCATTTTCCCCAAATCAATGCCGTACTTGTTCATCTGTTTAAACAGAAACAGCCCCACACAGGGTGAGCATACCAACAACATAATCTCAATATTATCATATAAGCAATTAATAATTTACAGAATCTAATGCTATAATTTAAACAAATACTCCATGAGTATACCACAACCATGTGACAAGTCCCAAGCTGTTCATGTTTTCACAATATCTAGAATCGTCAACTCCAAATTCAGTTAAATCATCAACAACAATTTACTGTACACGCATTCATAATCATTAGCTCTATTGTAATGAGCAATTTATAACCACAATAATTACTGATATTGTATCCCTAAATAAAGAATCAAAGTGTTTAGCTAATATAGATAGATAAAAAAAATAAAATTTAGTCTAGAAAGCATAAACAAAAAGTAAAACAAATTAGTTGGATCGCCACTCGTCGAGGTTGTCACTCCCGCCTTTGTGTTGATCTTCATAGCCATCTCACAAATATGAAAGAATATAAAACTAGGTCTAAACTATGATATCTAGTGTATGAATGGTGTTCCAAAGTCTTAAACTCGATTTTATAAGGTTGGGGCTGAATAGGTAGGATATAATCCTCATTGGATGTAAAGAAATCGAGTATCCTTAATTTTCAGGTTTCTTTGGTGCGGTCGATCTTGCTCTGCCCGCGATCAATAACGTGGAGCGGGCTTTTCATTTTTCAACGATCGGTCCAATCGCGCGATCGGTCGCGTGTCGTCAATTTTTGTTGCTCGGATTCCCCTGCCAGGCGCGATCGATCTTGCTTCTTCTCGCGATTGATCGCGCTCCTCAAGCTTGTTTTGTCCACTTAGTCATCATCATCGTCAAAGCATTTTCCAACCTTTATTCATCGTCTTTAGCTCGTTTTCTCCACTTCCACTTACATTCAAGAATTTATACGATTAGGTAGCATATGTGTCAATTTATCAATCAAAACATATCAAATCGTTAACAATTAAACGCATTAATAATATGTTTATTTCTAGGCACATGATTGGGCAATGGAAAATTATATGGTTTTGATATTATTGATGTGGTTGACACGGACTAAAAAGTCCATGATGTGGGCAAGTGGATGACATATCTTGTCCTGATAGCATGTATATGATTGTTATGGATTGACGAGTCCTTGATGTAGGCTAATGGATGATATATCTAGTCTTTAATGCATTGTGAAGCATTAACAATGAAATGATGAGATGAGACATTGGTAGTGAACCTTACTTGGTTTCTTGTGTCAGCGATTCGGTCATTTATCTTTTATCACCTGTAATTTTGGTCCTTTAATTATTAGAATCCGCAATTTTCATCATTTATGTTTTCTGTAAAATTTTAATTCTTTACGTTTTATCATTCACAAGTTTAATCATTTACATAATTTAAAATGATAATTACAGATATTAACCAATATTTTATTGTATTGCATGCTAATGAGAACATTCTCTTATCAAATTATTTTTTCCACAAAAAAACAAGTGCTACTAATAAAATATATTAAATCACTTATAATCAGCTGACCTGCTAATTCATAATATCACTCAATTATTGCCTCAGATTAATCTCAAATCATGCCTATATAAATTACGTAATAACTTGGTTCATATCGGTTTGTAACAGATATTTATATCAGTTAGTGAGTAATTATATTGGACTATTGTAATAAATCATGGGCTAGTTGCATTTAGCCCCCGTGAATAGTCGAAATTGCAGATAACCCACTAAAAATATTAATAGACTAATATATAATCCATTTTTTAAACCGATCCAAAATTTGATAAAAAAATTTTGGCGATATTTGAGTTAAATCTTCGCGTAAAAGTAACTCTTAAGTTAAATACTAAAAAATAGAAAATATCATTTCAAATATAATAAAAAACAGTTTTTTTTTCTTCCTTATGTTAGTACCAATAAATTTCCAATATAAAAAAATTGAGGTAAAATCAATGGAAAATAGATATACAATTTTATCAGAAAAGATATTTGTAATCTATTTTATTAGGTTTAGTAGGTGCAATTTTTATTTTTTGGTGATATCATATACTATTTTTTTATGTGGGGATTATGGACTCTATTTTTTTAAAATAAAAAAATATTCTTAATCAAGCCTTTTATAGGCTTGTTGTATAATAAAAATAATCTCCTCCTATTATTATACAACTAATTAGGTAATGGAAATTATTCCACTGTTCTACTAAACCAAAAGCAATGCATCAAGCTTCTCAAATATCGGTACAAATGTTGAACATGCGGTGTATGGACAGATGGAGTCAATTGATTAATTTTAAGGATGTCAATAGGACGGGTCTAAACCGAGACCCACATATGATATATTTCACATAAAATTATATGTACATATATTACGGGCCAAACGATGAATTCGAACAGTTCACGTCCAAAAAACAGCAACTCACTCCCCACCAACAATGGATGACAAGTGTTCAATAATTGTCAATATTATCATAGTATTTTCACAAAATGACTAACCTAAAAAATCCAACAAAAATATTAAACTAGAATTACTTTTCTAATTAATTATCAAAAAATTATACAAATTATCTCCAAATTTCTTAATTTAACGAAATATGTACACAAAATTATTAACATTGTATTTTCCAGGCACATTGTGGTAGTGGTGGCAAAAACAAACATGTCATGTCGCGCTGGCACGACTCATTTTCATTTTTTAAATTTTATACTTTGAAGCTTAGGCATCACTAAGATCAACGGGTCGTGCCTTGACGGTATTGTTTATGTGCTAAAATAGGCAGCCTACATTAACAAAAAAAGACCGGATTCAGCCAAATACGGTCCACCCGTTTTGCCATTTCATATCGGTTACAATTTTTGGGTGAAGCGAAACATGGTTTAATTATTAAATTGTTCGTTTATAATTTTAGTTAGAATAGAAAGAGAAGTAAATAAGCAAATATGGAAAAGATCTTTATAAAGACAGCACGCGCTATTAAAAGTAAAATACAAAGTTGACCCGTAAGACATCAGAAATGGTAATAATTAAGGTCCCAATTTCTGCAGAATAAATTTCTTCAAATAGCAAAATTCATTCAATTTTCTCTCACTATACTCTCTCACCCTCTTCGAGACAACCGCCGCTGGCGGCGATAGTCGTTGGAACTCCATTTTATGAGCTAACTGATGTGCGATTGAACCCTATTTGTTTCGGCGGCGGAAGAATGTGCCTGTAAATTAGACGGCTGGAAGACATGGACGATGCTTACTTCCGCTTGAAAATGCTTGTTAATTCGTGATTCCAGGTTAGAATCCGAATCGATGGATCTTTTTTAGGAAAATAATTTTTATGTGCTTTGAAGATGAGTGGTTGATTAATTGTTTGTGTTATAAATTTGTCTGTTTCTTCAGAATACCTGGAGAAGGAGCTGTGAATTTTGATGGGGTTCCGCTGGATTTTCTGAAAGTTTTAGACTTTATGGACATCTTTTTTGTATTAATACCGGGTTGGAGTGGTTTGGAAATAAATTGAGGATTTTGAAGTCTGAATAAAGGTTGGTTTGATGATATAGATTGGATTTTTTTATTGAAAAAGGATTTCATGAGTTCATGAATCGTTGGGTTTGATTGACAGATTGGGTATACTGTTTCTGGAGATGGGATATTTGTATTTGATATTGGCAAATTGATTCGGATAACTGGAGCTTAATTTTCATAGAAAGAAAAAATAAAGGCACATCTGGATTTTTTTCATTAAGTGGGTTTCATAGTAGATTTGTTAGTTTTTTTCTCGTTGGATAAGAAAGTGTGATGATGGATTCGAAAGCCAACAAGCTAACAAAGTTTGTGTTTTCATCTTTTAATCGAAATAAGTCAAATCGTAATTGTATGGCTGGAGAAGATATAAAAACGATATTGTGTGGAGAAGATGATGATGGTCATTGTATTACCGAATCAAGTGATTCTTTTCTCCCTGGTTTGCATGATGACGTTGCATTGACGTGTCTTGCTCGGGCTTGTAGATCACATTATACTTCTTTGTCTTTTTTAAATGCAAGATTCAATAGGCTGATTAAAAGTGGGTATTTGTATGAGCTTAGAAGGCATTTGGGGATTGTGGAGCATTGGGTCTATATGGTTTGTGATCCAAGAGGATGGGAGGCGTTCGATCCTTTCAGAAATAAGTGGATGAGATTGCCTAAAATTCCTTGTGATGACTGTTTTAATTGTGCTGATAAGGAGTCATTAGCGGTGGGGAGTGAGTTGCTGGTTTTTGGACGTGAACTGTTCGAATTCGCCATTTGGAAGTACAGCTTGACTCTCCGTGATTGGGTCAAGTGTGAATGCATGAATCGTCCTCGATGTCTTTTTGCATCAGCTAGTCTTGGCTCAATAGCCATTGTGGCTGGTGGAAGTGACAAGGATGGGAACGTGTTGAAATCCGTTGAACTTTACAATTCTTTAACGGGCAAATGGGAAATGTTACCGAGCATGCACTCTCCTCGTAGATTATGCTCTGGATTTTTCATGGATACAAAATTTTATGTTATTGGTGGAATGACTAGTCCTACCGATTCGTTAACTTGTGGGGAGGAGTTTGACCTTAATACAAGAAAGTGGAGAAAAATTGAGGGCATGTATCCTAATGTCAACCGAGCTGCACAAGCACCCCCACTTGTTGCAGTAGTTGACAGCCAACTCTATGCTGTCGAATATGCAACTAACATGGTTAAGAAGTATAACAACGAAAAGAACTCGTGGGATGAATTAGGGAGACTTCCAGTCAGGGCTGATTCTTCTAATGGTTGGGGTCTTGCTTTCAAATCCTGCGGAGAGGCGCTGCTTGTTGTGGGTGGTCAAAGGGGCCCTGAAGGTGAAGCTATTGTCTTGAATTCCTGGAACCCAAAGTCGGGAGTCATGAATGACACTTTGGATTGGAAACTTATTGGAGTGAAGGAGCATTCGGGTGTCTTTGTCTATAATTGTGCTATCATGGGTTGCTGAGCCATGATTCTGCGTTTAGGTTGTTTCTCATCTTTTCAACATTTGTTATTGTTTGAATCATCATATTTCAATTGTTTGACATGATACTCAGTCTTTTATGTTGTTTGATTATGCATCTTATTTTACTTTTGGAGCTATTGGATATGTGTTTTGTCTCATCCTGGAGACTGTTTGGGGTTCACAGTTAACTGCATGACACGAAAATAAATCAAGTGATGTATGTATCTCTTTTTCATTCTAGTGTTCATTTTCAGTTGGTAAGTGTGGTAATTGTATGTTACCCGCCTTTCCAAGCCAAATGACACTTGCAGTCGTCTCCCATGAAATGTGTGAATTTGCTGAAACTTGTGGGTTTTCTACATTGAAAATATTGTGCATGTTATGTATAGCAGTTTGATTATGCTTGTTTTGTTGGTATGGACTCGACCGACTGAATTACTTGGTAGGCCAAAAATATAATGGATGCATAACATGAACATTTTCTTCTCCCATTGTAACTGTTGTTTTGTCACAAAGACATTCATGGTTCTTGTGCTTGTTTACGTTACAATGGGAGAAGCATTCCCCCGTGTAGCAAAAATGTATTAGAACATGCGTGGGCCCTACATATATTTCATGCGAGATCCATTTATCGAATGATAAATATTACACGGGAAACAGTTCTTCTTTGCTTCTTGCTATTAGTCTATTACACATGTTGGGACTTCAGCAGGTGAAATTAGAGTTTTGAATGGGTGGTGTTATATATATATAAAAGAAACTTATATTTTTGAAAAAATCTCGCAAACTTTAATATATGTTGATGAGCAAATGCCCCTTCATACCTTGTTGGTTCTACCCCCGAGGCTGAGAATGCGATGATTATTAATTCGATGGTGGCGAAGCGAATCTTGATACAACCTGTGTCACTGTGTCTCACCAAGACAGATTGGCCAGAAGTTCAGACTTCCAATGTTTAGTGAGATAGAGTCTATGTGAGAACCGAAAGCATTAGATTCAGATCAAATTCGCAGAAAATTGTGGGTATCTAATGTGTCTGAAAGGAAAGGATATGATATTCAGAACATTTTTGGGATTTGAAGCTCTGTTGTTTGCAGGTTTGAGGGGAATGTAACTGGAAAAGATGGTCATATCTTAATGTTTTGAGTCAAGAAACGCCTTGATCAATTCCTGGTACCCTTATAACGTTACTTGTAACCACTGATTTGAGTAGCTTTGTCGCTAAAACTCACTGGACTTGGTTGATATGCTGAGATGGTACTGGAATTTTGCCTAGATTATGAGGTTAATGGAAAATATTGTATGGACCTAGTTTAGGCCTCACTTATAGATCGATTCAATATGATTGGTCTAAAATGATTGATATGTCAGTGTATGTATTTTTTATCTAAAATAATGTTTTAATATTGAGTTGATGTATAATTGGGGCCTAAACCAGGTACATTCAAGTATTTGTCAGGTTGAATGCATCTCCTGAAGCAAAATTTACAAGCAGCCGATGAGCAGCTATAAAAATTGCGAATTTATTTAGTCGACTTTCTTTCGATTTGTGTTCGAGATAATCCAATTCGAAGTGTGGATATATTTGAATACATTCTGACGCTGAATTCAAGTCTAAATTTATTAACAGTTTGAGCTCAAATATGAAATATATTATCATTTACCCAGATTCGAGTTTGTTTGCAACTCAAGCAATTAAATTAGCCCGGTACGAAAGAAGTTGTAGCTGATCTAAAAGTACTACGGATACACATGCTTTTGGCAGGAAGAATCAAGTCCAAACATCCACATAATACTAAAAGATATAGCCACTATGGTCCCAAACAGAAAAGCTATAGCAACTCAAATCTTAGGCGAACAACAAACCCAACAATCTCTTCCAAAGATTGCTCTAAAGAAAGAATTGGATACCAAAAGTTTGATTGAAGGATCGAGCACTTATAGTAACCCACATCCATACGTTTAGTTCGATGCTAGCATGTGGGTTCAGATCAACGTTTTGTCCGCACTAAAAACCTGCTACCATCAACAATCCAGATTTGGCTGCATGGGTTTGGATCAAAGTTAATTTGGCCATCGACGCTATCCAAGGGTTGGTACCCTTTGAACGACAATAATATGTAGTTGCCAAATGCAAGTGATAATAATATGTAGTTGCCAAATGTAAGTAACATGTGAGTGACTGAGTGAGCAAACTAAAAAGCAACCCTTTGAACAAAACATAGTTAACATAGAACAAACCTTCCTCTACAACCCAACGGAGGAAATTACAGGTCAATTTAACACAGTATACAGATTCAAATACGATACAATGGAGAGAGTGGTGGATTATGTCATCAATCCACCACTTCAATTTATTCTTAACAGAAACAAAGCACACATAAGCACAAGTTCACAAGACATACAGAGCTAAATCTCCCAACCATACATGGGCATTATACGCCGCTCTTCCTCAGACTCTTCAAAGGTTCTTGTAGTCTCCACACATGTTTGTTTTGAAGTCTGCAGATCGGCAAAATGGAGGAAGAGTTCATCGATATGGCATATTGCTCCGGTCTTGAATAGTTCAACAATAATGTTTCAACTCCATAAACTTCGTATTCATCATAAGGACCACAAAATCTCCATCTGATACTGTTTCATTAAACCAGTGAACAAAATCAAACCCTTTTTCGTCCATTGGAGCGCTCAAATATTCATCAGGGGTGATTTCGGATGCAACTGAATCTCTGTTTAGAGCCGGATGATAGACAAAGGTGATGCCAGGATTTGTAACAAAAGTTGAGAGAACAGACGTTTTGTGATCAATGACAAACACTTCGAAAGCAGCATGGTGGTTGGAGCAATATGGTTTCAACATTTTGGCAATACTTGATATAGCAAATTCCCCCCACCTATGTTTATATAAACCAGTTTGTTTCTAGAGGAGATATTAGATAAGAAAGTTCCGGGTTGAACTGCCTTAAGTTTTTATGGGCAAGAGGCTAAATATACTTCATAAAGGGCTTGTTCTTTGCAACTGAAGGACAATAAGTTGGAAGTTGAAAATGCTCAAAGGAAACAAAGTTTCCAGATGTCTTCTTAAATATCACAAGTGTAAAGTGTTAGCATTAGATGCCCTACAAGCCAATGAGCCAATTGTTGGCCCGTTGGACCCTCATAAACATAGCTCAAATAAATGACCCAAACTCCTATAAATATATGTTCATCTCTAGGGTTAAGGTGATTTTCCTCTCTATACACATTCTCATAGAAAAGCCGACATCACACTAGCACTGGTGCTGTGCTTGAAGATCTGGTCAGGTTGATTGGACTCGAGGGCCACCGACATCAGATTGATTTCGCTGTTATAGGTAATTCTCTTTTCGTGCATTTATTAGATTTATGCATGTTTATATATGAATCAGGCGCGATCGATCCGTCCCTGGGTCAGATTTGTTTATGTTTATTTTCCGCTGCGTTTGGATCTGACGGCCGGGGTACGGAAACCCAACATAAAGGATCCAACACCACAAACATGAACAACGTCATAGAGCTCTTCAAGAATGATGCAACGGGGGTGGCAGACCTTACCAAGCCACCTGAATAGAACTTACCAGCTCCGACAAGCATAGTACCTATTCCTCCGGGACACAATACACGCTCAATCTCCAGCACAAGGAGAACAGGAACTGAGACCCTATTGAGATCTCCTGAGTACACAAAGTCGAAATGATCATCCTCAAAGTTCAGCTCATACACAAATCTGTTGGGTTTCCGTACCCCGACGCCAGATCCAAACGCAGCGGAAATAATACAATAAACAGATCTGACCCGGGGACGGTCGATCGCGCCTGATTCATATATAAACATGCAAATATCATAATATAATGCACGAAAAGGGATTACCGATAACAGCGAAATCAATCTGATGGCGGTGATCCTCGAGTCCAATCAACCTGACCAGATCTACAAGCCCGGCACCAGTGCTAGTGTGATGACGGCTTTTCTATGAGAATGTGTATTGAATGGAATAATCACCTTAACCCTAGAGATGAACATATATTTATAGGAGTCATGGTCAATTATTTGGGCTATGCTTATAAGGGTCCAACGGGCCAACAATTGGCCCATTGGCTTGTAGGGCATCTAATGCTAACAATCTCCCACTTGCCCAAAAGCCAACACAAAACTGCAAACTCATAATCCAAGTAATTCAATCAAATTGAATAACTTGACGTACTACCAATGTACATAATTATGCAACATAAACATATCAAATGTTTTAATTTTAGAACTTTCTATAGATGAAACATTTTCAAATATAGAAACTCCACTAAAGTGAGGAGCTTTCAGAAATTAAATTCATCTCTTCTAAATCACTCAATTTGAGCACTTAACATTTAAGTCTCAATTATCATCAATAGATCGGCGGCCGGTTGATTGTGACCCAGCGAGGCTCAAGTGTATCATAGCAGTAGGATCACAACCTTTGTGATTTTAGAAGTCAAACAACTTCTTTGGGCTTACCCTGAATGCCTCATTGTCAATTAAACTCCTTTAATAGACAATGGCTGAAAGATAATTCCAGCTACAACCTACCGATCGTGGGTAGCGCCTAGCATCTGCGCTTCACGAAGACCTAGATACAAATGACTAGCAACGTACGAGAACCTGTCAGCCATAGTTAGCGTGCAGTACATTCCTTTCACTCAATATGTCCCGATTGAATCAAGGGCATTGGTTGGTCGAGGCCCCTTTTGATTTCAATAACTATGTATTTGTTTCACGTTATATGATTCTTTGTGTGCGTATATGAAAAACTCTTTTTTCACAAGCACTACCCACTCTGGCCAGAGATTCCTCGAATCATATATAGAAAAACACATAGGACATCCTGGTTCATCAAGACCAGTGGTGAATCCCCAACGACAATCATTGGCCTCTGACAGCATCACTGAATACCCAAAATAATGACTTTATGACCCACATGTGATCAGTCATTAAATCAAAGTACACAGCTATCTATCAAGACCTCAATGACGCCTCGGGTCATGAGGAGTAATGGTGCACAACTATGACTAGAAATTCTATACTCGACAAATGGTAACCACTTATAGAATTCCGAGTAGGGTCGTTCAGTGAACTCATTCCTAATGAGCACCTATTCATGTGTGCTGACTTCTCCAAGCCAACGCCGATGAAACGCGGCGCACTACAATAGACACATCATGAATACCAGTCTCTAACGAGCATATATCGATATCCCATTCTCGAAGGCTCATCGACCAGGAACATTTAGAAATCACAGTCGAGAATGTATTTCATGGTCACCATCATATGCGTAACCACATTCTATGGACTATAGCAATCTCAAGGACTTCATCAATGCATCAAGATGCATGGGTAAACAGATGAAGAAGTGCCATATATATTAATATTCAAACAAAGATTTGTCATAATAAGATTATAAGTACAATCAATCAACTATTGATTTACTTAATCATGTATGACAACAATATCTTTCACTTTCCCAAAGCCAACTACTCATGTGTCTTAAGACCATCTTCCCAAGATGTCTATCAGACACCAATCATTGTAAATGCTTCGTCAGTGGATTCACTATATTTTTCTGTTGAAGCGATTCTCTCGATAATAATGTCGCGTCTACCATCTCTCTCATTAGATAGTATTTTCTCAATATATGTTTGGATCCTGATGAGATCTTGGCTATTCATAATAGCTCAAATGTTGCCATAGTACACATAGACTGTGTCAACTGCACTAGAAATTACACCCAACTCTTGGATGAAATTTCTTATCCAAACCGCCTCTTTGCTGCATCGTATGCTGCAATGTATTCAGCTTCAGTGGTGGAATCCAATGTGGTGTCTTGCTTGGAACGTTTCTAAGAGACATCACCATCATTGAGCTTAAATACAAATCCGAACATCGATATGGTATCATCTACATCCAATTTAAAAACCAGTATCAGCTTAGCCTTCAACTTTTATTTCTTCACTTACAGATCCAAAAACCATGAACATATCATAAGTTCTTCATAAGAACTTGAATATTATTTTCACAGTTTTCCAGTGACCTTCACCGGGATCTGTCTGATGTCTGCTCATTACTCTAAGAACATACATCAGGCCAAGTACATACCATAGCATACAGTATGCTATTAAAAGTAGAAATATAAGGTACCAATGTCATCTTTTCTTTCTCCTCATCAATCTTAAGACCCATTGACTCGAGAGATGAATACTATGACATATTATGAAGTAACTCATTTTTCGACTATTCTATGCTAAACCCTTTTAGCACAGTGTTTATGTACGTAGATTGAGAGATCTCAAGCATCATTTAGATCAATCCCTATAGATCCTTATGCTAAGCACGTATGACGCTTCTCCCAATCTTACATGAAGAAATTAGTAGATAATCATGCTGTAATTGATTAATCCAATACCATTCACAATGAGCATGATATAATCGACTTAAAGCATCACAAATGTAACCGTGCTCCCACTAACCTTTTTGCACACACTTGTCACTTCCGGATTTTTAACAAAACCAAACACTTTGATGATGTTATCAAAACAAAAGTTCAAACTTCGGGATGCCTTCTTAGGCCCATAAATGGATATCTGGAGTTTGAAAACATTTTTCTCACTCCAAGAAGTTGTAAACACATTTGGCTGCTACATTTCTACCTCAATGCCACCACTGAGAAATGTTGTGTTCACATCCATTGCTCATATCTTATATTCATAATATAAAGATATAACTAATAACATCTAAATAGACTATAGCATCATAACCGATGAAAATTTTCTCATAAACAACTCTTTGACTATGAGAATAACTGTTTCTCACCAGTCAAGCTTTGAAGGTCACTACCTTCCCATCCACTCCAAGCTTTCACTTGTAAATCCATGCAGCCAATGGGAACAATTCCCAAAGATGATCTACTAAGGCCCATACCTTATTGGAGTACATGGAGTCCATTTCAGATTTCATGGCATCTTGCCAATGTCCCGAATCAATATCTGACATCGCCTCCTTGAAAGTCCAAGGATCATATCCATGGTCTATTTCTTGACTACTTTCAAGGAGTAGATTCATTCTATCAGGAGCTCTTGAAACATTTTCAAATCTCCTTGGTGTGTATAAATCAAAGGTTGTGATTAACTAAATTAATTTCCCCATTTTCACTTTTCTAGTGGTTTGTGGTTCTTGAACCCTTTCAAGTTATATTATATTATCATTCCTTTCTAATAGAAACATTTTCTCTAGAAAGACTGCACTTGCGAAACAAACACTTTGTCTCCAATTGATAATATAAATTTCCACAAAATAACATAAGATGGATCAACTATCCAACTCATCTCCCACTGACTGCTTCACATAAGCAGAACAATCTCAAATCTATATTTGGATTATTTTTCAGTCCATATCGTATATGGAGTTTTGGTCACTGCATTTGTATGAATTATGTTCAACCAATATGTAAGTTTAGAGAGTTACTGGGAGAGAATCACATTCTCTCTAAGATAACTCAACATCATCTTACACTAATATTTAGTGCTCCACATACGTCCATATGAATCAAATTCAATGGACATTCAACACATGCTAAATATATGTTGGATTTAAGTTATCATTCCTTTTATATTCTTTGAATATAATCATACTAATCATTCATAAGTTCACCAGATTCAATAAAACATGCATTCTTAAAAATACTGCAAATCACATTTGCATATTTAAAAGAATATCATTCTCTATCAAAATAGGAACAATGTTCATGAGTAAATCTAGAGCAAATAAATAATTGCTCAAACCAGTTCCTAACCAGTTCAAGATTTTATATTAAATAAATGTTTCAAACAGCATTTGCAAAAACTCTTGCTACAATGCTTAGCCTCAGGTAGGTTTCACCTTCCTATGGCTCTCTACTTCTTCACATCACATGCAACTCTTTGCAAAAATGCGAGCACAACTGGCATCATATACCAAGGAAGTAGAACCAATAGAAACATTTAATTTTAATATATAACATACCATTTCTAGAACGCTTCTAGTATAGGTATTCCTTACAATTTTGCGCCAGTGACCAGCAGTGAAAACATAGATGTCTCTCCTTTCTTAGTTGCTACTATACCCTTTTTCGTCTTTTGAGGTTGGGAATCATTTCCCTTCCTCTTCTTTATCCTTGAACTCTTCCTACCATTGGTAGAAGATTCGACAAGAAGAACACGTTTCTCCTTTTGAATCAAGGACTCATGAGTTTCCAACATTTTGACTATAAGATCAAATATATAGCCAGTTAACGAGGATTTGCCACATTCAGATTTTCCAATTTCTCAACAAGAGATATTTTTCTTACACCATGCTCATAGACCGAAGCCCCATCTCGCATGTGAAATGAAAATAGCTCTTTTGAAATCGCGAGTCTCAGTAATCGCGTCCGTTCACCAAACAACATTTGTAGGTGTTGGAAAATATCAACAATGTGAACGAATTTCTCATATCATTGTTGAAACTCATTGGTGACATTGATGCTATCATATAGCACCTAGTCTAGAGATCATCGTCCCATCACTTCTCAAGTGTGGCAATCTCTTCATGAGACGAACCGGGAGACACTTCAACAGGAGGCTCCCACCAAGGGTATATAGCCACCTTTTAGAAGCAAACACTATTTTAAAATTAATAGTCAATCAGAATAATTTGGTGCAGTTACTTTGTTTGTATCGAGAATTGATGCAATCGGATTCACGGCAATCACAATACTGAGAATAAACAGAAAAATATAAGCAAACCGTTTGATTATTAATTAATTCAAAAACTATGGACTTTAGTTATTGAATGCTCCCACTAAATTTTTCGAATTTATCACCCTCATGACAAATGAACGGAAAATCATATTTTCTTAGTGGGCTTGGAGTCCAACTAGCTCATTAAAACCCCGGACATGGGCCCACCGGCTTCATGATACTAAAGGTAGATCACAATTGCATCATATGCAACCCCCAAGATATTTGTCTCGCGATTGGCATAACCCTACGTGGGCAGGACAATTATGCCTTCTCACGTCAAACTAACCCATCCCACGGATGGAAATGTCACGCCCCAAAGACCCCACGTGGGTGAGTAATCTAGAAGGTTAACATAACCACACCCTTAATTAAGTGGCAGTTAAACGCACAGTTTTCCCATGCCAGATGCCCCCCACGTGGGTGAGTAAGGCAATATGACACAAGTAGCGTCTCATGGCTTAACTGTTGATGGAAGACAGGAAGCAACAAACCCTTTTGAGCTCCCTTAGCAGTTTGATATTAAAAGTTTTGAATCATATTCAAAAGAGGGATTTAATAATTTTCAAATCTCATCAAGTACTCGTTTGTTTGTTTGCCGGATTCATGCAACTATGTTTTATTCATGCAGTCATATGTACTAATAAAACATACAAACAAACATTTATCATACATCATATGCATAATAAAAATAAATATGGACGATTACGGCCTTTTCCTAATTGATCCACGTGAGCCATACGTGGATCACAAGTCTGTCTAAGGTGATGCAGGTATGTAATGCAATCCTATTACATTTTTGCTTCCATTATACATGTCTTGATTCTTGATGCTCCATCTTCAATCTCGATCTCCCACTAATTCTAATGATTTTACATTTAAATCGTGCAAACAAGAGAATAGGGATACAAATCCGGGGTGGGATACATCATAAAATAGATAGAGCAGGCTCGCAGGCCCGATAACCAAAAACACAATTATAATGAAACAATAAAAACCTAAACATTCACCTAAACACATTGGTCAAGGCCCGTAATCATCCATCATGCAATCACAAAATATGTAATTAAACATTAAACTAATCAATTACATCACATGTAATTGTACTAATCACATCATATGTAATTAGAGCACAATAATTAATTTATTCTATCGTTTCCCCACTAATCGCATCATTAATTGAAAATGAAATTAACAAATTAAATAAAACCATTTTATTTAATTTTTAATTAATTACTTTTCAATTAATTGGTAAAATCACTATTTTACCTTTAATCATAATGATAATCGAAAATAAATTAACAATTAAATGAAACACTTTCATTTAATTTTCAGTTAATTAAATTTTCAATTACTTGGTAAAATCACCATTTTACCCCAAATCATAATATTAGCCAAAAATAAAATTAACAAATTAAATGAAACATTTTCATTCAATTTTCAATTAATTAAATTTTCAACTAATTGTAAAATCTCTATTTTACATTTAATAAATTAAAAATCACATTTTTAATAAATTAAGTATTATGATTTATTTCAAAAATAATATCCGGATAAAACATCTAAAATGACCCAAAATAATTTATTGACTCCAAACAATTTGGAACCAAAATTAAAATGCAATTTCAACCCCAAAATTATCCTTAATTTTCGGATTTAAAAAATAATAATAATTTTTTTTTTTTTTTTTTTTTAAATAAATCCGAAACACTGTTCATCTTCCCTACAAATTCGAAATTAGGGTTAGGGTTTAAAAGCTAGCGCCGCCGCCGCCTACTGGTAGACCCAACATGAAAATAGGGTTTCCAAACATATTCTGCGCCGCCGCCTCCTCAACGTCGGATGTTTCAGATGCTTCACGCGAACTTTTTCCGGAAACGATTTCCGAACCAGATCGCGAGTTTGAGGCCGCGATATTCAGTCACGAATCCGCGCCACGGAGTTTGCTGCAACACCCTTGCAACAGGTCGTGATTTTCATGCCAGATTCGCAACGGCTCGCGAGAGGCAGTTTCAATCTCGGTCGCGATTTCACTGTTGTACGTGAACAGTCTCCGGCGAGATTGGGCGAGATTGGGTTTTGATTAAAAACTCATTTTTCAATCGATTTTCAATGTTTTCCGGAAATAATTTCTGAAATTCAAAAACGATTAATATCGATTGGAAACGATCTAATAAAAATAATTATCAAATATATGAATCAAAACGCAACCTGGCTCTGATACCACTGTTGGGTTTCCGTACCCCGACGCCAGATCCAAACGCAGCGGAAATAATACAATAAACAGATCTGACCCGGGGACGGTCGATCGCGCCTGATTCATATATAAACATGCAAATATCATAATATAATGCACGAAAAGGGATTACCGATAACAGCGAAATCAATCTGATGGCGGTGATCCTCGAGTCCAATCAACCTGACCAGATCTACAAGCCCGGCACCAGTGCTAGTGTGATGACGGCTTTTCTATGAGAATGTGTATTGAATGGAATAATCACCTTAACCCTAGAGATGAACATATATTTATAGGAGTCATGGTCAATTATTTGGGCTATGCTTATAAGGGTCCAACGGGCCAACAATTGGCCAATTGACTTGTAGGGCATCTAATGCTAACAAAATCTCCTCTTGAAAAGGGAGAAAAATGGGTGTTTGTCAACCCCAAATGCATCAGGAAATCCCAACTCGTGCAGCACCGATACAGAGGAGGCAGATCCCTCTATAACGCATAGTGCTTTAGCATTTGATTCAACAAGTTCTTCTCCATTAACTCTTTCAAAACAATTTTAGTCAAGTTTATACTTTCTTTGCACATTGTAGCATGATCCATCAATGGAGGAAACGAGATATTCGAGAAGTCTCCGGCAATATAAAACGGGTCCGAGACCAAATTCAAAGGGCATTCATTAACATCGGAAATCATTGGCTCGATTAAGCGAATCTCACGGGCCATTTGCATCAAAGAGAGAACAATCACAGTCAGTACAAGCATAAAGGCCCTCAACACCAGACGCCTAATCAATGACCCACGAAGTAGTTGCCATTTCAAGAACATGAAGTCAATTTCTTGCAAACTTAAACTATGTCCCTTTTAATCCAATTCAAAGATCTTTTAAGTAATTCAAAGTATCAGATCTATAACAGCGCAGCGATTAACTCAACTTAAATCTAAAGATCGGATAATAGTAAAAATTCAAGAGAAATCCAACAACTCAGCAAAACAAACATATTAGCGAGTGCAAAACCTGGACGAGGTGTCATTTGCACCCACCAGTAATCCCATTGTCATTTGGAACCCTAACCAGAACCTTCTGGGAACCCTTCTCGCCATTGGTTCAAACCACTCACCCATCCTAATTAAACTCATAGCTAGCTCAAATTTAGCCCAAAATTACATGGTTGAATCACTAAAAAAAGCTACAATAAGTTTAAATTCGAGTTGGGTCTCAGAGATTGCGTGATGTATGGATTGGTAACGGAGCAGCTGATGTGATTATTGGTGTCGGTGAGAAGAAGACGGGAGTGGTGGGATAATTTTTTGAAAAATTAACATAGCCATGAAATTTTAAAAAGAAAAAAATCATGGATTATAATGGAATCAGAAAATGAAAAATTAATTTTACATTATTGAATTTGTGGAGAACACTAACGGACTTTTTTAGAGAAGCGGTCCTGTTTGAACAGTTACGATATACATGATTTTAAAAATTTGAGTTGTATGTTTGAGTGACAAATTTGAGATGTATGTTTGAGTGACGAATGTAAGATTTTTATCAAGATAGATAAAAATTAATAACATCACTATAAATTCATACGACGTCAAAAAGAATCGATTCCAGCTTTCAAAGTTCAAAAACTCAAAGGACTACATTTAATCTTTAATGAAGTCAAGCTGGTTCATCTATCTAAAGGGAGTTTGAACACCAAACACTTAACATTTAAAAATTTGTTTCCATCTTGAACAGTTCTAGTAAAAATGCCATAACTTTGTCGTTTTGAATTCAAATTGAGTGATTCCAATGGCACATGACAGCAAAATCGAAGCACTACAACTCTTAATTCAGGATATTTTCTGTAATTCCAAGCCAAAAATGCTCGGGAACCCAAAGAAAACACTGCTTGGATATTTTCGCCCACATGCAGATCTCAAATTGTGCACTATTGGTAGAAAAATCATAACTCCTTCATTTTATGTCCAAATCGAGTCTGTTTTTTTTCTTAAAATTGGATAACATTTAATTATCTACAACTTTCATGAAGAGGCTGATTTCAAATTCCTAACACAATTTTGTCACGAACCCGAAATGTCCACTGCTTGTGTATTACAAACACATGCAGAACTCAAAATGTGCACAATTAGTAAAATGAGCATAATTCAATCATTTTAACTCCAAATTAAGTGATCTTTTTTTTTAATCGAAGTGAATTCAAAGATCTACAACTTTCATTCAGACCTCAACTTAAAATTCGAAACTTATATTTATTAAAATTTCGAGATACAAGACACATGCATGCTGAAATCTACAAATTATTATTTGACAACAACTTGTAACCAAATTTCTCATGCTAAAACATCAATTTTCGACCATAAGCACCTTAAACCAAACGAAATAATCTAGAGAAGAAAGTTATACCCTTGTATAACTTGAAGGTTGCTCACAAAGCCACCCCAAAACTCACTCCAAGCTTCCAACTACAAAATATTTTGAGGGTTCTTGCTCCTCTCATTAATGCCTCTTCAAATGTGTGATTGCATGCTAGTTTTGACTAAATTTCTCTATGGAATTTGAGGTGGTGATTTTCGAATTTTGGAGAGGAGAGAAGCAAGAGAAGATGAAAGGAAAAGATGATGGTCTTGCCTTGATTTAAAGAGAAAGGGAGCGCGAGTTACTATGTGTAGGTGGGGAATCTTTTAATGTGTTATGGGATCCAAATGTCTTGCATGTTACACATGAAATTAGTAGTAAATCTAGGTACTACTTATACTTTAAATTAGTATTAAACTTATATATGTTTGGTACTAGTTACATATAAAATTGGTATTAAACCTACATAATTTTGGTACCACCTATACTTGAAATTAATATTAAACATATATAATTTTGGTACTAGTAACACATGAATTTGATATTAAACCTATACAATTTTGGTATTTTTAAACGCTTTTATAGTATTAACTACATACAATCCATTTAAAATGGGTATTAACGTAGTACAAATTTGGTATCAAAATATAAAAATACATAAAAACATGTACTTGTGAAAATTTCAACTATTTTTTTGTGTGAAATTGGTACTTTTCAATAATTTTCAGTTATAACTACATACAAAGTTTGTATTAAATCCATTTAAAATCGGTATTAATGAAGTACAATTTTGATATTAGTTAAAACATAAAAATGCATAAAAATATTTACTTGTGCAAATTTCAACCATTTTTGGGTATAAAATTGGTATTTTCATCACTTTTTCAGCATTAACTACGTACAAAGTCGGTATTAAATCAATTTAAAATCGATATTAGTGTAGTACAATTTTGATATTAAAACATAAAAATACATAAAAACATGTAGTATGCAAATTTCAACTATTTTTTGGTATGAAATTGGTACTTTTCAACACTTTACAGTGTTAGGGTACTACAAAGTTTGTATTAAATCTATTTAAAATCGGTATTAATATAGTACAATTTTGGTATTAAAACATAAAAATACATAAAAACATGTACTTGTGCAAATTTCATTATATTTATATTTTATGAAATTGATACCTCACAACAGAGCTCGTTTATAGAATTAAGCTTAATCGATAAGGATTTAATTATGGATAACTGTGACGTTGATGCTTAATCACCAAATTCTCTAATTGAAACTATATTTTATATAGCAAAGAAAAACAATGAAAAAAGTTACATTAGGAATTATGAATCTTAATCGTACATATTTCAAACCAAAATCTTTATGAACTTCAAATAATTTTCAAACAAATTTTTAGAGGAGTGTCTCAAAATCGAAATCAAAATCCTTTTAGTTCAACTTTCTTTTTTTTTTAAAAAAATATCAAAATACTTGTATTATATTCAAATAGATCCGATCAAACTAATGATTTTCCACAAATTTAAATCTGAGCATAAATACAAGAAACTTAAAAACTTACCAACTCATATACACAGTTAGCATAGAATAATTTTTTTTCGAAGCTCTGCACCAAAGAACAGGAAATATGGTTGGTAAAAACTGAAATTGGCAAGGAAAACTAAAGAGTAAAAGAATTAGGTATGTGAGAAAGAAGATGAAGGCTATCTTAGTAGTTTTGGGTGGTCAGTGAGTTCAAACAAATACAATATTGGGCAGAATTCGGGTCGAAACCATTATATAACACTTTTTCAGCCCAGGCCACCAATTTGTTTACCTTTCATTTAAGTGGACTATAGGTGTAAATTACAAAATTACAAAATTATCCATATGTTCTTCAATGTTCTTCCTCGACTTCAGTACTTCATCGCGCTTGTTCGTTCTTCTTCGACTTCACCGCGTCTGTTCTTCTTTAACGCTGAAAACTTTCAAAGTTTTCGATCATTTATCCACCATTTCATTGAAATCGTTCTAAGATTCCTCTAATTTCTCCACAATTTCATCGAAATCCTAAAACATTATTGTAATTTTGACAACAATTTCATCTAATCATCTTCTTCGTCGAAAACCTCGTAATATGGCTAACAAATCAAAGAAGATTCATCAAACCAAACATTCAACAAGCAACAAGGGAAAGAAAAAATTGTGCTCCAAAATCTGGTAATTATTAAATTAAGGTTTCATATGTTAAACTATTTTTGTGCTAAGTGTAAATGTGTGTGTCTAGAGTGCACCACTAGAGTAGAATGCTTTACACTGGGTGAAAAAGTTGAAACCATTGTTGAATGCATATTTTTTTTGTTTAGAGACAGTACTTGACTCTAACGGTGCATGTAATTTACATGCACCGACAGACTCAGGAAGTGCATGTACATGCACATGCTTATTAAAATCTTAGTTTGCTACACTTATGCATTGGTGGTTGTATCTATTTTTTTATTAGAGACGTCTGAGTCTATCGGTGCACCAAAATCTGATAAGCATTAAATTAAAGTTTTCATATATTAAACTATTTCTGTGTTAGGTGTAAGTGTGTATGTCTAGAGTGCACCACTAGAGTAGATTGCTTACACTACATGAAAAAATTTGAAGTCATTGTTGAATGTATCTATTTTGTTGTTTAGAGACAGTACCGAGTCTATCGGTGCATGTAACTTGCATTCACCGACAGATTATGATGTGCATATATATTACATGCACCACTTATTAAATTCTTAGTATAATGCACTTACATCGCGTGAATAAGTTGAAAGCATTGGTGCATTTATCTTTCTTTTTTTTGTTAGAGATGTCTGAGTCTATCGGTGGATGTAATATACATGCATCGCCATACTCATATGGTGCATGTATATTACATTCACTGACTTATTAAAATCTTAGTTTTAATTTTTTAACTATCTAAAATTTTTCTCTCAGTTACACCTTCTTCACCATAAAGAAATGAAATAAAAAAACAACATATACGGCCAACCTACAGACAGTTATCACAGAGTTAAAGGCACTTGAACTCAGTCAAGTACACATCAAAGTGCTAAGGAGGACACAATTAGGACCCATACCCAACGTAGTTGTCCTATAACATTGCAAGAAAAGTGTCATGTTAGTAAAAGACATCATTAGTTGCTTCAACAGAGAATATTTCAGGATTTCACCTTTGGAGGGTACACCATGAAAATCAGAAAAAGTGACATGGGTTTAATCTTTGGAATAAGAGATGGTAAACAATACATTGATATGCAGCTCCAGGATTACACACGTACGGAATTCTTACAAAGGTGCTTTCCCGAGAAGCAAGGAGAAAAAAAAAGGACATCAAGACGAGCAAGAGTTCAATCTACAAGAAGTTGACAGTAAAGCATAACACAACATTTATACTGATGTCAATGGCGTTGTTCGAATGGTGACTTTATATTTCTTGCAGCCTTTTTCAAATCCACGAAATCATTGAACATTCCATGAGCGTACATCTCGCTTGTTGAGGACTTGGACACGATTTGCAGCTACAATTAGTCCAAACACATCTTGAACACAATGCTCAACAACCTGATGCAGCCAACTCTGAAAAACACTCCGGATGTGTTCGACAACTACATGTAAGACGTCTTTATAATCAAGCTTTAAAAAACAATTATTTCCTATTATTTTTATAATAACATCAATTCCAAATTCTTTGTAGTATTGGTTATGTTAGGATCGGAGTATTGTTTAGAATGGGGGTTTGAATAAACATTAGGCTCAATTTCTCGATTCTTCGATATACAGCTGACTGTTAAGTAATGCAGTAAGATCTCAATTGATAGCAAGTCAGTAGACAACTAAAAGTAGTACGAAAGGTGTCTACTGGACACGTGAGTTTAGAACTGACCAGTAGATGTTTACGAAACGGAATGATAAGGTACTGAAAGTAAATGACACAGGATATATTTCTAGAAGTTTGAAGCACAAAGCTTCTACGTCTCTCCTTCTTCCTTTGCAGGAAGGTTACACTAGAAGACTTTGGTTTACACTTTACGCACAACCTTCTTAGGCACCCACACAGATTTTCCTAAACTCCTAACAACACAATAATCACACATATTACAATTTGATTTTATTTACAACACTCTCACAAAAATAAGACTTTGTTCTTCCGTAGAGTGTCTTTGAGCAATAGACTTTGATCTTCAAGATATCAATGACTCTTGAATACTGCTCTGCAAAACTTCTAATATTTCAATAAGCGTTTTGAGTGTTTTGCTTGAATGAAGTTGATATCGGAATTCAGAATGTTGGGAACTTGGAACTTTATTCATTCTTCTCTTCGACGTATTTGTAGACTTGAGAGTCTAACGACAACTATTCTTCAAATGAAAAGAATCGCGCAGAATCAACTTCCTGATTTTCATCTGAATTATTTTTGTCTTCTTTCCATTCTTGTTAATCAACGGCTAGTTCATGCTGACGGGATTTGTAGCGCTGATATGGCAGTACGGCGTTCTGTTGTACTATTTGTCAGAATGAAAATGTTGGTGTTTTGTTCTGTTGCCTTGTACGTCCGCTGACTTCTCTTTGAATGATTGTCTAGTGGATAAAAGGCAACTGATGTATTTTTACATCATCTGCTGGTCACTCATTAGTTACTTAGCCTGCTGGACTAAGGTCAACTAATGTCTTTTTCATCATCTGCTGGTATCTCTCAAATATTTTTCAAAGTGGACTGAGATACTCTTGTTCCAGTAGGTGTTTGTTTTCTGCATCCGGTAGATGATGACTTCTACTCTGTGTTCCCGGTAGATGATTCCTTTCTGTCTTTGTATCCGGTAGATGATATCTCTTAGTCTTGGATCCGGTAGATAATATCTCTCAGTATTTGAATCTGGTAGACGATATCTCTCAGTCTTTGGACCAGGTAGATAGTACCTTCTAGTCTTGGACCCGGTAGACCTTTGTAGAGTCAAACAATGGTCTTTTAATCAAAAAGATTCTTCGATGTATTAGATACTTCAAGCATTAGACTTTTGTTAACACCAAAAATTAGAAATGTTTTCCCAACAATTTTCCCCTTTTTGTGATAACAAAACTTGGCGGTAGTGGCTCTAGCTTGAACATCGATCAACAGATATATGTTAAGACTTTAAAAAAAATATCAGTGGAGAGCATCAATTTATGTGTTAGATAAGTAAGCAAATTACAAGTAGTAATCAAGTGAACACTTAAGAAAGAATATCATTTTTATATAAAATGATTTCTGATTACAATCCTTACAATATTCCTCTCCTTACAAATCTTAAAAGAAAAACCCAACTAGAGAAACATCGCCAGTAGAGAAAGATCCGAACTGGCTAGTTTTAGTTTAATTATAAGGGGGAGAAAGTACACTACAGAGCATTCAAATAAAGAAAACCTAAAAAAAATGCTCTGAGATGGTCTGTTCAGAGTCACTCACCACTTGAGTCTCCTTCCTCTTAGTGGGAGCAGTCTTAGAAGGGCTCCTTCCCCATATGTTGGTTTTCGGTGTGTCAGCAGGTACATGGCATTGATGAGCAGAGTGGATGAAGATTGTAGATTGTACCCATCGGAACATCCATGCTCTCCAAAATGTGACTGAGATGAGAACATATCTAGAGTGATCCTTGGCGGATTCAACCATTCCCATCAACACTTGAAATATGATCACCGACCAATTGACTGCCAAACCTTTGACAATGGCGCACATCACTTCAAACTTCTCCGGAGTGATGACGTCAAAGGAACCAGTTTTGCACAGCAGGCCCTTAGCAATGATATCTGCCAGCAGTCGAAAGTGGTTTTTCATCAAGATCTTATTAAATGGGGGGGGGGGGGGGGGGGGGGAGGGTCCTCAGTCATTGACCAGACTAGGAAAATAGTGATTTTCACTGAGTTGTTGGAGACAGAGGCCACCACTGAGTTGTTTTCCACCGTCGCTGAATCATAAAATTCTTGTAAAGTTTCCCGTAGAACATCGGAGTCAGGCTCAACATGACCAAAAGCCCTGAGTTTTCCAGTATTTTGAAAATGCTTATCATTCCGTCATCAGTACTTGTGTAGACGGATTCAAAGTCGATGTGAGTGCAGTAAATCTGAAATGGTAAAAGTGAAAATTGAAATGTGAATGGAGGTTAAAGAGGAAGGAGATGTAACGTCGTACTGTAGATGAAGTGACATGTGTCGCTCATCTAAGCAAAGATAATTTTTGAAATATACTGAAACAGACACGATTAAGCGGGACCGAAATAATTGAGCATTAATAGTAATTAAATTTTGAAATCCGACATTCTAATTGGTTAATATTTAAGGAAGGTTACCAGTAGCTTAGTGTATATGGTGGTATGTAGAGTCTACTGGTTAGGTAGCATCTACTGTAGCAGACAATTGTTTTACCAGCTGAGCATCAGTAATATCTAAAATTTAATTCCCCCTCAATTGAGCATATAGGATAAATTAAACTAAGATCACTTAGTTATATCAACTAAACCAAGTATATTGCGAAAATAGGAAAACTTAGTGTCTCGTAGGGGTTTTGTGAAAGTATCTGCTGCTTGTTGTTCGGTTGATATGTATTCCAGTCGAATCTTCTTCTTAATTACATGATCTTAGATGAAATGATGAAGGATTTCAATATGCTTGGTCCGAGAATGAAGAGCTGGAATATACGTGATAGCTATTGCAGACGTATTATCACAACATATCGGTGCCTCAGCGGACTCATTTCCATAATCTCTTAATTGTTGTTGAATCCATATTAGTTGAGCACAACAGCTTCCAGCAGCAGTGTATTCTCCTATGCAGTAGACGTTGTGATGGATGTCTGCTTCTTGCAACCCCATGAAATCAATCTATCTCCTAGAAATTAACAGTATCCACTGGTACTCTTCCTATCAATCTTGCACCCCAGCGTAATCAGCATCTGAATATCCAATTAGATTAAACGTAGAGTCCTTAGGATACCTGTAAGGCCTCGAGATTTGATTACAGTAAATTAAATGTAATTTGGGAATTTATTTATAATTAATTTGGAATTAATTTATTAGATGTGAAATTGACAATATGAATGTCAACTGACAATTAATCGGAACCTGAAATATTTTTGAAATTGTAAAATATACTCCGATAATATTTTAGAGATAAATTATTAAAATGAAGAATTAAATTTTGTGAGTATAGTAGTGGATATAAATCCCAAGTATCAGCTGTAAATTTTATATCAGTACATCGGCGACACCCCGATCTACATAACCGAACTGGAATACAACTATTAATGTGTTTGTATTCTCATTTACACTGCACACACTAAAATGTGTAAAAACATGCATTAAAACCCGATTCTCTCTTCTCTCTGCTGTATTCCCGCGTGACATCCGACCACTGATCATAAACCAATGCGCCCGCCGCCGTCCGGCCACCTTCCGATGCGTCCGACCAACCACCGTGTTCCTCTCTCTCCGACTCTCATTTCCATACCAGGCAATCACCGTGCACCGCCGCGAGATCGTCGGATTTTGCTCTGAAATGTACGAGTTGCGCTTTAGGGTTCTTCAGGATTTTTGTTCAATTTCGTTTTTTTTACCTTAGATTGGTTCGAATTCGGTTGTGCAAAACCTTATCCTCACCATGACCAATGTTTACCTCCAGTCGCCGCCCCTGCAGCCGTCATGAATCACCGGAAATTGCACATGCAAGGCTCGGCTACTGTTCACACGAGTTGGGGTAAAGCTGATTTCGATTTTCCAGCCTTTAATTCGAATTTTAGCCTTAATTTGAACTCTAATTGTTGGATAAAATATGATTTGAGTTTGTTATGATGTTGGAGCAGCATGCATGTCAAAAATCTTGCAGTTGTAATCTGATTCTTGCCACTGGGATTGAGCTAAATTAAGCATTAGCTAGATGGATGCAAATGATTTACTTTGATTTGTTTTAGTATGATTAATTAGAATTGAGAGAAATGCATGTAAATTTCAATGACATTGTTGACTGGTTCGATTTTTTGGCTTCTGTCTCGATCGAGTTATGCGGGTGAGTGTTCGAAAATACATTGTGTGTGTGTGTATTTCAACAGGTGTGTATAGCTGTTGTGATCGAACCTCTGTGTAAGTGCATGTTTAACAGTAATACGTATATGCTTGAGTCGATGTGGAGTTACGTTGACGATTCTAGCGCTGTTATGTTGACGATTCTAGCGCTTGTCTCACATCCTTCCTATAATAACTAATTTCAAAATGAGTTTATTTTCCACATGATGAATAACAATGAATGATATAAATGAATTGTGTTCAAAGAAGTGAATCAATGAACAAAATAATATGTGTTATTAGGATTTTAAGGATGATTAGACATCTTGATAACTCTAGAACTGAAGAAACGGTGAGAATGAGTACACGAGAATCAGAATACTTATATCCTACATAGTTTAGATTTGATTAGTCGCCTCAAGTTAAATAATAAATTATATGTATGTTGAGGTAACTTTAGTGATAAAGAAGTAATGAAATGGTATTGTATGAATTTGATAGATTAATACATGACAATGGAGCTCCACGAGCTACAAGGACGATATTCATCCTTTAGAAATAAAGATTAGGTATGTTGCGATCGGTAACATATGACAGGTATCTGTATTATTTGATATATGAATTGCAGAACTTACGTGAATTACGTGAAATTATTTGGCTATGTGAAACTACTTGGCTTTGTGATTTTAACTGAATTATGAGCATTGACAGATCTCATACGAACTCGAAGTCGAGTGATTCTTGATTATTTGGAAAGCCAAGGCAAAAGGACTACAACTTTCATGTTCATCACTTTGGCCATAAATCAAAGGAATCAAGAGTTGCAAGCAACAGATCGGAAGATCAAGTTTATCAAGCTGTTTTGTATCAAGCTTGTCTTGCACCAGACTGATCCGACCAGACTGATCCTGTGATATCCCCGAAATAATTAATTGCGGGCATTAATTATGTTTATATGATTAATTATGGCGATAATTGATTTATGTGTGGGAATTAATTATCTTGTTGAAATGCTTAGTCACATGGTAGGCGTGACCCGAGGGTGCATTTCAGGGTGCATGTTGTGCATGTTGGGAAAACTGTGTATTAACATGGTTTATTCATGTTGGTTGTTAATTATTTGGAAAGCATGAATTTATTGGGAGTTTGATGCATTTTTGTAAAATGCTTTAAAAATACCATGTTGGGGTATTTTATACATCATGTTAATTAATGGGGTACAAATTTATTTATAAACTCTTATAACCCCACTACACCCCCCACTTTACATTCACTTTACCCATCACTCTTAAATCCCCAAATTTCATTCCCAACCCTAAACCTCTTCCCATTTTCGAAATTTGGCAAAGGAGGAAGGAGAAATCTTCACAAAATCTTTGTTTATGAGATTATTGGTAGGATTTGGAGTCCTCAAGAGGTATGGAACCCTTCCTAATGTTTTAATGGTGTTTGGTTTTGAAATGGGTTAGCATTTTGGGATTTTTTTGTGGATTTGTTTTTGAGTATGTGTTGTATGTGGTTGGGTTATGATTTTTGAGGTGTTTCATGTGGGTTTTAGTGAGTTATGATGATATTTGAGTTGTTGGAATGTTTGGGTTTGAAGGGAATGTAGTGGAGCTTGGTTTATACTAAAAAATGGTGAGAAATCGCGCTCACAGCAGGTGGCGATCGATCGCTACAAATGCAGCGATCGATCGCCGAAGGACAGTGGCAAAATATGATGCAGGCGATCGATCGCCATATATGGCGCGATCGATCACCGCGTGGCAGAAAGGTCAGGCGATCGATCGCTACATCGAAGCGATCGATCGGTAAGGCTCGCGATCGATCGCCTCGATGTAGCGATCGATCGCCAGCTGCTGAAATGTGGGAAATGATTTTTTTTTTGTTGAGTTTTTGGTATTTGGCTATTATTCGGGTTCTAATATTGGGTTGTGTGATTGTGTAGAACCATCCCAGGTGGCGACGCAACCAAGGAAGTAAAGTCATACCAAATCCCACTTTTGGAAAGGTACGTAAAGAGACGTACGGGCACCCAACGGTACATGTATCTATTATACTCATTGATTATGCATTGTGGATGCGAGTATATATGGAATTGTGCATTGTGATGCAAATACATGTTGAATTATGCATGATGATTGTATATGCATATGATGATTATTGGTGCACATCCCATGAGTCATGGTTATAATGGTGATGATTTTAATGCTTTGCCGCTGTCACTTTAAACGATGATAGAATACTTGCCGCTGTCATATGTAGCGAGGAAAGAATATTTGCCGCCAAATGTTGAAGCGAGGGTGTTGCCGCATGTCGCATTTGCGCGAGGTTATTCAATGCCTCTAATATGTCGAAGCGAGAGGTATTAATGTCGTTGTCATGACAAGCGATGTGCATTAAAATACACTATTCTAACAGACTAGGGATTGGTAATTGGTGAAATGGTGTTATGTCATGACATGTGTGAACCATTAAATAATCTATTGATTATACTCATGAGTTATGGTACAGGGACAACCAAAAAGGGAGCGTTTAAAATGCATGGGAAAAACAGGAAAAGTTTTATTACGGTTTATGCATTTACGCCTTATATTCATATTGTGTTGGATATGAATTATTATATGCTCATATTTTGGGGGTTGTTCTTGTAGGTACAATTTGGCATGATAAAAGGGCCTAAGGCGGGTTGAGGTGGTGAGCTCGTGAAGAACGCTTTTGATAGATGAAGGACAGGATTATTTTGTATAGTGTCTACTCTAGGAGTAGTGTAAAGCTATAGTGATTAACCTTCATTTGTTTGAGAATGTAACTAATCCATTTGAAAGTCCTTAGCTTGGCATGTAATTCTTAAGGCTCAAAGTCTCAACACGAACTTTAATACTCTGATAATGCATGTTAGCTCTAATTATGCCTTTAATCCGCACTTAAGGAACTAGGGTCCTTACATTAGTGGTATCAGAGCAGTGGTTAGAGAACCCGGGAACGAGTGAAGGGTAGCCTTAGCATGATTGGCTAAGTGTTTATATTTGGGCATGTTTATGCATGTGGTGCATATTGATGTATATACTGTTATACTAACATGCTTATTATTATTTATGTTATCTAACGGCATAACATATATATTGTTTTGGAATTGTTGTTAACCCTTGTGTTACAGCATGGCGGCTATGAACTTGGGGAACCTCAATGAAGAGGTAGGTGACGTTGCCAGTGTTAATGCAAGCATAGGTCAGACAAACCCTTTACCTCCACCAGCTGTAGGTGTGGAACCAGTGGCTTAGTTGTTACTACCTGGTGAGCTTAGTTTGACTCAGTTTCTGACCTTCCACCCGCCCCGGTTTGAGGGGACAGAGACAGGGGAAGAGGCTGAGGAATGGCTAGAGAGACTGGAACAGATTTTTGTGTCTGCTCTTTGTGCTAGGACGGCATGGCTGAGGTTGGCAGAGTTCCAGCTAGCGAAGAAACCTTCAATGTGGTGGAAGACTACAGTGATGGAACTGAGGGCACAAGGTATATTGATTGATTGGACTCTCTTCAGAACCCGGTTTCTGAACCGGTATTTTTCTGCGGCTGCGAGACAGATAAAGGAAGATGAGTTCACAAACTTGAAGCAAGGAGGCATGACAGTATCAGACTATGCTATGCACTATTCTTCATTGCTGAGGTATGTCCCTCATATTGCCACAAGCGGACATGCAAAGATGAGGCACTTTCTGAAGGGGTTACGGCCGGAGCTATTTGACCGGGTTATCACCAACAACCCCACTTCTTCCGATGATGCTCTTACGAGAGCAGAACTTGCGGAGATCGGAGTTGGGGCCTATCCTAATGCTATACCCCCACATGTGCCACAACAGAGGCAAGTTACTGATAGCTTGGCCCCGAGGAGAGTCATTTAAGCCTCGTGGTGCTTCTTCATCCTCTCGGTTCAGCGGAAAGAAATCTTTTAACCGAAAGCAAGAGAACAAGAAGAGCAATCTATTGGCCAACCGAGGGCCCATGCAAGTGAATAGATCCGGGGAGTCGAGGTGTGACAATTGGGGAGGGCCACACTCTTCGACCAATTGCCCTGCTTGTTACAGATGTGGTAAGATGGGCCACATCTCTCGGTATTGCCCCACTCGGGGAGGACAGTCAGATTTCCAAGGGAACAGGCCGAGATATGAGGACAGGACAGTGCATCAGAGGCAGCAGATTATGCCTCGACCATCGGGAGGTCAGATAGTGGGACCGTCCCAGGGGCAGGTGTATGCACTGACCAGGGAGCAGGCCCAGGCAGCCCCGGAGGAGGTGATCGCCGGTACGTGCTATTTATTTACATACCCTGCTTTTATTTTGATAGATACAGGTGCCTCCCACTCTTTTGTATATGTTGGATTTGTGGAGAGACACCATATGCGCACCTCTTCGTTACCCACGCCTCTCATGGTCTTGACACCCACTGGAAGAAATGTTGTTGCCGATCAGTTTCTTGCGGATTGCCTCATTTATTTTGAGGGCAACGAGTTGAAGGCAGATTTCATCGTGTTGGGCATGTCGGACTTCGATTGCATAGTGGGCATCGACGTTCTGAACCGATATCAGGCAGTTGTAGATTGTCTGCAGAGAACAATACGGTTCAGATCTGATTTGGGGATTCAGTGGACTTTCTATGGCAACGGGTCTCGTGCGAAGATTTCGTTGATTTCGGCGGTCAAAATGTCCCAATTGTTGGAACGTGGTCACACAGGTTATCTCATCTATGCCGTGGACACGACGGGAAAGAGTAAGGAATTAAGAGTTGAGGATGTACCAGTGGTAGCAGATTTTGCTGATGTGTTCCCGGAGGAGATTCCCGGATTCCCACCGGCTAGAGAAGTCGAGTTTGGGATTGAGTTATTACCGGGGACATCCGCTATCTCTCGTGCACCTTACAGGATGGCACCGGCGGAGTTAAGGGAATGTAAGGAGCAGTTGCAAGAACTCCTTGACAAAGGATATATACGCCCTAGCGTATCGCCATGGGGCGCACCGGTTCTATTTGTGAAGAAGATGGATGGTTCGATGCGGTTGTGCATCGATTACCGGCAACTGAATAAGGCCACAGTGAAGAACAAGTATCCTCTCCCAAGGATTGACGACTTGTTTGATCAGTTTCAAGGCACAAAGCTGTATAGCAAGATTGATTTGAGATCCGGGTACCACCAGATTTGGGTCAGAGAGGAGGATGTGCAGAAGACAGTATTTCGGACTAGGTATAGGCACTATGAGTTCCTAGTGATGCCATTCGGTGTGACGAACGCCCCAGCTGTCTTTATGAGCTTGATGAACAGAGTGTTTCAGCCTATCTCGACCAGTTCGTCATTGTATTTATTGACGACATACTCATTTACTCCCGGAGCGTGGAAGAGCACATGAAACACTTGAGGACTGTACTCCAGATTCTCAGAGATCACCAGTTATATGCCAAGCTCAGCAAGTGTGAGTTTTGGTTGAGCAGTGTAGTGTTTATGGGGCATGTCATATCTAGCAGTGGGATATCAGTGGATCCCCGGAAGATTGAGGCTGTGATGGAGTGGGCTGCACCCACTTCTGTGCCCGAGATACGGAGCTTCCTTGGTTTGGCCGGTTATTATCGACGCTTCGTCGAGGGATTTTCAAAGATCGACAAGCCGTTGACACAGTTGACCCAAAAGGGAGTACCATTCTTTTGGTCTGAGGCTTGTGAGGAAAGCTTCCAAGAGTTGAAACACCAGTTGACGACGGCGCCTGTGTTGGTAATTCCTACGGAAAACTCTAGGTACTTTATACCGATGCATCCCTTCAGGGCCTTGGGTGTGTATTGATGCAAGATAAGCATGTGGTAGCTTATGCATCGAGTCAGTTGAAGCCGCATGAGACTAGATATCCAGTCCATGACTTGGAATTAGCGGCTATTATTTTCGCCCTGAAGATTTGGAGGCATTATTTATATGGTACGTCGTTTACCATTTACACGGACCATAAGAGCCTGAAGTTCTTATTCACTCAGGCAGAACTGAATATGAGCCAGAGAAGATGGATGGACTTACTCAAGGACTATGATTGTGATATTGAGTACCATCCTGGAAAAGCTAACTTGACAGCAGACGCCTTGAGTCGGAAAGTGAGGAGTACTGATGAGGAGGTCATACATTTATCAGCCATGATGACTTCCTATTGCCATCTGGGCTATGATTTCGACATAGATACATCACCAGTGTATGTATCGACCTTAATAGCTAAGCCGGATATCTATGAGAATATCAGGAGAGCTCAGAAGTCAGATGATGAGATTCAGAGATGGTTATCATTAGTACATCTTGGTCAGCCATCAAAGTTCAGAGTGGCTGAGGATGGATCCTTGAGATTGGGTAGCCGTTGGGTGGATCCGAGTACGCCGGAGTTGCGTGGAGGGATCTTGGAGCGAGCTCATAGTAGCAGGCTTAGTATCCACCCAGGCGGGAAGAAGATGTATAAGGATCTACGTGATCAGCTTTGGTGGAAAAGAATGAAGTGTGATGTCGTCGCTTTTGTTAAGAGGTGCTTGATCTGCCAGCAGGTTAAGGCAGAGAGGCAGAGACCTGGTGGCGAGTTGAAAAGCTTGGAGATACCAAAGTGGAAGTGGGAACACATTTCCATGGACTTTGTGACCCACTTGCCGAGGAGTGCCTCGGGTTTTGATGCCATTTGGGTGATCATTGATAGGCTGACGAAGGTAGCTCACTTCATTCCTTATAGGATGACCTTCTGATAGGGTGGAATATTACGCGTTTTTATGCTATGATATGTATATGTTTTCGTGTTGATTCTTGGATAATTTTATGGTTTATGGTATATATTTCTCTATTTCAGGAATCAATGTTGAAATTCATAAAAGGGGAAGAAATCAAGCTAAAATGATGAAAAAATGAATAAAGTTGAAGAAAAGAGGAAGAAACCAGAATCCAAGACACATGTTGCTCCTTTCTCCTCAAATTACTATATGTTCGAGCCATGTCCATCCATATAAAAGTTGTAGAAGTTTCTCTTATCTTCGCGTGGACAGCTGATTCATCAAATTCGGAGTTTGTATGAGAAAGTTACGGCCAAAATACGAAACTCACCAGAAGCTGAAAAAGGCGAAGAAACTTACTGTGATTTCCGATCGATCGAGCAAGCTTTTCCGATCGATCGAGAAAGGCTGAAAATTGAGCGAAAATATTACTGGAAGGCTCGATCGATCGGCTCTTCTGTTCGGATCGATCGGGACGAGCAGTTTTCATTAAAATACCTTCCTTGTAGAGTTTGGATGCAATAGGGAAGTCCATAATTCTTTCCCTATATATTATACACAAAATCACAACCCACAGAAGATTTTGAACCCTAGGAAAAGCCTCCACACCTTCATACCCATTCACCATCCAAACCACACACCATCTTCTTCCTCCAATCCATCTCACGTCCACCATAACCTCCACCTTTCTTCCATATATCATACACCCATTCACCATCCAAACCTCTCTTTCCTTCACTCCTCTCACACGTCCACCTTTTCTTCCCCATCATCAACCTCCATCCTTCCATCACCATCATCCATCATCACCACTTCACCCTAGGAATTGGAACAACCCAACAAGGCGATAAAAAGAGACGATCGAGAAGGAAGCAAGAGAAGGAGCGAAGATCTACAACCGGAGTCGACGCTGGGAGTTTTTCTTTGTCTTTAAATTCTTAGTTTTGTTGTGTTTTGATTTATTATGAGGAACTAATTTTATTTATCGAGGCTAGGCGAACCTTTGTTATGAACCTTCGATTTGATGATTTAATGATTGAATTCTTATAGTTCTTTGCGTATGTTTTATGTTCTTCATGCTTTTAGAGGATTGATCACCTTTGAATGATGTTAGTATCGTAATTGAGATCGAGAGATGATTTTATGATACTGAATTAATAACTCATACCATGGATTTAAGACCGAGATCGAGAGATGACGTCAAATACATGCGTGATAGCCATAGATTTTTATAATTGAAAGCTAGGAGTTTTCATGGATCTTATGCAACATTGAATTGTTAAATAAGTGAACGAGAGTTACTTACTGCAATTTGGTGTTAGGTTTAATATAGCTCGAGAGAGTGTATTAGATAAATTGGGAGAACTCGTCACCTTAGAAATATTTGAATATTCAATCGAGAATTGTAGGGAATTACATTGGTGAGCCAAAGTCTCGATAATCTTATCTTGTGGATTTTTCTCGTTTACTTTTATTGACTTGGTTGGATTAGAGTAGTTTAATTTAGTTTAGTTTAATTATCAATTTATTATCGTAGGTTAAATATAGTTAAAAGACATCTTATTTGGTTCTTACTTGTTAGTCTCTGTGGGTTCGACAATCCGTATCTTCCTATCTATACTAAAACTTGACACCGTGCACTTGCGGTCTAAAATCGCTAGATTGGAAATAATTGTTTAAAATAAAAGCGATCAAGTTTTTGGCGCCGTTGCCGGGGACTAACTTTAGTAATATCATACTAGGTTCTTTGACTGTAATTTAACCATTTTTCCCTTTGTATATATTTATTTCGAAAAAAAAAAAATTTATTAATTTGTTTTGTTTATTTGTCTTGTGAGGTACTTGGAGATGCTACATCAACAAGCATTCACAAGCTTTGCCCAACAACGTTCCGAGCCGTTCTAGGCTGTTTGGGAGAGATTCAATGAATTGGCCAACACATTCCGGTATCACAACTTTTCGAACTATACTCTCTTGCAATATTTCTTCAACGGGTTGGATGCACAGACACGAGAATGGGTATTGAGCGGAGCACTGGTGACTGGGAGTCCCCTGGTTGATAGAGATGAGAACAGTGTGGTGCACCAGTTCAATGATATGGCGGACTTCGATCATCATTGGCATTGTGATCCTTCACTACAAGGTTGGAGTCACCAATACCCATCGAAGCTTCACTACCCTATTGATACGCCACAACCATTTGTACATCACGAAGAGAGGAGAGATAGTTCTGCAGATGTCACAACTCAGTTAGAGGATACCTTAGTGAGATTCATGGCATCAACTGAGAACAGTTTGGCGTGCCAAACCAACTCTATGCGTCACCTGGAGCAGCAAATGGCGGTCCTCATGGAAACAATTTCAACTAGCTACCAAGAGGAAGAGATGAGGGCTACAAATCAAGAGGCGACGAATCAAGTTTGGTTATATGATGACGATCACTCAACCAACCAAGTTTGGGGGAGTGATCCTACTAGTGTGGAAGAGTCGAGGGAACTTGAGCCTCTACAAGAGATTGAGCTTACTTCAGAGATGTTATCCGAGGAGTTCCCATGTGAAGATGAGTCGAATGTGATGTTGGAGAAGGAAGATACGTTCGAAGATTCTGATTTGAGCCCATCGATGGAGACATGTTCTATGCCATATGTGGATCCTTATTTTCCATCGATGCCAACTTCACCGCACTACATCCTCCAAAATGCAAAGCCAAATCAAGAATCATTCTCCCATGCCTGCCATTTAAAGACGAATGTTGTTGGAGCGACGAGCTTACACTGCTACAATCTTGCCAATCTTGAGGGCATACTGAATGAAGACCCATTAGTGGTATCATACGATACTTACTATGGGCGGCAGCCGCTCTTTGATGGTTGCTTCTGATGGTCAAGCCGACGACTAAAAATCAGCGCTTCTTGGGAGGCAACCCAAGCGTATCCTTTAGTTATTTAGTTTTATTTTACTTTTTCAGTTTTTGCATTTTAGTTTTGTTTATCTCTCAAGTCGACTATTTTACCATTTGCATCTTCTCTTGCTAGGTACTTAGTTGGTGCGATGAATCCCTACAACAGTGGAGCTTTTAAAAGCAAATCTTCATCAACCCTCATGCAAGCGTCTTGATCATGGGAGTTCACTTTTTCCCTTTTAATTCTTTTAAACATTGAGGCAATGTTTGATTTAAGTTTGGGGGAGTAGTAGCTTGCATGTTTTACTTGTTTTAACCACATGTTGCGTGCTTAAATGACACTTGAATCGTCCGATTATTATGAGCTAAAATTTTTTTTTTATGAGTTCAAACTTGAGAAAAAGAATGAATTATAGTAGTGACTATTCAATGAGGATTTTGATCTCACTATGCATAAGAACTTGATTTGTGATTGGACTTGTACATGAATATCCTAATTTGAGTTAGCATGTCAAGAATGAGGAATACTTTGAGCACAATGAGTCATGATCTTGTGGATTGCATGTTGAATAGTGATAATTGTTGTGAACTTGATGATTTGTCTTGAGCATCTTAGAGTTATCCTAGAACTTATTTGATGATGACACTTTGAGGCGAAATTTTATAGTTACAAACTTGACTTGGAAATGATCTAGGCGATCTTTGAAACGTTTGAGCCTTTCAAGCTTACCATGATTCATATCAATCCCTAGTGTCCCATTTGAGCTTTATTGAAAAAAGAATGGTATATGCATTGCATATAATTAGACCCCATTCGACATTCTTGGCAAACTCATTATACTTACCCTTGAGCCTAAATGAAAAAAGTTATCATTACCATAAGGGAGTATAATGAATATCATTCGATGCACTTGAATTGTTATATCTTGATGAGCTTATTGAAAAAAATGATGAATGAGAAAAGAAAAAGATAGATAAAAAGCCTTGAGAAAAAGATTGACTAAATAAGACCCAAAGTGGCCAAGGCTATAAAAGAAAAAGAAGAAAAGCTCGATGTGTGCGAAAAATTTGAACTGTAAATGATTATACTATCTTCTTTGCGCTTATCCTATCTTTTCTTTGAAGCCAACACCAAAGGCCTTACATACAAGCTTAAAAAGTCCTTTTGATCCAAGTCTAGAGAGTAACTATCATTAGTGGAGAAGTTGTTTGAAAATAGGCTTATAGGGTGCTTGATAATAATCTCGACTTTGAGTTGATTAACATGATTTGATCTTGAATATGTGCATGAAACTTGAGACTGACTATATCACACACACACGTTCCGATTTTGAGATATGTTGCTTGAATTAGGAGAAAACATGTCTTGTCACCTTTTGTATATGTGCATGAGATTTCTGAGAATAAAATAAGTCATGAAATAATTGTTTCAAGTATCAAGAATGAACTCTACCTTGTGATTTTAATACTTAATCGAGGACGATTAAGTGATAAGTTTGGGGGAGTTGATAGGGTGGAATATTACGCGTTTTTATGCTATGATATGTATATGTTTTCGTGTTGATTCTTGGATAATTTTAAGGTTTATGATATATATTTCTCTATTTCAGGAATCAATATTGAAATTCATAAAAGGGGAAGAAATCAAGCTAAAATGATGAAAAAATGAATAAAGTTGAAGAAAAGAGGAAGAAACCAGAATCCAAGACACATGTTGCTCCTTTCTCCTCAAATTACTATATGTTCGAGCCATGTTTTGGAAATGTGGTCCATATAAAAGTTGTAGAACTTTCTCTTATCTTCGCGTGGACAGCTGATTCATCAAATTCGGAGTTCGTATGAGAAAGTTACGGCCAAAATACGAAACTCGCCAGAAGCTGAAAAAGGCGAAGAAACTTACTGTGATTTCCGATCGATCGAGCAAGCTTTTCCGATCGATCGAGAAAGGCTGAAAATTGAGCGAAAATATTACTGGAAGGCTCGATCGATCGGCTCTTCTGTTCGGATCGATCGGGACGAGCAGTTTTCATTAAAATACCTTCCTTGTAGAGTTTGGATGCAATAGGGAAGTCCATAATTCTTTCCCCTATATATTATACACAAAATCACAACCCACAGAAGATTTTGAACCCTAGGAAAAGCCTCCACACCTCCATACCCATTCACCATCCAAACCACACACCATCTTCTTCCTCCAATCCATCTCACGTCCACCATAACCTCCACCTTTCTTCCATATATCATACACCCATTCACCATCCAAACCTCTCTTTCCTTCACTCCTCTCACACGTCCACCTTTTCTTCCCCATCATCAACCTCCATCCTTCCATCACCATCATCCATCATAACCACTTCACCCTAGGAATTGGAACAACCCAACAAGGCGATAAAAAGAGACGATCGAGAAGGAAGCAAGAGAAGGAGCGAAGATCTACAACCGGAGTCGACGCTGGGAGTTTTTCTTTGCCTTTAAATTCTTAGTTTTGTTGTGTTTTGATTTATTATGAGGAACTAATTTTATTTATCGAGGCTAGGCGAACCTTTGTTATGAACCTTCGATTTGATGATTTTATGATTGAATTCTTATAGTTCTTTGCGTATGTTTTATGTTCTTCATGCTTTTAGAGGATTGATCACCTTTGAATGATGTTAGTATCGTAATTGAGATCGAGAGATGATTTTATGATACTGAATTAATAACTCATACCATGGATTTAAGACCGAGATCGAGAGATGACGTCAAATACATGCGTGATAGCCATAGATTTTTATAATTGAAAGCTAGGAGTTTTCATGGATCTTATGCAACATTGAATTGTTAAATAAGTGAACGAGAGTTATTTACTGCAATTTGGTGTTAGGTTTAATATAGCTCGAGAGAGTGTATTAGATAAATTGGGAGAACTCGTCACCTTAGAAATATTTGAATATTCAATCGAGAATTGTAGGGAATTACATTGGTGAGCCAAAGTCTCGATAATCTTATCTTGTGGATTTTTCTCGTTTACTTTTATTGACTTGGTTGGATTAGAGTAGTTTAATTTAGTTTAGTTTAATTATCAATTTATTATCGTAGGTTAAATATAGTTAAAAGACATCTTATTTGGTACTTACTTGTTAGTCTCTGTGGGTTCGACAATCCGTATCTTCCTATCTATACTAAAACTTGACACCGTGCACTTGCGGTCTAAAATCGCTAGATTGGAAATAATTGTTTAAAATAAAAGCGATCACCTTCACCTATTTGAGGATGTCTCAGTTGTATATTCGAGATGTGGTAAGATTGCACGGGATCCCATTTCCATAGTGTCGGATCGAGATCCATGATTCACATCTCATTTTTGGGAGGGTCTTCAGTCAGCTTTGGGAACTGAAGTTAGGTTGATCACTGCTTATCATCCTCAGACGGATGGTTAGACCGAGCGTACTATCCAAACGCTTGAGGACATGTTGAGGGCTTGTGTATTGGAGTTTGATGCTTCTTGGCAGGATTCAGTGGCCTTGGTAGAGTTTTCTTATAACAATAGCTACCAGACGAGCATTCAGATGGCTCCTTTTGAGGCCCTTTATGGCAGATGGTGTAGATCACCCTTGTGTTGGGATGACTTGGACTGTAAATCGATCAGAGGACCGGAACTGGTTCGGGAAATGGAAGAGAAGATAAAGGTGATAAGGTAGAAAATGAAAGCAGCCCAGGACAGACAGGCAGCTTATGCGAATAAACGGCGGAGACTGTTGGAGTTTCAGTTGAGAGATAAGATCTTCTTGAAGATCTCGCCTTTCAGAGGTGTTGTGTGATTTGGGATGCGCGGGAAACTGTCTCCGAGGTATGTCGGGCCGTACAAGATCTTGCAGTGCATTGGCACTTTGGCTTACCGACTGGCCTTGCCACCTTCTTTGTCTCGTATACACGATGTGTTCCATGTATCTATGTTGTGGAAATATGAGTTGGATCTGTCGCATGTGTTACAGCCTTCCGAGGTTCAATTAGAATCCGATGTATCTTATGTGGAGCGGCCTGTTAGAATTCTGGATCGAGCAGACCGCAGACTTCGAAACAAAGTGATACCTATGATCAAAGTTCAGTGGGATGGTAGGGGTGTCGAGGAGGCTACGTGGGAGACGGAGCGGCATATGGTGCAGCACTACCCGGAACTATTTTCTGGTATGTGATTTATGTTTAGTTTCATTTTGGGGTAAGTGCATGCGATTTCGAGGACGAAATCTTATAAGTAGTGGAGTATTGTGATATCCCCGAAATAATTAATTGCAATTTGGGCAATAATTATGTTTATATGATTAATTATGGCGATAATTGATTTATGTGTGGGAATTAATTATCTTGTTGAAATGCTTAGTCACATGGTAGGCGTGACTCGAGGGTGCATTTCAGGGTGCATGTTGTGCATGTTGGGAAAACTGTGTATTAACATGGTTTATTCATGTTGGTTGTTAATTATTTGGAAAGCATGAATTTATTGGGAGTTTGATGCATTTTTGTAAAATGCTTTTAAAATACCATGTTGGGGTATTTTATACATCATGTTAATTAATGGGGTATAAATGTATTTATAAACTCTTATAACCCCACTACACCCCCCACTTTACATTCAATTTACCCATCACTCTTAAATCCCCAAATTTCATTCCCAACCCTAAACCTCTTCCCATTTTCGAAATTTGGCAAAAGAGGAAGGAGAAATCTTCACAAAATCTTTGTTTGTGAGATTATTGGTAGGATTTGGAGTCCTCAAGAGGTATGGAACCTTCCTAATGTTTTAATGGTGTTTGGTTTTGAAATGGGTTAGCATTTTGGGATTTTTTTGTGGATTTGTTTTTGAGTATGTGTTGTATGTGGTTGGGTTATGATTTTTGAGGTGTTTCATGTGGGTTTTAGTCAGTTATGATGATATTTGAGTTGTTGGAATGTTTGGGTTTGAAGGGTATGTAGTGGAGCTTGGTTTATGCTCAAAAATGGTGAGAAATCGCGCTCACAGCAGGTGGCGATCGATCGCTACAAATGCAGCGATCGATCGCCGAAGGACAGTGGCAAAATATGATGCAGGCGATCGATCGCCATATATGGCGCGATCGATCGCCGCGTGGCAGAAAGGTCAGGCGATCGATCGCTACATCGAAGCGATCGATCGGTAAGGCTCGCGATCGATCGCCTCGATGTAGCGATCGATCGCCAGCTGCTGAAATGTGGGAAATGATGTTTTTTGTTGAGTTTTTGGTATTTGGCTATTATTCGGGTTCTAATATTGGGTTGTGTGATTGTGTAGAACCATCCCAGGTGGCGACGCAACCAAGGAAGTAAAGTCATACCAAATCCCACTTTTGGAAAGGTACGTAAAGAGACGTACGGGCACCCAACGGTACATGTATCTATTATACTCATTGATTATGCATTGTGGATGCGAGTATATATGGAATTGTGCATTGTGATGCAAATACATGTTGAATTATGCATGATGATTGTATATGCATATGATGATTATTGGTGCACATCCCATGAGTCATGGTTATAATGGTGATGATTTTAATGCTTTGCCGCTGTCACTTTAAACGATGATAGAATACTTGCCGCTGTCATATGTAGCGAGGAAAGAATATTTGCCGCCAAATGTTGAAGCGAGGGTGTTGCCGCATGTCGCATTTGCGCGAGGTTATTCAATGCCTCTAATATGTCGAAGCGAGGGGTATTAATGCCGTTGTCATGACAACCGATGTGCCTTAAAATACACTATTATAACAGACTAGGGATTGGTAATTGGTGAATATGGAATGGTGTTATGTCATGACATGTGTGAACCATTAAATAATCTATTGATTACACTATGAGTTATGGTACAGGGACAACCAAAAAGGGAGCGTTTAAAATGCATGGGAAAAACAGGAAGTGTTTTACTACGGTTTATGCATTTACGCCTTATATTCATATTGTGTTGGATATGAATTATTATATTCTCATATTTTGGGGGTTGTCCTTGTAGGTACATTTTGGCATGATAAAAGGGCCTAAGGCGGGTTGAGGCGGTGAGCTCGTGAAGAACGCTTTTGATAGATGAAGGACATGATTATTTTGTATAGTGTCTACTCTAGGAGTAGTATAAAGCTATAGTGATTAACATTCATTTGTTTGAGAATGTAACTAATCCATTTGAAAGTCCTTAGCTTGGCATGTAATTCTTAAGGCTCAAAGTCTCAACACGAACTTTAATACTCTGATAATACATGTTAGCTCTAATTATGCCTTTAATCCGCACTTAAGGAACTAGGGTCCTTACATTTGGTATCAGAGCAGTGGTTAGAGAACCCGGGAACGAGTGAAGGGTAGCCTTAGCATGATTAGCTAAGTGTTTACATTTGGGCATGTTTATGCATGTGGTGCATATTGATGTATATACTGTTATACTAACATGCTTATTATTATTTATGTTATCTAACGGCATAACATATATATTGTTTTGGAATTATTGTTAACCCTTGTGTTACAGCATGGCGGCTATGAACTTGGGGAACCTCAATGAAGAGGTAGGTGACGTTGGCAGTGTTAATGCAAGCATAGGTCAGACAAACCCTTTACCTCCACCAGCTGTAGGTGTGGAACCAGTGGCTTAGTTGTTACTACCTGGTGAGCTTAGTTTGACTCAGTTTCTGACCTTCCACCCGCCCCGGTTTGAGGGGACAGAGACAGGGGAAGAGGCTGAGGAATGGCTAGAGAGACTGGAACAGATTTTTGTGTCTGCTCTTTGTGCTAGGACGGCATGGCTGAGGTTGGCAGAGTTCCAGCTAGCGAAGAAACCTTCAATGTGGTGGAAGACTACAGTGATGGAACTGAGGGCGCAAGGTATATTGATTGATTGGACTCTCTTCAGAACCCGGTTTCTGAACCGGTATTTTTCTGCGGCTGCGAGACAGATAAATGAAGATGAGTTCACAAACTTGAAGCAAGGAGGCATGACAGTAACAGACTATGCTATGCACTATTCTTCATTGCTGAGGTATGTCCCTCATATTGCCACAAGAGGACATGCAAAGATGAGGCACTTTCTGAAGGGGTTATGGCCGGAGCTATTTGACCGGGTTATCACCAACAACCCCACTTCTTTCGATGATGCTCTTACGAGAGCAAAACTTGCGGAGATCGGAGTTGGGGCCTATCCTAATGCTGTACCCCCACATGTGCCACAACAGAGGCAAGTTACTGATAGCTTGGCCCCGAGGAGAGTCATTTAAGCCTCGTGGTGCTTCTTCATCCTCTCGGTTCAGCGGAAAGAAATCTTTTGACCGAAAGCAAGAGAACAAGAAGAGCAATCTATTGGCCAACCGAGGGCCCATGCAAGTGAATAGATCGGGGGAGTCGAGGTGTGATAATTGTGGAGGGCCACACTCTTCGACCAATTGCCCTGCTTGTTACAGTTGTGGTAAGATGGGCCACATCTCTCGGTATTGCCCCACTCGGGGTGGACAGTCAGATTTCCAAGGGAACAGGCCGAGATATGAGGACAGGACAGTGCATCAGAGGCAGCAGATTATGCCTCGACGGGAGGTCAGATAGTGGGACAGTCCCAGGGGCAGGTGTATGCACTGACCAGAGAGCAGGCCCAAGCAGCCCCGGAGGAGGTGATCGTCGGTACGTGTTATTTATTTACATACCCTGCTTTTATTTTGATAGATACAGGTGCCTCCCACTCTTTTGTATATGTTGGATTTGTGGAGAGACACCATATGCGCACGTCTTTGTTACCCACGCCTCTCATGGTCTTGACACCCACTGGAAGAAATGTTGTTGCCGATCAGTTTCTTGCGGATTGCCTCATTTATTTTGAGGGCAACGAGTTGAAGGCAGATTTCATCGTGTTGGGCATGTCGGACTTCGATTGCATAGTGGGCATCGACGTTCTGAACCGATATCAGGCAGTTGTAGATTTTCTGCAGAGAACAATACGGTTCAGATCTGATTTGGGGATTCAGTGGACTTTCTATGGCAACGGGTCTCGTGCGAAGATTTCGTTGATTTCGGCGGTCAAAATGTCCCAATTGTTGGAACGTGGTCACACAGGTTATCTCATCTGTGCCGTGGACACGACGGGAAAGAGTAAGGAATTAAGAGTTGAGGATGTACCAGTGGTAGCAGAGTTTGCTGATGTGTTCCCGGAGGAGATTCCCGGATTCCCACCGGCTAGAGAAGTCGAGTTTGGGATTGAGTTATTACCGGGGACATCCGCTATCTCTCGTGCACCTTACAGGATGGCACCGGCGGAGTTAAGGGAATTGAAGGAGAAGTTGCAAGAACTCCTTGACAAAGGATATATACGCCCTAGCGTATCGCCATGGGGCGCACCGGTTCTATTTGTGAAGAAGAAGGATGGTTCGATGCGGTTGTGCATCGATTACCGGCAATTGAATAAGGCCACAGTGAAGAACAAGTATCCTCTCCCAAGGATTGACGACTTGTTTGATCAGTTGCAAGGCACAAAGCTGTATAGCAAGATTGATTTGAGATCCGGGTACCACCAGATTTGGGTCAGAGAGGAGGATGTGCAGAAGACAGCATTTCGGACTAGGTATAGGCACTATGAGTTCCTAGTGATGCCATTCGGTGTGACGAACGCCCTAGCTGTCTTTATGAGCTTGATGAACAGCTGTTTCAGCCATATCTCGATCAGTTCGTCATTGTATTTATTGACGACATACTCATTTACTCCCGGAGCGAGGAAGAGCACGTGAAACACTTGAGGACAGTACTCCAGATTCTCAGAGATCACCAGTTATATGCCAAGCTCAGCAAGTGTGAGTTTTGGTTGAGCAGTGTAGTGTTTCTGGGGCATGTCATATCTAGCAGTGGGATATCAGTGGATCCCCGGAAGATTGAGGCTGTGATGGAGTGGGCTTCACCCACTTCTATGCCCGAGATACGGAGCTTCCTTGGTTTGGCCGGTTATTATCGACGCTTCGTCGAGGGATTTTCAAAGATCGCCAAGCCGTTGACACAGTTGACCCAAAAGGGAGTACCATTCTTTTGGTCCGAGGCTTGTGAGGAAAGCTTCCAAGATTTGAAACACCAGTTGACGACGGCGCCTGTGTTGGTAATTCCTACGGAAAACTCTAGGTACTTTATACCGATGCATCGCTTCAGTGCCTTGGGTGTGTATTGATGCAAGATAAGCATGTGGTAGCTTATGCATCGAGTCAGTTGAAGCCGCATGAGACTAGATATCCAGTCCATGACTTGGAATTAGCGGCTATTATTTTCGCCCTGAAGATTTGGAGGCATTATTTATATGGTACGTCGTTTACCATTTACACGGACCATAAGAGCCTGAAGTTCTTATTCACTCAGGCAGAGCTGAATATGAGCCAGAGAAGATGGATGGACTTACTCAAGGACTATGATTGTGAGATTGAGTACCATCCTGGAAAAGCTAACTTGACAGCAGACGCCTTGAGTCGGAAAGTGAGGAGTACTGATGAGGAGGTCATACATTTATCAGCCATGATGACTTCCTATTGCCATCTGGGCTATGATTTCGACATAGATACATCACCAGTGTATGTATCGACCTTAATAGCTAAGCCGGATATCTATGAGAATATCAGGAGAGCTCAGAAGTCAGATGATGAGATTCAGAGATGGTTATCATTAGTACATCTTGGTCAGCCATCAAAGTTCAGAGTGGCTGATGATGGATCCTTGAGATTGGGTAGCCGTTGGGTGGTTCCGAGTATGCCGGAGTTGCGTAGAGGGATCTTGGAGCGAGCGCATAGTAGCAGGCTTAGTATCCACCCAGGCGGGAAGAAGATGTATAAGGATCTACGTGATCAGCTTTGATGGAAAAGAATGAAGTGTGATGTCGTCGCTTTTTTTAAGAGGTGTTGATCTGCCAGCAGGTTAAGGCAGAGAGGCAGAGACCTGGTGGCGAGTTGAAAAGCTTGGAGATACCAAAGTGGAAGTGGGAACACATTTCCATGGACTTTGTGACCCACTTGCCGAGGAGTGCCTCGGGTTTTGATGCCATTTGGGTGATCATTGATAGGCTGACGAAGGTAGCTCACTTCATTCCTTATAGCATGACCTTCACCTATTTGAGGATGGCTCAGTTGTATATTCGAGATGTGGTATGATTGCACGGGATCCCATTTCCATAGTGTCGGATCGAGATCCATGATTCACATCTCATTTTTGGGAGGGTCTTCAGTCAGCTTTGGGAACTGAAGTTAGGTTGAGCACTGCTTATCATCCTCAGACGGATGATTAGACCGAGCGTACTATCCAAACGCTTGAGGACATGTTGAGGGCTTGTGTATTGGAGTTTGATGCTTCTTGGCAGGAGTCAGTGGCCTTTGTAGGGTTTTCTTATAACAATAGCTATCAGGCGAGCATTCAGATGGCTCCTTTTGAGGCCCTTTATGGCAGTAGATCACCCTTGTGTTGGGATGACTTGGACCGTAAATCGGTCAGAGGACCGGAACTGGTTCGGGAAATGGAAGAGAAGATAAAGGTGATAAGGCAGAAAATGAAAGCAGCCCAGGACAGACAGGCAGCTTATGCGAATAAACGGCGGAGACTGTTGGAGTTTCAGTTGGGAGATAAGGTCTTCTTGAAAATCTCGCCTTTCAGAGGTGTTGTGTGATTTGGGATGCGCGGGAAACTGTCTCCGAGGTATGTCGGACCGTACAAGATCTTGCAGCGCATTGGCACTTTGGCTTACCGACTGGCCTTGCCACCTTCTTTGTCTGGTATACACGATGTGTTCCATGTATCTATGTTGCGGAAATATGAGCTGGATCCGTCGCATGTGTTACAGCCTTCCGAGGTTCAGTTAGAATCCGATGTATCTTATGTGGAGCGGCCTGTTAGAATTCTGGATCGAGCAGACCGCAGACTTCGAAACAAAGTGATACCTATGATCAAATTTCAGTGGGATGGCAGGGGTGTCGAGGAGGCTACGTGGGAGACGGAGCGGCATATAGTGCAGCACTACCCGGAACTATTTTCTGGTATGCGATTTATGTTTAGTTTCATTTTGGGGTAAGTGCGATTTCGAGGACGAAATCTTTTAAGTAGTGGAGTATTGTGATATCCCCGAAATAATTAATTGCAATTTGGGCAATAATTATGTTTATATGATTAATTATGGCGATAATTGATTTATGTGTGGGAATTAATTATCTTGTTGAAATGCTTAGTCACATGGTAGGCGTGACTCGAGGGTGCATTTCAGGGTGCATGTTGGGAAAACTGGGTATTAACATGGTTTATTCATGTTGGTTGTTAATTATTTGGAAAGCATGAATTTATTGGGAGTTTGATGCATTTTTGTAAAATGCTTTTAAAATACCATGTTGGGGTATTTTATACATCATGTTAATTAATGGGGTATAAATTTATTTATAAACTCTTATAACCCCACTACACCCCCCACTTTACATTCACTTTACCCATCACTCTTAAATCCCCAAATTTCATTCCCAACCCTAAACCTCTTCCCATTTTCGAAATTTGGCAAAGGAGGAAGGAGAAATCTTCACAAAATCTTTGTTTGTGAGATTATTGGTAGGATTTGGAGTCCTCAAGAGGTATGGAACCCTTCCTAATGTTTTAATGGTGTTTGGTTTTGAAATGGGTTAGCATTTTGGGATTTTTGTGGATTTGTTTTTGAGTATGTGTTGTATGTGGTTGGGTTATGATTTTTGAGGTGTTTCATGTGGGTTTTAGTGAGTTATGATGATATTTGAGTTGTTGGAATGTTTGGGTTTGAAGGGTATGTAGTGGAGCTTGGTTTATGCTCAAAAATGGTGAGAAATCGCGAACACAGCAGGTGGCGATCGATCGCTACAAATGCAGCGATCGATCGCCGAAGGACAGTGGCAAAATATGATGCAGGCGATCGATCGCCATATATGGCGCGATCGATCGCCGCGTGGCAGAAAGGTCAGGCGATCGATCGCTACATCGAAGCGATCGATCGGTAAGGCTCGCGATCGATCGCCTCGATGTAGCGATCGATCGCCAGCTGCTGAAATGTGGGAAATGATGTTTTTTGTTGAGTTTTTGGTATTTGGCTATTATTTGGCTTCTAATATTGGGTTGTGTGATTGTGTAGAACCATCCCGGGTGGCGACGCAACCAAGGAAGTAAAGTCATACCAAATCCCACTTTTGGAAAGGTACGTAAAGAGACGTACGGGCACCCAACGGTACATGTATCTATTATACTCATTGATTATGCATTGTGGATGCGAGTATATATGGAATTGTGCATTGTGATGCAAATACATGTTGAATTATGCATGATGATTGTATATGCATATGATGATTATTGGTGCACATCCCATGAGTCATGGTTATAACGGTGATGATTTTAATGCTTTGCCGCTGTCACTTGAAACGATGATAGAATACTTGCCGCTGTCATATGTAGCGAGGAAAGAATATTTGCCGCCAAATGTTGAAGCGAGGGTGTTGCCGCATGTCGCATTTGCGCGAGGTTATTCAATGCCTCTAATATGTCGAAGCGAGGGGTATTAATGCCGTTGTCATGACAAGCGATGTGCATTAAAATACACTATTATAACAGACTAGGGATTGGTAATTGGTGAATATGGAATGGTGTTATGTCATGACATGTGTGAACCATTAAATAATCTATTGATTATACTCATGAGTTATGGTACAGGGACAACCAAAAAGGGAGCGTTTAAAATGCATGGAAAAAACAGGAAGTGTTTTACTACGGTTTATGCATTTACGCCTTATATTCATATTGTGTTGGATATGAATTATTATATGCTCATATTTTGGTGGTTGTCCTTATTGGTACATTTTGGCATGATAAAAGGGCTAAGGCGGGTTTAGGCGGTGAGTTCGTGAAGAATGCTTTTGATAGATGAAGGACAGGATTATTTTGTATAGTGTCTACTCTAGGAGTAGTGTAAAGCTATAGTGATTAACATTCATTTGTTTGAGAATGTAACTAATCCATTTGAAAGTCTTTAGCTTGGCATGTAATTCTTAAGGCTCAAAGTCTCAACACGAACTTTAATACTCTGATAATACATGTTAGCTCTAATTATGCCTTTAATCCGCACTTAAGGAACTAGGGTCCTTACATTAGTGGTATCAGAGCAGTGGTTAGAGAACCCGGGAACGAGTGAAGGGTAGCCTTAGCATGATTGGCTAAGTGTTTACATTTGGGCATGTTTATGCATGTGGTGCATATTGATGTATATACTGTTATACTAACATGCTTATTATTATTTATGTTATCTAACGGCATAACATATATATTGTTTTGGAATTATTGTTAACCCTTGTGTTACAGCATGGCGGCTATGAACTTGGGGAACCTCAATGAAAAGGTAGGTGACGTTGGCAGTGTTAATTGTTCAATTCTTGATAGAATTCTTCCAGGATCTTTCGACCTGGGTTGTTGATGATAAGGATCAAGGCAGTTGAAAGTAATGAGCTGGAACAAAAAACCAAGAAAGTGCATGATATCAGTTAGTTTGTCACCTGTTGTTGCTGATTCAAGAGGCTTTATCTACTGTACAAATGAACAACTACTACTATTATAAAAGGGACATGAAGGCTTCAGTTGTTGTTTCAGGAGTCAATTTTTTTCAACAGTAAAAGGAAAGACACATTAGAGATAAGAGAGGAAAAATGAGTGGATCAAGAGCTTTTGGAGGAGCGAAAGAGTGAGTGAATTATTGTAAGAATATCCATTGTAAATCTTAGGAGTGGAAATGGAGAGAATTCATGTACTAGGATTTGCTTTGTATTACTCAAGTGATTCAATAAAAAGGCACCTCCCGTGGAGTAGGCAATTCATTGGCCGAACCACGTAAAGTTATCTCGTGTTCTTCCATTCTTTTTCTTATTTGTTCTCTGTTAATTGTTCATAGCTTTATATGTATGGTTGTGTTTTGTATTGATTAATGAAATATGATAAATCTTCTGGAAGCATACAAGTTCAAGAAGCCACCCTACACTCCAAAAGTGTATCACGAATAGATTCTTTATTGCTACGCATATAATCTTTATTCTTGAATGAGCCAGGTTCGTGTGCAAGAAACTTACTGGAATTGCTTTCCACAATAAAAGTCTTGATCGAGATTTCATAACAATTGGCACCGTTTGCGGGAAGCAAACCCACGAGAGCCAGGTTTTGTGGGTTTGAGGGAAATTTGATCAAGAAGTTTACAAGATCGATGTAAGGCCCCAACTCTTAATGTCGTCATTAATGCATTTACACCATCATTTGTGTATTACAGTAAGCAAACTAGGGAACTCTCATTACATATACCCAATATGCACATTTTGAATACAATAAAATATTTGACAGAGTTTCCCCAAAAATTTGCTTTGCAGTCAATATCAATTATTTATAAACATTACGTAATGCAATATGCTTATATTCAATACATTATGCAATTTATTGAGAATCGAGAATGGCAGTTTCTTGATTGAGCAGATTGAGGGCGTTGGTTTCTGTCGTAGATTAAAAGGGAAGTGCCAACATTTTCTTTACAAGAAAAGAAACAAAGAGAAGTTTCTTTGCGAGGAAGAAGGGCGAACAACTTCTGGAAAAAAGACATAAGATCACACGGCCGAATTTATTTCTTCCAAGTTGCCTTTAAAGATCGAGATTGAAGCGGCGATTGAGGGAAGGATTTAGACGTACGGTTTCCTCGGAAGAAAAAGAGCAATAGGCGATGGTTTCGAAAGATCAATTTTCTGTAGAAGGGAGCAGAAAAATTCTAGGCATTGAGGAATCACCAAGGGAAACAATATTGGGGAATCAGATGGTTAGCATGATCACTCCCGGTAATATCTTGGAACATTTTTCTTGTATCGGTTGCGATAGGAAGGAAGAAAAATGGGAGATATTGTGAGTGCGACGTAATCTGATCAAATCTTGGATTGGTGCTTGAATGGAATCCTCCCCGACGGATATGTTGACATGGATCGAGGTGGGGCATTGCAATCCCAGAAATTCGGTAGGCGGCATCAGCTGGACCGGAGATGAATCAACCAGCAGTGAGAAGTACGAGTGGTGGTGGAGGCTAGGCGATGACAGGCTACTTAGCCTCACAACATTGCCGAAAGAGGTGGATCTTTCAAGGTAACTAGTTGAAAGAACCAGGTGGAGAAGATGTCGTTGACCTGAAGATTTGAATAAATCGATAAGGTGAAGAATTGTAACATATGTATCAATTTATTCAATTCTTGATAGCATTCTTCCAGAATCTTTCCACCTGGGTTGTTGATGATAAGGATCAAAGTAGTTGAAAGTAACGAGCTCGAACAAGAAGCCAAGAAAGAGCAGTTGATATCAGATAGTTTGTCACCTGCTGTTGCTGGTTCAAGAGGCTTTTACCTGCTGTATTGGTGAACACCAACTACTACTACTACAATAAAAAGGACATGAAGGCTTCAGTTGTAGGTTGAGGGAGTCAATTTTTTCAATAGGAAAAGGAAAGACACGCGAGAGAAACAGAGAGGAAAAATGAGTGGATCAAGAGTTTTGGAGGAGCAAAAACGTGAGTGAATTCTTGTGAGAATATCCATTGTGATAGGAGTGGAAAATGAGAGAATTCATGTACTAGGATTTGCTTTGTATTACTCAAGTGAGTCAATAAAAGGTAGTAGGCTTTCATTGGCCGAACCACATAAAATTGTCTCTTGTTATATATATATATACTAGTTCCCTTGGCACCGTGTAAGACACGGTGCCAGTGGTCTTGTATTTGGTATATGAATCAATAAGAGATTCGAGTAGCATCTTGACCATGACAGTAATAAGAAGTTGTACAACCATAATAAATCAATGCACTCTATATATTTCTCGACCATTTATCATTTAACAAACCCCAAAAAAAATCATTCATTAATATCATGAGTTACACACCTAAAGATATCAGTTGCAGAAAAAAAAGGAGTAAGGTTATTTGTTGTGTTTCAAGCTGATCCTGAAGATATCTGTACTCATGCTGCAGATATTAAATGGTAATTTTTAATTTAGTTAAGAAAATCTGATCTTGTTTGCAGGCTCACCACCATCTGATATGCTCAAACTATTTCTAGAAATTGATTTGGAATCAATCACTAACTTTAGTTGCCCAAATAGCAACATCGCTAGGAACTAAAAACGGCCACTCGCATTTAAATGATGGCTTGTCTCATGTATATAACCCAAAACGATTCTAAAAATGGAATGCTTACTTTTATATTGAACTTTTTCCAAATCAAAGTTCGGCAAAATCCAATATATGTCCTAACTGGAACTGTGAATACAATGGCCAAATATAGGAAAAAATATCTCATAGTCAATATAAATGTTAGTAGGTTGGATAGGGCAGCATATTGCAAGAATAAAGCTCTCCACCACCCTTCTTTTGAACTCTGTTAAAGAGAACTCCTTAAAAATTCACCAAACACAAGTATATAAAAGCAAAGAACGAAGATCAAACTCTAGATGTAAGAATGACAAAATCGCAAATAACATTTACTCAAAATTGAGAGTCAATTTACAGACATAGAAATTGCTTACAATTATTCTATCTTCATAGGCCAATTCAGAAACGAGACAAAGAAACAAACATTGGTCTAGACAAAAGGAATTGTAATGAGCAAACACATGGCATAATGGAACTTCAAATGGAGGACCATGAAGAACATGATATCTCACATTGGGCATGCCTCGTTTGTAGTCAAAAATAAATTCTTCAATGAAAGAATGTGTATTTACCTGAAGAAAACAAGAACCAAATCCAGCATGTTTCATATTCTTGCCTACTCTACAGCATGGAGAACTGCAATACAAGATAATGCGATTATACAGATTCCCCACATCAGAGAAAAATGCATAAACAAGAATCCTAAAAATCAAACTTCACCATCTGGAAAGCACAAAGATAAGAGGTAACCAGAGAATATCACGAATTTAGCCAAAATCATTGAATCAAGAAAGCATACCAAACAAATATATAGCGAAACTAAGGAAAAGCTATCATCTTTAATTAGTAAAATGTTTGAACAATCTCGAACAAGAAAAATATTATTATCCTTACCTTGATTCCACAATTTATAGATGCCACACTTTACTCTTCACGAGAACCGAACACACAATTTCAGTTTCAAACAAGTCAAATTAAAGTGAAAAGCACATCAAAGCATCCAAGTTCAACAATTTAACGCACATGGATTAACAAGTAAAACAAATCACCAGAATAAGCAAAAAAAAATTTCAACACCATCATTGGAAATCAAATAAAAAACAACACTCGAAATCCAAAAAATCTTTTTTTCACTATCATTAATTTATTTACGTCCTGAAAAAACTCATCTTAGTAGCGGCATAAAATCCTTTTGGTGGTATTATATAGCGCCAACCATATAGATCAGAATGAAGTGTCTCTTACCTACCTTGATGATACTACTTAGATTAGGGAAAATGTTTAACAAGAAATTATTAATGCTACCTGACTGCATTTGTGATAATGTCAAATGGGTCGGATCCAGCTGCAGAGAAAACCAGATGACTACCATCAAATTCTTGCACGGAGAATCACCTGCAAAGCAACATCTTCAGCATTTTTCCCCTGTACAAATGAACCAAGACCAGATTGTGGCACTTAAAAAACAAGAGGATTAAAATTGTGCACACTACTTTCCAAGCAAATCTCCGCCCTGAAGTCTACCTCAAGAATCGGCAAGAAAACTGCATACAACGGTAATTGTTCACCCCTTCTTCACCGAAATGTGAACCATCATGTCCTTCAACAATCAAGAATTTGGTTCCGAAAGGTATGTCTTGACCACATGCGCCGATCCTTTGTGTCATCCACCATAACTTGAACCTAAAAACACACACAAACTGTACAATACAGATCTAAAGTATTTACAGAAGAAAAATAAAGCACAAACAAACTGTAAAATGAAATTGGATCGTGAAAAATGAAATCTAGTAAACTCACATAAACTAAATGTAATCTTATACAATACAAGAAAAGTCACCTACCCAACCTCGGTTTGGTCCTGTGACGGCTTGACCCGGATGAAAATGGTCCACAATTCGCTTGACCATGGTGAGATCGTAGAGAAACCCTACAGATCGAGATTTGATCGATGTCAAGATTGTAATTCACACAACAAGCCATCAACACCAAAAAAGGAATGATGAGTTACTAAATCTAATGGATACTGCAGAGAAAAAATCCAAAAAACAAAAAAAAAATGCAAAAAAAGGGCGTCGACTTACACCCAAACCGTCCCTTCTCTAGGGCAGTGAGTATGCAGAAACAGTGACCGATTGCGTAAAAAGAACGATGGCAAGACACCGATTCTTCACCCAAATGCATAATGAACTCCACCAAGAAAGAAAAGAGAGAGAGAAAGATCCGCAAAAGCAAAACAAAGCAGAAAAAAGAAGGGAACGGTGGAAAAAAGTAATGGCCTGCTTCTGTGTGTCAAATCGGACACAATCAACAAGAAACACTATATGTATAATAAATAAAATAATTAATAAAAGAAAAGAAAATAGGTAGTACCAAATATTGTTCATCACTACAGTAAGTGATCGGCACTTATAATAATGTTCTAATATATATATAAAGTAAAAAATTACTATATCCAGACATATCGTATCTTAGAAATTTCGAAAATCTCGTGCAACTATATCTATGTCGTGCGCATACAAGTCAGTGCATCATAGTTCAAATGTTCAATAGGTATGCCATGTTTTGAGTTAATTTGAATAATATATGATTCATGGGTAAAAAGCAAAAAAACATCCATATGTTATGGTAAATATACACGAAACTCCCATGTGTTAACAAAATAAGCAAAAACCCCCTATGTTTTCTAAAACTCAACATGAACCCCCATGTTTTATAGTAAATATGCATGAAACCCCACCGTGTTAACAAAATAGGCAAAAAAAACCCACCTTTCTTTGAAAATCATGCACAAAACTCTCTTGATTGTCTAATATGCTCTTCACTTTTTCTGTATCTATATTATTTTCTTCTTTTCCGTAATGATTTGTTCTTTTAGTTTTAAAACGAACAATATTCGAAATTTTAAAGTAAATACTTTTTGTGGTGTAATTCTAAAATAGATTATGAATAATATTCTGAATTTTCCTTTTAATGTATGCATGTTTATTGACCAATTAATTTTTTTTTCAATTTTTGGATATACTGAGTAAAAAACAATTGTACATATAAAAATATGCATATTTCCAAAAATTAATAAAATATGTTTTCACGAAAAAAAACTCCTCTATTTTCTTAAATCATGCACAAAATCCCCTCGATTTTATAAATAAACGGATTTTTTTAATCTCGTTAAAACTATATGCAAGTTTTATGAAAACAAGTTCATAAACGTTCATATATATTATATATGTTTATATATAATTTTTTTTTATATATATATGTTTATTATTGTGAAAATATAGTTTATCATTTTTTTAAATATATATCTTTTTTATATGTGTAATTGTTGTTTACTCAATATATCCAAAACTTGAAGGAAAAAAAGGAATTTGAATTAGTCATTAAGCATGCATACATTAAAAGAAAACTTTAGAATATTATTCATAATTTATTTTAAAATTACCCCATAAAGGTATTTACTTTAAAATTCTGCATATTATTCATTTTCAAAGTAAAAGAACAAATCATTACAGAAAAAAATAAAGTAATATAGATGTAGAAAAATTGGATAGCATATTAGACAATCAAGTGTGTTTTATGCAAGATTTACGAAAATATATGATTTTTTTTGCCTTTTTGCAACACATGGGGGTTTTATCCGAGTTAAGAAAATATAGGGTTTTTTTGTCTATTTTGTTAACAAATGAAAATTTTGGGCATATTTACTATATCACATTGTGTTTTTTGCTTTTTACCCTTATTTAGATTTAAATTTAACTAAAAAATAATTTAAATTTAATTAAAATATGATAAATAGAAATTGGCCGGCAAAACTCTAATACAGTCAGGTCTGCTCACCCGAGGCCACTTCACCAAACCCTAGACCCTCCGATGGAGTGCCGCGATTCCTCCGACCAACAGAATCCGCCGGAAAATACTTTCCTTCCCTCCGAGACCGATAACAAAGTTTCCGATAAGCGGAAGATGGAATCGGAGCTGGACACAGCTCATCAGAACTCGTGGTGGAAAACGACCCTGTGCTCCTACTTCCGGAGGTTTGATGGCTCATGCAGCCACGGGGAATCATGCAGATACGCCCACGGTGAGGCGGAGCTGCGGCCCAGACCCGACAATACCTGGGACCCCACTTCCGATCGGGCCAAAAAGATTGCGAAGACAGAAATTTGTGTAGAAGGAAACGAGGGAGAGGTGGGTGATGTAATGATGACGGAGGCGTTGGAGGTGGAAGGTGAGGTGACTTCTTCCGGATTATCCAAATGCTTGGTGAATTTACCGATGAAATGGACTTCGGATAATTTGAAGAACTTCCTTAGTGAACAAGTGAGTGCTTTTTTTTTCCTTTTTCTTTTCAGGATTTAGTTTGCATTGGTGGAATGTATGTGAGACGCTTATTTCATAAACGTTAGAAATGCTGTCTAATTTTTTAGCTTTAAACCAAAGTTTTTGTCAAGCTTTGATTCGTGTATTGTGTTTTTAAATCTGTCGCTCAAAAGGGAATTCTGTTCAACTCAGTCAAGAAAAAGAAAGGCATGTTTGTTGGATTTGTAACTTTTGAAAGCATGGAACAAGTCATAACTGCAGTAAAGGTATCCCTTTTTACACGATTTGGGAAGTTGGTTTTGGGAACATTTAAGAAGTTAGGAATTTGTTTATCATGTTATAATTTTGCAGGTCCTGGATGGGAAGTCTATTGGAAATAACAGGATTTTGAAGGTTTCTGATGTCATTCCACGGTCTTTTGAGAAAAAGGGTAAAGTTGCAAGACCTCCTCACACCACGCAGCAAGTAGAGAATCCTTCACAAGTTGGTGATGGCTCTAATATGATTGTGACTTCGATTGATGATGTCGACGACGATGATGACAATTCAATTCCAAATGGATCGTCTTTAAAGAGTAGAAGTGTATGTGACGTCGTGACTCCTCTTGCTCACATGACATATTCCAATCAGATAGAGGACAAGAAGAACACTCTGATACAGAATCTTAGAAAATTAGTTAGTAAATCTGATGCTTCTTCATTGTATTTTTGTGTTGCAAATTCTTTCCTTTCACTCACTTTACATATTGTTATTTTGATTGTATTCTGAATAACGTTGCAATTCATTACTTGAAATTTTGAAACTTGTATAGACTAACAATGTGCGGAAGGCTTGTCCTGTTGGAGTTTCACTTCCGGAATGGATTATGAAATCTAAAGAAATAGGTGTGTGCTGTTCTGACCTTGTCTAAGAAGTCAAATAAAATGATCGTGCAGAGAATTTCGCTTTTTTGCTAACATTTGGATATGTAGAACAGTAATAAGATTATGTATAAAGCTTAGGGACTGAAGGAGGGTGGTACTCATTTATATTTGCTGGTGCATCTTTTTGTTATTTATTTCTCCCCACAATTTAAAGCAGGATGGAGGACTTGGTTCTCAGATAAATTGTTACTCTTTTTCGCTGACATTCAGGTCGCCTTCCTTGTGAGTTGGTGGGTGTGATTGAGTCACCTCTTATTAATGGATACAGAAACAAGTGTGAGTACTCTGTTGGATATTCCTTGCAAGGCAAGCCTACTGTGGGATTTTTACTCGGGAATTTCAGGTGGTCCGCCTTTAACCAGATATCTTAATAAGGTTATCTGTGCTTTGGTTCCATTTAAATAATTGAACAAATATTTCAGGGAGGGTGTGACTGCTGTTGAGGAACCTGTGGACTGCCCAAACGTTTCCAGAATATCTGGCAAATATGCAGCTATCTTTCAAGATTTTCTGCAACATTCACCTTTGCCACTTTGGAACAGATTAAACAATTCTGGATTCTGGCGTCAGCTTACGGTATGCTTAGTATGAAAAACACAGTTGGACTGTTGATTTTTGTAAGAAATTACTAAAGTTACCCCAACTATGGTATTACAGTTGGTCTTGTGGCTTTACTCAAATATGAAATAGAAGGAGGCAATGCTTCACCAGATAACGGTTGTGTTCTTAATATTTATGTTTAGGTTCGCGAAGGCAGAAAATCTTGCAAAACTTCTGAGGGTGACAATCTGGAGAACATTATTCAAGAGGTCCTGCTCATGGTTCAGGTTCACGTCCCAACCATCCTTTCGTGGCTACTTTTTACACAAATTATCAATTGACTGTATCGGTTATCAAAATTTGATTTATTTTAATTTCAATAACTACTGCTTAAGATTTTGGATTTTGGAATACCTGAAACATCAAAATTTGATAAGAGTGAACTCATTCATCTTGATTCACATGTTTTCAATATCTCTGTCATGCAGGTTTGCACAGTGGGTTTCGATGATGGACAGGTAAAAGTCGAAGTTGAAAAGTTAGCTCAAGCATTCTCTGCTGGGTCTTCAATAGAATCTCCGTCCTTGCCTCTAACGGCTTTCGTAATTCAGGTAATGATTTGATGGCTATGGTGTTATATTACTAAAATAATGATCTTTGTCGCATTTCCTTGTGCTTTTTGATTGAATGAAGATGTGATGGGTGTAAGAATAATTAAAGAGAATTTATAGGACATGGTTATATGTTTGAATTGGGAACATCTCAAACCTTTCAATATGAAGGTCGCGGGAGTTTAATGTTCCGTCTCTCTCATCTTACCCTATAGTACATTTTTGGTGATTCTTCCACGGACTTTCAACCTTAAAATATTCTTAATAGTGGTTTTCCCATTATTTACATCGTTACAAACCTTTATCACGTTACTTTGTGGCACCTTTTAGGATCACACAGGAATATCAAATGTTGCACCTTCTGATGCCCCGTTGAGATACGTTTTTATTCATAAAGACGAAGGTGATTGTGGACTGCAGATAACTGATGATATTGTTGAACCAAGAATTCATGATCACATCAACGATCTTTGCTTTTCTATCTCTCCTACAGCTTTCTTTCAGGTGAACCCATGTATACTTATTTATTTTTTCTGCCTGCCATTGTTCCTTTATTTCCATTTTGTCTCATTTGTTCGTTTCTGATGAACAAAAAAGAAGAGGATGAAGCCAATTTAGATGATACTCATTTATTTTCGAAGTGCTGCAGGTTAACACCCTTGCAGCCGAGAAACTGTATTCTCTTGCTGGGGACTGGGCTTGTCTGGGTACTGACACATTGCTATTTGATATTTGCTGTGGCACGGGGACCATTGGCCTGACTCTAGCTCATCGTGTTGGTATGGTAATACTGAATAATCCAATTTAAACATATCTTTAGTGTTGGTATGGTAATACTGAATAATCCAATTTAAACATATCTTTAATCCTAGTTTTCTGTGTTGCTCATAGAACTATTTGATAAAAAAAATGGAAAATTTTTTAGGTATAAAGTAGAAAGCAAAGAACAAATTGGAAAAAAAATCTATTAAGCACCATATTTCATGTGCTACTCTTAGTGCATTTTACTGTGAGTATTGTAGATAGTGCGAAATTGTTTTCCCCTCTGTTGCTCCTCTATGTGACAAGTAAATTGCCGTGATCTAAATTTTCAGGTTGTTGGCATTGAAATGAATGCATCTGCAGTTTCAGACGCGCAGAGGAACGCAGAAATTAATGGCATAAAAAACTGCAATTTTGTCTGTGGAAAGGTTATGTTGGATTAATTTTTGTTCCTTTCCAGCTTGCAAAATTCAGTCGCTGCTGAGAAAAAAAAATGAAGAAGCTATTTTGTCCTTATCCGTCTTTCCAATTTCTTTCTTCCGAAGCACAATTTTATCAAAGTATTTAGTAATCGTACTAACTTAATTTTCTATGTTGTGTTTTGATGCATCATTAGGCAGAGGATGTTATTGGGTCATTGATGAAAGATTACCTATCTTCACCTAAGAAACTAGATGGCATTTCAGATGCATCTGAGAATAATGAGGGTACAATCAATCCAGACAAAGAGAAGATGACTGATGCAGACCATGTTCTTGGACCTGAAGATAGCTCGAGCATTGATCATGAGAATGGCAGCAGTGGGAGTAAATGTTCAAGAGATGAGGATGAGCTGCAAAAGAATCGTACCTTGAAAAGCAGCACCCCCTTGCAACAATTCAATAATTTTGTAGCTATAGTAGATCCTCCACGTGCAGGACTTCATCCCACTGTAAGTGATGTTGAAGTATATCTAGGAAGTAATGTGGTAGTGTGACGTGCGTAGGATCGGGTAACGACACGATCAGTGAGATCAATAATCTCTTGCTTTTTATTGGTGTTTCTTCCTTGTTTACCTATGATTCGATGGAACAAGAAGAGCAGGGGCTCGATGAGGGAGAACCCAGCGATCCCGGTCTTGCTAGAAGCAATATATATTTTTGAAGAAAACTGAATGAATATTTTAGAATCAAGTCCTATTTAAAGTCACAAACCCAAAATTCTAGGAATTCAAAAACGTAATCAAATCTTACTAGATAAACCAAAAATAAACCAAATTCCTAATATTTAAATAAGGAAAGATAAAATTATGGAAAGTAAAAGATCCACTCAATCTTGTATTTTCTTAAGTTTCCCATGAGTGAATCTTTGATAGACAATATCTCCTTGATTTGCTGGATTCTCTTTTGTGCCTATCGGGATATTGCGCATGACATCACTTCCCCCCTCGAAAATCGTGGTTGTCCTCAAACACGAAGGAGGGGTATTTCCGGACTAATTCCTCTGAATCTTCTCAGGAGTCCTCCGCAGGAGAGAGTCCGTGGCAATGGATCAAAACTTCAGTTTTACCTTGGTGAGTGTGCATGCCTAGTACCGCTTGTGGTAATGACCGAAATTCCTCGTGATCAATTGGCGGCAGGGTCAGAGAGCTTGGGCATGCACCTTGAAACTTCTAAGAACTGAAACATGAAACACTGGGTGAAGCTTGCCGTTTGGTGGGAGCTCCAACTTGTATGCTGCTGATCCAATGCTTTCCGATACCTTGAAAGGCCCAAAGTACCTTGGACCCAATTTTCGGGACTGTCTTTTTGCCAAGCTAAGTTGTCAATATGGCTGAAGGCGGAGGAGGACTAAATCAGCCACGACAAATTGTACATCACGGTGGGAGGCACCATAATGTTGCTTCGTAGTGTTCTGGGCAAGCAGAAGACGGTCACGAATCTCGCAAATCATTGCATCTCGCTCCTGAAGGGCCATATCCACTGCTGCGAGCTTGGACAAACCAGGACAGTAAGCTAGCATGCGTGGAGGTGGCGGCCATAGACAACTTCGAATGGTGTAGCCCGTAAGGAGGAGTGAAAGCTTGTATTGTAACAATATTCGGCCCATGATAACCATTGCATCCATTTGCGAGGATTATCACTAGTAAAGCATCGAAGGTACATTTGAAGAACTTCGTTAACTGCCTCAGCTTGAACGTCCGATTGAGGATGGTAAGCGGAACTGAAGCATAGTTTAGTACCTTGAAGGAGAAAGAGCTCTCTCCAAAATGAACTGGTAAAGGCAACATCACGGTCGCTGACGATAGATTCTAGTAGGCCATGAAGCTTGACCGCGTTATCAAAAAACACGAGCAACCGATAGGGCCGTATATGGACGTGAGGAAAAAAATGTGCATATTTGGAGAAGCGGTCAACCACCACAAAAATCATTGTTTTATCATTGGAAGGAGGAAGCCCATCGATGAAATCCATTGAAATATCTGCCCAAGTCTGTGGTGGTATCGGAAGAGGTTGCAACAGTCCAGTAGGTTTTAATGTCTCGATTTTATGGTGTTGACAAACCAAGCACTCCATAACAAAGGAAAGGACAAGCACTCCATAACAAAGGAAAGGACACGACTGCGCATTTGTGGCCAGAAAAAATATCAGGTGATGCGGTGCAGCGTTTTCTGGTAGCCTTCATGGTGTGCATCGTGAAACATCTGAATAATGGCAGGATGAGTGGAGAATCTGAGGACAGGTAGATGTGTCATTTGTGGAATAGGATGCCCTCACGAACGTCCCACAAATTGGAAGAAGCATTTTGTTTGATCAACTTCTGAATTGTGGAAGAACCGGCGTGCTCTGCTGATGTCACATAGATAATCCCATGTGGGAAGTGTAATGGCGGCTAGCAACTTATCCTCGAATTGCTGGGAAAGGGCATCCGCAACAATATTAGTCTTACCAGCCTTGTATTCCACTGTAAAATCATAGCCCAATAGTTTACTTCCACCGCTGTTGTGGAGATGTTGTGATTCGCTGTTCTAAGAGGAATTTGAGGCTATATTGATCGGTTCGAACTACAAATGTGTGAGTGTGACCCCAAAAATATGGATGCCAATGACGGATTGCCTTAGCTAGGCCGATAAGCTCTTTCTCATATGCAGGTAGTTTATGATGGCGTTGGGCTATAGCATGGCTGAAGAAGGCAATGAGAAGATCAAATTGTTGTAGCACCGCCCCAATTTCGTCGTCGGAAGCATCACATTCGATAATAAAGGGCGAGGTGAAAGCTGGCAATGCTAAGACTGGCGTAGAAGTGAGCGCAAGTTTCAGTGTATGGAAAGCCTCAGTCGCCTCAGTTGTCCAGCAGAAGGCATTCTTACGTAGCAACGAGGTTAGGGGCTCAGCTATAACACCATAATTTCGTGCAAACTTCCGAAAGTATCTTGTGAGAGCAAGAAAGCCGCACAACGCGCGAGGGGAAGTAGGCTGCTGCCATTATGTGATAGCTGATATTTTTTCCTCGTCCATGGCGACGCCGTGTCCGGAGACGACAAGTCCCAAATAGGCCACTTGTAATTGGCTGAAAGAGCACTTTGAGCGTGTGAGAAAGAACTGTTGGCTAGAGAGGACCCCGAAGACCAGCGATAGATGGTGAAGGTGGCCGTACCATGAGCGACTGTAGATTAATATGTCGTCAAAGAATACAAGGACGAATTTCGTAAAATTCACGGAAGATGGCGTTCATCAAGGCTTGGAACGTTGAGGGAGCATTGGTGAGTCTGAAAGCATTACAAGGAACTCAAAGTGGCCATAGTGTGTTCAAAAAGCAGTGAGTAGGAATACTGGCGACGTCCATCAAAATTTGGTGATATCCTGTACGCAGCTGCAGTTTGGAAAAATATTTTACGCTATGTAATTTGTCCAATAACTCGTCTATCACCGGAATTAGAAACTTGTCCTTAATTGTTTTAGCGTTAAGGGAGCGATAGTCCACACAGAAACGCCACGAGTTATCAGATTTCTGCACCAGTAACACTGGAGAGGAGAATGGTGAAGTGCTACGGCGAATATGGCCCTGAGACAGCATGGCCTTGTACTGGTTTTCGATTTCATCCTTTTGTGCATGAGGGAATGTAGGGACGTACTATAGTAGGATCGGTGCCTTGCTGCAATTATTCGGTGATTAAATTCACGGCTCGGAGGTAACCCCTGTAGCTCAAAAATTAAATTTATTTTCTGAGCTGGCCCAATAGTTGTTGCAATATGCATTGGTCATCAGTAGGTAATAGTCTTGTAGCCCAGGATGCTAGTGAGGAAAAACCCGAGTTTAGCCCATGAAGGGTAACAAATCCTCATACCGCTTGGATTTGCATCCTCATGTGATTGAAGTCCCACTGGATAGGGCCCAAAGTGCATAACCAATTTACACCCAACACGGCTCCAAATGCGCCCAATTTGAGCTAAAAGAAGTCGATCAAAAAGCGATTGCCTGCAAGTAATGTAGGAACGGTTGGGCAGACCCCTGCACTCTCGATGGGTTGTCTGTAAGCGACCATGACACGAAGGCCATATTTCCGTTGACAAGCAAGTCCCATAGCATCGGCGAGTGTTGAATTCAGGAAGCAATGTGTAATGCCCAAGTCCACCAAAACACGAAGGTTTGTGTCCTGAATTGTACCCAAAATTTGCATCATTTGGGTTCGACCCGAACCCGTGATGGCGTGAAGTGATATTTCTACGTCATCGTCGACCTATGTGTCCACGTCGTCAGATTGATTGGTATCATCCAATCCCTCAAGCCAAAACAGTTTCTTGCATTTGTGTCTAGGTGTATACTCTTTGTCACAATTGAAGCATAACCCTCGTCGGCGCCTTTCATCCATTTCGGTTTTGTTTAAGTCTTTGATGAAAGGTGGGCGAGGGGATGACGGTGGTTGGGCGCGTCGAGGAGGGTTTGTTCGACGAGAAGAATGCATACCTTCATATAGCCGGGCGAGGCTCAAGGCTCCCGTTAGGGTTGGAAGTTGGTGAATACCTTCATATAGCCGGGCGAGGCTCATGGCTCCCTTTAGGGTTGAAAGTTGGCGAATAGCGATGTCCACAGCAATAGATTCTTGGACACTGGTAAACTGGACTTCCGGGATGCGTGTCAAGGGTCCTGCTTGGGTCGATAATTGTTAAAACCTGCACCGGTACTCATCCACCGTGCCCGTCTGCCGAAGTTTTGCCAATTCCCCCAAATGATTGTAGCTAAGAGGAGGGCCAAAGCGAAGGTGGCAGTGATGCTTGAATTCTGTCCAAGAGAGAGGATGCAAATCTGTCTCGAGTTTGAAGAACCACAACTGAGCGTCGCCATCGAGATGAAATGACCCCATATCAATAAATTCAGTCTCGGGCGTGTGCTGGTGGCGAAAGTAGTTTTCACAACGAGTTATCCATCCCAATGGGTCAGATTGGCCATCGAAACGTGTGAACTCGAGGCGGAGAATTTGTGGCGAGAAATATTGTTCTCGGCACCGTCGCTATTTGTACGTGGTCCTCTGGACAGTGGATCAGAAGATTGTGATGGGTCGTGATTACTGTGGCCATTGTCGGAATGCGCCATTTACCGAGGGTTCATCGAGTCGTGACGCGCGAGTCTCCTTATCAGCCTTGTATAAGGCAATGAATTCGGTGAGTTGGCGTTCAAGAGCCTGAAAATCTACCATAACCCCCGTTTTTATGCCACTTTGTTAGGTTCATAGGATTCGGTTACGGGACGATCGATGGGTTATGTGACGATCGGTGAGATCAGTAATCTCTTGCTTTTATTGGTGATCGATGAGAGAGAACCCCGCGATCCCGGCCTTGCTAGAAGCAATATATATTTTGAAGAAAACTGAATGAAAATTTTTATTTAGATCAAGTCCTATTTAAAGTCACAAACCCAAAGTCCTAGGAATTCAAAAACGTAATCAAATCTTACTAGAACCAAATCCTAATATTTAAATGAGGAAAGATAAAATTATGGAAAAGTAAAAGATCCACTCAATCTTGTATTTTCTTAAATTTCCCATGAGTGAATCTTTGATAGACAATATCTCCTTGATTTACTGGTTCTCTTTTGTGCCTATCGGGATATTGCGCATGACAGGTAGTCTTATCTCTTGCATCCATTTCTCTTCTCGCTGCCTTTCGAAGTGACTGAAGAATACAATATGTAATAGAGCAGGATTTCTGGTCATACCCTGTTGCCACATGACTTTTGGTCGTTGCTGTTATCAGAAATCATTTAAAACTGAGACCACGATATATATTAACGCCACATTTGTCCACCTGTAATTCCCTTGACCAACAAAAGCTTAAATTGCTCAACAACATTCTCCACCATTGACTGTTCTTGCTTCAAACTGGCGGTTGTTTCTAGGGGTTGGCTGCCTTCCAAACACTCTAAACAGCTTCGTTACAAGCCTCTTCCTCCTTCAATGTAGCTGGAGAATACTTTTCTTAGTCCATCGAAGGCAATGAACCGTTGACCCTGTGTTGATATATAAGCCAATCGTACCAAATTGTGAGGGGTGTGAATAATCTCAAAATAGTTTTGGCATTGGAGACCCTATCCAACTGGATAAGAGCTGTCAGAACAGAGCAAGTTCTATCTGGCGCTAGTGCTTGCTTAAGCTTCTCCACCCTCAGATTGTTCCCAAATAAAGCTCAGTCTCATACCACATTTCTTCCCTTAGCGACAACTTCCTATGACCTCCCAGTTGCCGCCACTGGATTGAAGCCACTGTTCTTGACAAACATGAACTTTCTATTCAGATTTATCATTTGTTTGTTGCTGATTTTTTTATATTTTGAATGTAGGTAATCAAGGTTCTGAGAACACAATCTCGTTTGAAGAGGCTCGTGTATGTTGTTCCGCAATGATATTTTTGATCCAGTATAGTTACCCTTAATATGTTCTATATTTTTAACTTCACTCTAATATCCTTTATTCAGCTACATTTCTTGTAATCCTGAAAGTCTTGTGGCAAATGCTATCGAGCTTTGCACACCATCTGGGGACAAAACCGACAAAGGCAATAATCAGAAGAACTGGCAATGGAGACATATGAGTGCAGCTGGTCTGGCTCGGCACAGATCCAAGTCTATGCCCAATTCTGAACCATTTAAACCGATCAAAGCCATGGGTGTCGATCTTTTCCCTCATACACATCACTGTGAACTAGTGATGCTCCTAGAGAGGTAACCGATCCCCGATACATCAAGAAAACATCTTTCCAAGTAAACTTCCTTCCCCCCTCGAATGGTGATGTTGAGTAGGGTGGCTATTTATGTTTCCTGATTTTAGCACATTTATCCTTTGCAATTATTTCGGTTAACCCTGTGAGGAATCCTGTTCCTATAGATCTAAAATGTTTCTTTCTTTCCGCCATTTTATATCATAAAAATGCTTTTATTTATGACCTGTGAGGGTCATGATAGCACTTCGTTAATGGGGTTCAATAACTAAATTATTTATATAACCCTGAGTATATAAAACTAGCCGATCGTTTGGCATATCTTCATGCTTGTGCATATAAAGAATAAAATGCTTATGAAATAAACCTTGTGAGTTGCCAGAAAGGGGGAGTGGTTAAGCTTGAATATGATTTGCAGGGTAGCATTTGGTATTTTGGTTAAGTAAATTCAATAACTAAATTATTTATATAACACTGAGTTGTATGTTTATATAAATTTGAACAAATATATATATATATATATATATATATATAATTACATTTGAATAAATTCAATAAAATATTATAAAAATTTAAAAAATGATTTATGAACAAATAAAAGTGATAGATGAAAAAGAAAATATATTGTGAATATTTTTATGAGTAAACATAAGATATAACAATGTTAATTTATAATTTAATCTAAATAAGGATATATTTTCTGAATTGTATAGATATATTAACATAATATACATTAGTTATCTACTTATTTGTCTATTTGATTTAGTTCATTATAATTAAATAATATTCATTAGCTTAATTATTATATATAATCGACAAATTAATTGAAGTATTAATAGATGTGAGATCAGAGCATCATAGAAGTAAAGACCACAATGCTTCTTGATCAATGAATATATCATAAAACCTTCATAAATTAATACTCGATAAATTATTAACCTTTCTAAAATAATATTTTTGTTGGTCCCAACTTGATCACAACATTATTAATTTAATACTCGATAAACTAATAACCTCTTTAAATTAATAAAATTTTATGGTCCAACATTGTTAATTTATAGAGGTTTTAATGTAATATGTATAACTATATATACTATTTATTACGTTTAATAAAACAGGAGGGTCGCTATTAATTGTTCTAAGTTAATTTCTAGTATTATCAGAAGTTATATAGGTCATTATATTAATTATTATTTGAGTTGAATATAAGCTCTCATATTGTTTAACTGCTCTATGGTTACCACTTTCCACCAACCATTTAACATTTCCCATGTAATCACATCTTTCTTTTATTTTCTTTTTCCCCATAGCCGTCGGTGTTGTGGCGGGGGGTTAGGTAGACCCCTACCCATTTATTAGCAAAAAAAACACTAAATAGGAGGGGGACTACGCCAAAACCTTCCAAGAAATGTATTACAAGATCTTAAAAGAAATTATAATATTAAGGAATTCCAAAATGGTCCATTTGGTAAAGGCCTCTGATATTTGTATTAAACTAGTCTTCAACAATAGGTGATACCATATTTCAAACGATAGCCGCCGTCTTGTAGCCTTATAAGTAACATTCTTTCTTTTTTAGTTTAGTGATAGTTCATTAAAAGAATTGTCTAAGATTGCTTGCTAAAGCATCAACAACCTTGTTTTTCTCTCTATATGTGTGAGTAAGATTGATATGGTATTCCATAAAAAAAACATTGATTTTTAGTCAAAATATGACAAAGATCACAATGAGATATCCCAACCTTAATCATATTCATTGCAACCATATAATCTGTTTCTACCCACAACGGGAAGCAATTATGGATACGACGTAACTCAATGCCTTTATAAATAGCAAGAAGTTCCACTCGAATGTTAGAGCCAACCCAACAAAGTCAAAACACCCGACGACAAATTTTCCCATATGATTTCCCAAAATACGATCTTCGGATTCACCCGCATTGCTATGAGAAGCTCCATCAATGTTGAGCTTAAAGAAACCGTAAGGGGCCTTTGCCACCTAATAGATTTAATGATGGTATGATGGACATATGAGATATCAATATTCCATTTTCTAGCCACTAAGATCCATCCTCTCCATTGTACACCTTTAAATATATTTAAAGGCGAGATTCGTAAACTATGGTTGATGATTCTTTTGATGATACAATGAGTCGAATAGGTGATATGCTTGTGTTTGGAGTCATTACGCCCGATCCATAAATGCCAAAGAATTAGGAATGGAATCATTTCTCGAATGTGACCTTTTGATCACCATTTCTCGTCAATCTTTCAAGACTCAAAAATAGACGAGATGTGAACTTTGAAAATTTCTCCAATATATTTCTAAACCTGAGTTGCAAATGGATAAACAAATGGTTCATCATTCTTGCATACTACAACATTGATAGATGGAGGCCAGTTGCACGCCACGAGATTGTAGAATCTCATCAATAGGGATTCTTTCGAGCAAAGTATCTCCAACAGAAGAATGAAGCCGGAACCTGTTAGACATTTATTCCAAATGGCTGTAAAAATATCCTCAAGTACATATCTGTTGTCTAATGAGTTCCCAAGTGGATTTAGTAGTGAACAAACCATTAGTTTATGGCTTCCAGATTAACAAATCTATAGTAAAGGGACGAATATGAACCGGAAGGATATTATTCACCATATGCAAGGGAAGAGATTGACAAGTCTATCAACATGCCAACTTCCATTTTCCTAGAATTCATTAACCAAGATGTCTCTAGGGCGACATACTTGACTTGATGCTGCTCGAGTGCCAGAAGGAAGCCACGAGTCATACCAGAAGGAGACATTATCAGCACCTATAATCCGGCCCACATTAGGCTCAACCGAAGATCGAATATTAAGAAGTCTTCTCCACAAAGGAGATATAACTCCCATCAATGGAACACAAGCTAGATGATACCAGAATTATAGTTTTCAAGCATGAAGGAAGACCACAGTGAATTATTATGACACATCCAAATCCATAATTCAATAATGAATGCTTTAGCAGCGTTCTTTAGACATCGTATAACAATACCTCCCTCCATGGTAGGATGACAAATATTTGACCAAGAAATCCGTTGTGTACGATAGCTATCTTCCAAGATCCACATAGCAAACATCATCTCCATTTGATGTAAAATAGGACCTGGGGGTTGTAACACCTGGAAGAGATATAAAGACATGTAGCTTAGAACTATTTTGATAAGAACAATTCTGCTTCCTGAAGATAACGTTGATAATTCCCATCATAATAGAGCTCTTATTAGTATTAACGAGTTGTTCAGTTCGGAGCAAGATTCATAATGATGCAAGAACTCCTTAATCTTTTTAACAGCCGCAACTGAACCATTAGAAAAGATAATGATATCATCCGCATATGCCAAATGTGAGATTTTTATCTTGCAGCCAGAGAAATAGCAAAGCTTGGCTCATGAAGGAGGAGATTGTCCAGGCCGCGAGATAGATATTCAGCACCCAATATAAATAAAAGAGGTGATAGAGGATAACCTTTGTGCAATCCTCGATTAGATTTAAAGAATCCCGAGAGAACACCATTAATGTTCTCCATAAACCAGCAGTTAGAAATACACCAGCGAATAAGATCAATAGCCAACTGTGAAAATCCCAAGGCGTTCATCATCTGAAGGTTCCACTGCTCCCTGTAATAAGCCTTTGACATATCAAGTTTCATAACAAGATTCCCTCCTGGAATTGGGAAGTTTAATTTGTGAATCAGTTTATGGGCCAATAAGGTGTTATCCAAAATTAAACGCCCCATAGCGAAACCACTTTGAGAGGGAGAGATAATTTTACCAATCAATCCATCTTTGAGCGTTATCCACTTTTGAGATTAAGACTAGAGTAGTAGCGGAGAAGCTCTTTCCCTGAGAAGAAATCAAGAACAGATGCATAAACTTCTTCTTGAATGATTTCCTATCAAGTAGTGTAAAACATAGCTGAGAATCCATCGGGCCCAACTGCACTATCTGTATGCATTAAGAAGATAATATATTTTACCTCTTCCCTAGAAGGGATGGTAGTTAAGAATGAATTATCACCATCATCTAACAGCCGAGGGTTGTGAGTAAAATTAGGTAAGTTGTGCAGCGTGTCTTCCTCTACCAGGAGATTTAAAAAGACTTTGCCCCTGATTCTTGTATCAGGTAGAGGGTCATTTAAGCAGATGTCATCATCCCAAATTCTGACAATACACCTTTGTGATCTCTTTTTATTGACCATATTAAGAAATAACCGAGTATTCCTTTCAGCCCTCTACTTTCCATTAGGAAGAAGCTTTTTGTTTCCAGAATTGCTCTTCCATAGCTAAAGTCAAGTTAAGATCTAGTTGACATTGATCTAGAGCTTGCTTGTGAGTATCAGACGAATCATGATCAAATAAGAGTTGTGCATCATTGAACCGATTTTCTATAGCTTTAACTCTATCATGGATATTGCCAAGCACATCTATATTCCACCGCTTGAGATGCCTCTCAAGTCTTTTAAGTTTCAATGTAAGATGAAACATACCAATAGCATCACAATGGTTGTTCCGATTTAATCTCACTGTTTGCAAGAATCCCTGATGTCTGATCCACATATTTTGAAAACGAAAGAAGGACTGTCGGCTTTGGAAGAAATGGAGCAGAGATGATTGAAGGACTAATTATCCGAATTAGCCTTGCTAATATGATCCACTTTGAATGTATTGAATATTCTGTTCCAATCAGATGACAAAAGAACCCGGTCTAATCTTCTCCAAGCACGACCATTTGTCCAAGTAAATTTATCTCCAACGAAACCTGCGTCAATTAATCCAGTCTTCAGTATAAAACTATTAAATTCATTCATATCTCCAGCTCTAGAAGGGAGTCCAGGATGATGATCCTCTTAGCATTAAAATCCCCTCCAACTATCCAATGGAGATCAGTGGGTTTATGATTCAACAAATTCTCCCATGACATCCGTCTTTCCACTCTAGAACATTTTACGTAAACAAAAGAAGCAAAAATACTACAAGGGATTGAGAAGAATTCATTTGAAGGTGAAGTGCTAGAGCATGATCTGAGATATTATCTATAGTAATAGACGAATCACAAAAGAACCATATAGTTCCTAACTCATTAGATATCACAGTAGGAAACCCAAATCTTCTGGATATGTCAGTAGCATTCAAAGGGATCATTGGTTCCAGAATGACCATGAAGTTTAGTTTATGAGAATTACGGAGGAAATTTAATCTCATTTGAGAAGCTTCATTTCCAATTCCCCTAATATTCCCGATTAATCCTTTTATTAAAAATCAGATGAGGAAGAAGAAACCTGTTTTTTTGCTCGACTACAGGTGACACGAGCTTTAGGAATAGCCATTTGGGTAGTCAAATGGGTATCAATGATAGAGGAAATACTTGGCTTACGCAATTGATTTACACGGTTCTCTGAAGGTGGGAGAGATTGACTCAGTTTATGGCCAACATCCAGAAGTAAATCAGGTGAATGATCCTGTTGAGATGGAATAATCTTGGAGGAAATAACAGATCGCAAGAATTTGTCCATATTTTGAGATAAGACTTCGTGAGATCCACTATTAGCCATATCATTCTTTGAAATAATATGTCTCGCTGTGGAGATTCCTACATCAATTTGAGATGTAAATGTCTTGCATGCAAGAGCCTCTGATGGAATATTATGAGGAATCATTGTGTGTTGAACCACGTCCGTAGGAGACTGTGTAAAGTTTGATGGTATTGCAAGGATTATTTAATATGCGAAGAGCTTCGATATTTTCTTCAGTAGAAACATTAACAGCTAGCGCAATCCTGATGAGAATCGTTGACCACATTTGCTTCCATGCATATATGTGGACTGATTTCATCATCCTCTTTAAGGGTGATCAAAATTTCAGTTTAACCGAAATAACCGATCGAATCGAATAAATTTAGAAATTTAGTTCGGTCAATTCGGAAGTTCGGTTTTATTTTTTTAAAATATCGGTTAAATCGGTTCGGTTATCGGTTTTGATTTTAAAAATATCGGTTAACCGATTTAACCGATCTAACACATTTTTATTATTTTTTAATATTTTTAAAATCAGTTTTTAATTTATTTTTTATAAATTTTTACATTTTTCAAAAATATCGGTTAATTCGGTTATCGACGATAACCGAATTAACCGATATTTTATCGGTTTCGGTTAATTCGGTTCGATTATTAACCGAATTAACCGAATGATCACCCCTCCTCCTCCTGTTTAGATGAGGATCCCAACTAAAAAATGCCACGTTCAGAGTCCAGTAAAAGGGGTTCAAATCTATTTGAGATATTCTTGCCACGTGATAGGATAATCCCCGAATCTTGGCCAAGAAGAGATTTACTAGAATTTGAAAAATTTGCTTTATTGGCGGGTGATTGCCGTATATTGCTCGTGATTTGGTCACCAATTGGAATCCATGAATCACGCATGACATGTGGATTTCCAGGAATTTGAATACCAACAATTTCCGATGGGTGCTCGTCGGACGGAGATCGCAAAACCGGTGCAGACTGCATATTTTCGTTTACATTTTCATCAATCAAAAAATGTTTATTTCCATTATCTTCCGAGGTCGTCGATTACTGATTAGCTATACGTTTGGCTTTGAGAACCTCTCGTAGATCTCCTCCCTTTTTCAAGTTCTTCCAGTCGGGTTTTGGGTTCATCCCATTTGCGTAACAGTCATCAACTGCATGGCCAATATGATTGCAATCTTCGCAATATTTAGGGATACAGGACTTTCTGTTCAATAATCAAATGACCATTGATATTCCATTGTCCTTTAATCCATAAGCGAGCCATATCTTCATCATTCTATGAAAACGTATACTGCCTTCAAAATTCGAAGATGATAAACGCCCGATAATCCTATTTTAAAAAAAGGCATTCGAAACTATATCTTCAGAAGGTCTAATTCCTGAGAATTTTGTAATCTTATCATCATTGAAGAAATTTCCAGGAACATTTTTTGTTGAACTCGATCTTCTTTGGTTGAAAATCTGCAGAACCGTCAGACGATAAGAAGCTTTTACGTGATGTTCTAGGAGATGCGGCTTTAAAGACCTTCGCATAGTTTACAGCTTGATTGACTTTTTTTTTTTAAAACACCATGGCAAGGTGTTCGACATATCCCTATAAATTTATTCAGACAATAAAAGTGATACAGAAGAGGGGGAGTTAGCCAAATAACGCTAAATCAATTTTTATTTTGATTGACTTTCATCATTTCTTTTTATTACTATCATTATTAGTATTTACTGTGGAGCATTTAATATTTACATGCATTTTTAATGTATTTAGTGGTCTACGCGTTTTTTTTTTATTGAAAAAAACATATAAATTGTATTCGAAATCTAGATTTTATTTTTTTTATTAATCAGGTGAGGATGAGGAGGAATCGAAATCTGAGAAATTTGTTTGCACACCATAATGAGAAATATTAGTATAATTTTTCGTTTTGTTGCTTGGTCAATTTTACTGAGTATAATATATATATTTCTTAATTTTTTTTAAAAAAGCATATTACTAATTGTTACGTAAAATTCATTTTGTAAAATATTGTAAATAAACCAAATATTTAATATATATATATATATATATATATATATTTATTTCTTAATTTAAAAAAAAATATATTACTAATTGTTACGTAAAATTCATTTTGTAAAATATTGTAAATAAACCAATAATTTTAATATATATATATATGTATATATTTAAAAATAATCATATTACTAATTGTTACGTAAAATTCATTTTGTAAAATATTGTAAATAAACCAATAACTTTAGGGAAAATTTCGGGCCGATATCATTAGGTAAAAGGTTTTTCGGCCCAGTCACCCAATAAAAAGTTCTTTCAACTAAGTCCATTTTTGAATACAATGACCAAACTAACCCCACTTATGAAAAAAAGCTACACCCCATAATTAATTTTTACATGCACCGCAAGAATAATTTACATGCACCGCATGACTCATTTTCACATGCACCGAGTGAGTAATTTTACATGCACCGCATGACTCATTTTCACATGCACCGAGTGAGTAATTTTACATGCACCGCATGAGTCAATTTTTACATGCACCGCTCAATTTTACATGAACGATACTAGTAATTTTACATGCACCGTCGATTTTAACATGCACCGCATTAGTTGATTTTAACATGCACCGCTCAATTTTACATGCAACGCATGAGTAATTTTACATGCACCACATGAGTAATTTTACATGCACCGCATTAGTAATTTTACATGCATCTCATTACTCAATTTTACATGCATCGCATGAGTAATATGCACCAATAGATTATGCATATTAAACTGTCTCATATGTTTCTATCGGTGCATGTAAATCACATGCACCGATAGACACAGATGAAACAAGTCCACCGCAGGGAAAAAAAAACCTCAACACATGCATTTGAGTCTATCGGTGCATGTGATTTAGATGCATCGATAGACTCTACCGGTGTTATCTCTATCGGTGCATGTAAATCACATGCACCGATAGATTATGCATATTAAACTATCTCATATGTTTCTATCGGTGCATGTAAATCACATGCACCGATAGACACAGATGGTAACAAGTCCACCGCAGGAAAAAAAACTACCTCAATGCATGCATATGAGACTATCCGTGCATGTAATTTACATGCACCGATAGACTCGATTGGTGCATGAAATTACATGCACCGACAGATTCAGTCGGTGCATGTAAAAATTAAATAATCAAAATCAAATAAAGCGATTGTACCACCAAATCGTTCTTGAATCAAATGATCGATTCAACAATATAAGCAAGGAATGCAAATCGAATGCATGAATTGGAAAGAAATTCAAAACAACGAGAATGAGGATAAATGAATAATTTCCTCAATTGTTTTAGATTCACGTTTTCTGCCCCAAAATTGAGCGTTCAACTTAAGAAAATTAATCCAAAATTCAACGAAAAATAATTCAATGATTTTAGAAAATCACGATCGAAGAACGCGAGGCTAGAACAACTGAAATTCGATCAGAAGTTAGTCGCTAAAACAGAATTCAAGCAAACACCCAGAGCATTAGAAACAATTCACTGAGAGGGAACAAGGAATCAACAACAATCACAACACAAATTGTAAATACGATCACACAACACAACCTAATAAAATGATTCCAAATGAAATTATCTCAATTTGTTCGAAGAATCCTTTGCAGAATTGCGGAACAAAAATCAGAAACAAATCAGAAGCTTCTGAGGCAACGCGATGGTGGAAAGTAGGCAAATGCTTGGGGATGAAGGTGTAGAGCAAGGGTATTTTAATCATCTTAATGGACTATTAGGGTTTGATAAATTGGACTTATTTGAAATAAATTTTTTAAAAGATGTATTTAGTTGAAAGAAGATTTTTTTGGGTGATTTAGTTGAAAAATGTTTTAAAAAGTGGTACCTTCTTGTAATTTTCTCATAATTTTAATATATATATATATGTATATATTTAAAAATAATCATATTACTAATTGTTACGTAAAATTCATTTTGTAAAATATTGTAAATAAACCAAATATTTAATATATATATATATATATATATATATATATATATATAATTTTATATATTACAATTTACACGCAACATTTGTATATGACTACTAATATCTATAATATCTAACTATATTATTATTAGATGTGAGATCCATTTAATTACTAAGTTTAATCTCTTAAATGCATTGAAATTCTTTCAAATACTTCCTCTTATATCCCTACTTTTATGAGAAATAAAATATAATCCATTTAATTACTAATTTTAATCTCTTAAATGCATTGAAATTCTTTCAAATACTTCCTCTTATATCCCTACTTTTATGAGAAATAAAATATAATCCATTTAAATACTAATTTTAATCTCTTAAATGCGTTGAAATTCTTTCAAATACTTCCTCTTATATCCCTACTTTTATGAGAAAATAAAATATAATAAATAAAACACAAACACAATATAATTACTAATTAAATAAAAATTTAATATGCATTACATTATATTTATATCTTACTTTCTATCTATGATGCACGGATACTCATAAAAAATTAATGAACATTTCAGATACGGATATACACAGATACTGCACTCATGGGCAGACCTAGAGGGTGCACCCGCACCCCAAAAAAAAAAATTTTTTTACCCTTATTTTGTCATAAAAATTTTTTTTCACCCCCAAAATTTTTTTAGCCATTAAGTATTATAAAAAAATAAAATAAAATTCGCCCCCCAAAAACTTTTTTTCTGGTTCCACCCTTGACTGCACCGATACATATTGGTGGTGTATCTTAATTAAAAATTATTATTTTTTAATCTCGAATATATGTCTAGATACGGTCAAGATACATCTGACTCAGACGTATCGGATACATAATATTAAAAATTAATTTTTATCTATGATACATGTGTGGATATAGACAAGATACGTCTGATACCATATCTGATACGGTCAAGATACACCAACTTTGTTATTTTTGACGTTTAATTTGTTTAATGCTGGTTATATGTGTGAAACTTGATTTCTTATAAATATTAGGAAAAATCACATTTAAAATCCTATAATTTTTTCAAAATTTCACTTTGTAACCATTGTTTAAAAAATTACAGTTTACATCCTCGACTTTTATGGATACGACGAGATTTTTAAAATTTATAGTATGTGACGTTTGTACACGACAATATTTATTATTTAATATATATACATCAATAATATTTAGAGAAAATTATGCAAAACATACTATAGTTTGGTCCAAGTTTCACTTACAATAATGGTTAAAATTTATAGTTACATCCTCGGCTTTCTTGCAAAGTGAATTTGGAGCAAACTATGTGATGTTTGGTATAATTTTTCATAAATATTATATATTATAATAATAATAAATTTATCGTATCCAGACGTATAAATGTATAAATCTCATGCAAGCGTACCATGAAAGTCACACGTTTGCCCGCGCGGATTGTGTTCATGGGTTGTGCGCTACGTTATGAGCTTCTTCAATTCGTTCTCCAAATTCATTCAATCTAGGAAAAATTGGTCCAAGCTCAGCCACTCAAATCCTTTCCCACACACATTCCTTCATTTCAACACCGGCTACGCCCTTTCCACAGCCCTAATCACCAAAATTTTATCATTAAAGTCACGGATTGTGTTCTCATATTGTGGGATGCATGACGAGCTTCTTCGCTTCCAGCACTAAATTCATTCAATCTAGGATAAATTTGTCAGAGTAGGTGCCCTACAAGCCAACTGTTGGCTATGTAATTTGTACATCTTTCTGTAAAACACGCTTTACTCAATTAATGATATTTTTATGGCACCCTTTATCTGTATACCCATGGAAGATGCATATATGAAGAGCATGAGATTACTATAGTCCATGTGAATGTGATTGTACATTTGTTGGCAATCATGAGATATATTCACCAATGACTCTAATCTCTAAACTTGTTCCTGGTCAATGAGCATCGTCATAAGAAGGATACATACCATGTTCGCTCGAGACCAATATTGATGATGTGTCGTTGACGTGTTTCATCAGCATTGATGTAGAGACATCTGCACATATGAATATGTGCTCATAGGATGAGTTCACTGAACAACCCTCACCCTAAATTCTCTAAGTGGTTCACAATAATCGAGTTGAGAATTTAAAGATGCAATTGTACACTATTAATCTTCATGACCCAAAACACTATTGTAGCTCTATTCGATGAGCACGGCATTGTGACGTGTTTTTCGATCCCAAGAGGGTCATAAAGGTGGCAATGTTCTGTGTTGATGTCAGTAAATTAGGAGCTTGTGCATTGTTGTTTGGGGATTCGCCGCTCGCATACGTGGTGGATGTCCTTTGTGTTCTGTCAAGTTAATAGTCCAAGGGAGTCTCTAGCCAGAGCTGCATATATGTTTTAGAGGAAAGAATTCCTCTAATTACATATAGATGGGTTATGTTACTTTGGAACATGCACGTAGTTATTAGATTTATCTTGATTGACCAATATCCCAAGATCTGATCATGAAATAGGAGTTGAAAGGACCGCACTGTACTATAATTGTAACTGAAGGGATCGTGACGCGTTGTCGCTAGGCGCTAATCACGGTTCATTGGGTAAAACCAAAATATGATTTTGGCTATCGATAATTAAAAGTGTTTAATTGATCGATAGTGGCACTTAAGAGTATGTCCGCAAAAGAGCAAATGAGTTTGTCTCTAAAATCACAAGGAGTTGTGATCCCATGTCTAGTATACACTGGAACCATTGAGGGTCACACAAATAACAGCTAGGTTCTACCCTAACAAGATAATTAAATTTAAGGAGTTGAATTTAATGAAATGAGCTTAATATGATTAAGCATTTAACAAGATAGTTAAATTCAAGGAGTTGAATTTAATGACGTGAAACTTAATATGATTTAAGTGTTCAAGCTTATAATAGAGATTATAAGCTGATTTTATAATTGACATAAAAATGAGTAAAATTACCATTTGAGAAATGTACAATATGTAGAAATTTATCATTTTGGGAAAGTTATCATTTTCAAAAAATCACAAAAGTTATATATGATATTATAGTCGTAATAACGAGCTCGAGACGCTCGTCATAAAAATAAATTTAATTCATTTTTCTGGATACAGTTTGTGAGATACGTCTAATTTTGTGTATGGTATCTTAATAATTATCGTGGGTCCCGTTTGAGTTAAAAAATTTAAAAAAATAGTCAAAAAATAAGTATGTTCCAAAATGGAATTCATGAAATGTCCAGCTAGTTTAAAGATTATAATAATGCTACCGACACTAATTAGTGGAATAAAAGAGCAAGAGCATTTCATACTTTTCTTGGGGGAATGCAGTTGAGAGCCCGAGAGAGAGAAATAGAATGAAGATCAGTGTTCTTTGAAAAATAAGTTTCTTTTCTCATCTCTCCTCTGTATAGAGGTCGTGTGAATTTTTCAATTTTAGAAGCAAACCGTTCGCTTCGATTTCTTCATGCCAATTAATCTATCTATATATCACTGCGACGTGATTTCTTAATGATATTAGAAATCTTGTTTGTATAATCAAATTATTGTCTAATGCCAATAATTTCGAGGTAGAAGTGAGGGGTTGGTGGACGGAAGTTTGGAGATTGTGATGACCAGGGATTATAGGTGTTAATCCCGGAGTGTTAATAACCCCTAAAGTTGTTTTACGTGGCAATTTGGAGTTAATCGCGGTGTTGGGCCTTTCGGGCTCGTCTATTTGAGTTGTTGGGATCGTTGGATCCCGAGGTTGAGATTGTATTCACATTACGGTGTAAAACCTAAGAGTTGGGTTTTTGATGTGTCTCGGAATCTCGGGTGCTTGTGTGAGCACCGGTAAGGGGTTTTGGAGTTAGAGAGAGAATTTTTGAAAACAGATGATTTTTAATGAATCATGATGTATTTGTGGGGCTAGTAGTTTTTCGGGGTATTTTTGCTATAAATACCAATTGAACCCAAAATTTTACATTAAATTTCATTTCAGCCCCTTACTTTTCTCTCTCCCCGCTCGCGCCCCATTCCCGTCTGCACAGCCGCCGCGAGCAAAAGCGGTGCGCCCGCCGCCGTCCGGCCGCCGTTCGGCGCGTGCGACCCGCCACCGGCTTCGTCTCGTCGAGGCGCAGCTATTCCCTCCGGCAATTGAAAGTTTCGTCGCGTTTTGAAGTCGGATTTTGCGAGAATGCGTCGATCCCCAATTTCTAGGGTTCTTCGATTTCGGTCGATTTTCCTTCCGATTTTCGATTGGGTAACCTCCTTTACCTCTTTTTCATGCTTCTCGTGTTTTTCCCTGCTGAAATTGGTGGTTTTGGTTCGAAATTATTTTCGAATTTTTGTAGGGTTTGGTTCGAATTTGGGGGTTTTTGGCAAGGATGATGATTCTTGCTATTGATAGTTTAATTCACTTTTTAGATTAATTATGGTGTTTAATTGGGTTCGATTTGTGAGATTAGGGTTCGGAAATTGTAGGGTGTTCTTGAACAATTTTCGTTATTGTCTCATTCGTTTCCCTCCCTGCCCCGGGTATTTTAAAAGATTAATTGTCGTGCGTTGACAATATTTTGAGGGTTATGGGTGTGCTTGAGCATGGGTTGCATGTTCGTAAATAATTGTGAATTATTTCTCGTGTTAGCACATCATTCCTCGGGCATGGAACTCGAGCAAGGTTTGGCTAGGACTTCGGAGATTTAAGGTACGTGCGACGTACGAGTATTACTATATATATTAGAGCATTGTGAAATGCATAATGTGTTTTGATTGCATCAAATATTGTGCGTGTGGTTATATATATATATGTTGATATAGCCAAGGAACGATCAAATCTTGATATCGCCGCTTGTAGCGTGCGTGACACTAGAGTAGGATAACTCTTACAAGATATAAGGGGGTACTGGGTTTATATGACTATTGTAGGGCATTTGAGATGCCTGAGAATGGTCATGGGATCATGTATTCATTATAAGACATTTGAGATGTCTAGGTATAATGGAGAATTGGTAAAATAAATGCTAGGCATTTGAGCTATCTATGATTTATAGCGAGGTTATGAAATCAGTATTAGATATTGAGATATCTATATTTGCATGAATGATGAACTTGGAATCATAATTATTGATATTCGAGAACTAGGCATGCAATGAGTTAAATCAATGTGTTGATTTACTGATTTATGAGATTTGATGAGTTTGATGATTGTGAGAACATGGACAGTACACGGAATCCCGGATGAGGATGTTGCCATCCAGGGAGTATCATTTAAATTCATTAGTATTTACTTTTGTTGTAAATTATGAATTTCATTATTGTGATTATGGGATTTTGTGTATTGGTATGCGCACCCCGTTGGGGGCTGTCTCTGTTGGGGCAGGTGAACAGGTACATCGATGGCTTTGGAGTTGAGCTCGAGCTGTTGATTGGATGTACTCCCAGGATCGAGGTACCAGGGCTTGATGGAGCACGGTATCGTATAGAGTACTTATATACACCTGAGGATTATATACACATTCATGATGCTCGCATGTGAGCACGATTATACTTGTATATGGATTGTATATAAAGGCATGAGCCTTTCTCTCTTTCATTTTATGTGGCATGCAATTAGACGTAGAATTGCAAAATGATATGAGAGTCATTGGTGTATTATGTGGGTGTTGAAACCCACTTTTGTCGTCATGTGTGTGGTGTCTTCCCTGGCTGGAAATTTACTTGGTATTACTGCTTTCTGATGAGTATTATGTTTTCCCTGGCCGGGAATTATGTTATGTGTTGTGCTTTTATTTCGGGATAGCTCTATTTATGGGGAGACTCTGCCCAAATTTTTATAAAAGTCCACAATGTGAAAAGTGGCAAAAAGGAGATGGTATTGGGCGAACTTTATGAGTATTTCGTTGTTAGGCTGATGACCTTATACCATTGAGTGTTAAAGGAATTTTTTTGTAATTGCCATGCAATGATAAAGTATCATCTGAGCTTCCCGGTTGACTTTTTATTGAAAGCATGTGCCACACATAGTGGTTAATAGACTAATCAAGAGTTAAGGGCTTGGGGTCCTTACATTTAGTGGTATCAGAGCAGTGGTTGCTCATTGGGGCTGTTAAGGGCCTAGGAAGTTATTGATAGCACATATTTATGCATGATGGCATTAATGTTGTATGACATAACGAATTGTTTATGTGCTTTTATGATATGAAAAGTGGTATTGCTAACCATTGTGGTTGCAGGAATCGTGTGGAACACGATAGGATGGCATTAATGGTGATGTCTGGCACTCCGTGTGTTACGTGCCAATGAATCTGATTTTGTAAAAGAATCAGGTAAAGGGCTATTTCCGAGGTAACATGTCTTGGTATACGTATTGACTTGCAAGTGGTTGCATTTATGCATTGGATGATTGATGCATAGCGTATATGGCTATTGTTGCTAACCATGATGGTTGCAGGTTACATGAAATATGGAGTACGTAAGCGACGTACGGGTATCCCAACAGTAACATGTATTCATTTTTGTCTGTATGACACATGATGAATGCAATGTGATGCATTAAGGTTATGATACATGTTATTATGCATTGTTGTTGCATATTGTGATGTGGAATAAAGAGGTGTATTCCACGAGTCAGGGCGATCACAGTTAAGGTTTTAATGCTTACGCTTTATCGCTGCGCATGTGGAGCGGGAGGGGGAGGCTCGCTGGCACATGGAGGCGAGGTTACGCATTATCGCTGCGCATGTGGAGCGGGAGGGGGGAGGCTCGCTGGCACATGGAGGCGAGGTATACCATACTGAGCGAGGAAGAGATACCACTAGTATGAAAAAGCGAGTATGCGATACCGCTTGTTTTGAGATTATGAAAGCGAGGAAGCATTAAAATAACTGATGATGACTGACTCAAGAAAGGATGATGATGCATTCCTTTGTGATGACACGGATGATAGCGGTGATGTGTCCCGCTGTGTCGATTTATATTCATTTCATTATGAGGACACGGATGATAGCGGTGATGTGTCCCGCTGTGTCGATTTATATTCATTTAATTATGAGGACACGAATGATAGTGGTGATGTGTCCCGCTGTGTCGATTTATATTCATTTCATTATGAGGACACGGATGATAGCGGTGATGTATTCCGCTGTGTCGATTTATATTTATAGCGATGGTTCATTCCGCTATATTTATTGGCGATGGTTCATTCCGCCAGGTGTATTTATAGCGATGGTTCATTCCGCTATATTTATTGGCGATGGTTCTTTCCGCCAGGTGTATTGATAGCGATGGTTCATTCCGCTATATTGATTGGCGATGGTTCATTCCGCCAGGTGTATTTATAGCGATGGTTCATTCCGCTATATTGATTGGCGATGGTTTATACCGCCGGGTATTGATAGCGATGCCTCTTTCCGCTATTATGTGGATGATGATTCATGCTCAGGTGTATAGCAAGGTTTCATGCCACTTATTATATGACGAGGTATCATGCCGTCGATTCTATAGCGATGGATTGTGCCGCTATGTACTCAGCACAGGATTGTGCCAGCTATGTACTCAGCACATGATTTTGCCGCCTTCGAGCGATGGGTGCTGATTTTGTACTATTATTGAGCGACGGAGACAGGTATACCGCTATTTTGTTAGCGATGAGGTATGAGATATTGCTATTCTATTAGCTTTATTGTAGCTGGCATGCGTTGATATACATGTTTTATTATGCCTATTTTACTAGCATGATGGTGGATGACATACGCTGATGTACATGGACCGTCACGAGTTGACTGGGTTGTTTAGATGTCATTGTTGACATGTATCGTCACTAGTTGACAATGCCTTAGATGCCATGAGTTGGCATGTGTCGTCATGGGATGACGATGACGATGGTGTAGGAGATGTCTTATTAGACATGCATCATCGTTACGATGAACAATGTGTTGAGTATACGTATTCAGTAGGTATGCCTTGGGTGCCAGTACCGAGCACAAGGTGGTGTGTGCGTCACCGATTGACATGACCCTTATACCGAGCGGGTTGCTCGAGGAATGGATGGATGCGCTGTACATGTGATTGTACCGCTGCTTATGTTTGGGGTGATCATATTACGAGTGGTGATACCCTTGAGGTATGCTCGTTGGAATGACTTTTAGCCATGTGACCTGACGACAGGAGTAATCATGGAAGAAATTACTCGCTTTCTGTCGATGTGACATGTGGTGGACATGGTCACACCACCCTTGAGGGTGTAGGATGGGTCCTAAGAGAGTAGGATCAGGTTATGTTACGTACATAAGGACATTGGAGTGTCCAGGGTGTATCGGCATTAGAGGAACGTTGGGTAGGGACCCACTACTCTATTGATTTTCCTTCCCACGGTATGGTGTGCCGTGCGGAAACGTCCGTCTTGTTGGTAGGTTTGAGGTAAACCTAAAGAGGCAGAGACTAGGTTGTCTGCCACGTGTGTGTAGCACCATGATGGGCTTGCTAGAGCCGTTATACTGCTCGTTGGAACCAAGTTTGGCAAATCGTAAGGTGATACGATGTGGATTGTGGTGGACTCTAGTAGTCACCACATCATTTGAGGTTGTGCGTGCCTCACTGAAACGTGTATACGTTTATGTTTAATCTTGGTGAGACTTGTCTGGGACAGTTCATGATGTTGGAGTACCAACAAGAGAGTCATCAAGTCGTTATTGACTCGATCTGAGGGAACCCGTGTATTTGGGATACAATGGGTGTTATTGTATCCAGTTTTTCCGAACGGTGGTTCGAGACTAGTGGATCTCGAGTTCGATGGCACTTCCCTTGTGAGGAAGAAGGTAGTATTATACCTATTTGGGAATCTTTGAAAGATTCGGTGAGTTGGTACGTGTGGTGTTGATTTTGGGAATCACACCGTGTTGTCAATCGTCGATTTTCATTCTCCACTGGATGGGAATGACTCAGGATTGACATTTGTGTTTGCGGCTTAAGGGTATGTTGTAGATACCTGAGCCAAGTGCATTGAGTATGCATGTGGTGTTCGTGCTGAGGTAGGTATACCGATGAGTATACGGATGCCAGTTGTTGATTTCCTTCCTGTCAAGCATATAGTTATGCTATTTTTTGGATGGTTAAATCTCTGATGAGAGATATGGAACACCTTGAGATTGGGAATCTCCATGGCACGATATTTATGAGGAACAATCGTGAAGTTAGTTGACTCCCTTGAAGATGGATTATCTTGTGTGGGTTAAGGTACTTCCTTGTTGGTGTTTTCCTCCGAGTTATGCGATAGCCTTCCCAAGTTTGGATTGTTAAATCCTAGGTTTATCAAGGGATGGCAGGAATTCGGATTTGTTGGGTGTCGCTGACGACACAAGCGTTGAGGAGGCAATGAGTTTATTGCATGTCCTTTCAGATTTGAAACTCTGTGGAGTCTCGATTGTTTATATTGACCAGGATGTGGTTCTTGGGATATCCGGAGGTGGACATCTTGTGAGATGTCTTTTGTGTGAATTTGTGGCCGTGAGTTGCCCAAATTGAGTTGCTGAGGGTGCGACTGCTCCTTCGATGGAGGAGGTTTGAAAGTGGAAACCAGGTTTGGTATGTGTACACCGTGGTGTACTAGTGTTTCCCTCGTAACGATGTATGTTAGACATCGTGAGTCATGTTAGAGATGTCATTGGATGATATTTACGATGGAATCGGGAGCGATTCGAATCCTTACAGTTTCAGTTGACTAACTGCTTTTGGATTATTAGCGTTGAGCTGTGCTGACGCTCTTTGACGTTATGATGGATTTGGAAGTCTATCCCACTCCAGAGTTTGACACGAGGTCAACGTTCTCACAGTTGAGGTGTCATTCAGGATGCGTTCTTACTAGTTGTATTAGAACTAAGGATGACTGTCCGATCTACAGTCGTAAGTATTGGTTATTTTGCAGTCATGAGGGACTGACTTTTGGGATAACCCGCATCGAGGTACGTTTTGCCTCTTGGGTGATATGTTGGTTTTGGTAAGTCGCTCTGTTTCAGAGTTTGATGAGAGGTAGGTACCCTTGCGTTTATTAATACGATTCTGATATGGTCAAGAATCGAGATTATGGCTTCATGTTGTGGTGTAGCCCGCGTGTTCCGTGATACACCGGTGCTAATTTCGGGGACGAAATTCTTTTAGTGGGGGATATTGTGATGACCAGGGATTATAGGTGTTAATCCCGGAGTGTTAATAACCCCTAAAGTTGTTTTACGTGGCGATTTGGAGTTAATCGCGGTGTTGGGCCTTTCGGGCTCGTCTATTTGAGTTGTTGGGATCGTTGGATCCCGAGGTTGAGATTGTATTCACATTACGGTGTAAAACCTAAGAGTTGGGTTTTTGATGTGTCTCGGAATCTCGGGTGCTTGTGTGAGCACCGGTAGGGGTTTTGGAGTTAGAGAGAGAATTTTTGAAAACAGATGATTTTTAATGAATCATGATGTATTTGTGGGGCTATTAGTTTTTCGGGGTATTTTTGCTATAAATACCAATTGAACCCAAAATTTTACATTAAATTTCATTTCAGCCCCTTACTTTTCTCTCTCCCCGCTCGCGCCCCATTCCCGTCTGCACAGCCGCCACGCGCAAAAGCGGTGCGCCCGCCGCCGTCCGGCCGCCATTCGGCGCGTGCGACCCGCCGCCGGCTTCGTCTCGTCGAGGCGCAGCTATTCCCTCCGGCAATTGAAAGTTTCGTCGCGTTTTGAAGTCGGATTTTGCGAGAATGCGTCGATCCCCAATTTCTAGGGTTCTTCGATTTCGGTCGATTTTCCTTCCGATTTTCGATTGGGTAACCTCCTTTACCTCTTTTTCATGCTTCTCGTGTTTTTCCCTGCTGAAATTGGTGGTTTTGGTTCGAAATTATTTTCGAATTTTTGTAGGTTTGGTTCGAATTTGGGGGTTTTTGGCAAGGATGATGATTCTTGCTATTGATAGTTTAATTCACTTTTTAGATTAATTATGGTGTTTAATTGGGTTCGATTTGTGAGATTAGGGTTCGGAAATTGTAGGGTGTTCTTGAACAATTTTCGTTATTGTCTCATTCGTTTCCCTCCCTGCCCCGGGTATTTTAAAAGATTAATTGTCGTGCGTTGACATTATTTTGAGGGTTATGGGTGTGCTTGAGCATGGGTTGCATGTTCGTAAATAATTGTGAATTATTTATCGTGTTAGCACATCATTCCTCGGGGCATGGAACTCGAGCAAGGTTTGGCTCGGACTTCGGAGATTTAAGGTACGTGCGACGTACGATCATTACTATATATATTAGAGCATTGTGAAATGCATAATGTGTTTTGATTGCATCAAATATTGTGCGTGTGGTTATATATATATATGTTGATATAGCCAAGGAACGATCAAATCTTGATATCGCCGCTTGTAGCGTGCGTGACACTAGAGTAGGATAACTCTTACAAGATATAAGGGGGTACTGGGTTTATATGACTATTGTAGGGCATTTGAGATGCCTGAGAATGGTCATGGGATCATGTATTCATTATAAGACATTTGAGATGTCTAGGTATAATGGAGAATTGGTAAAATAAATGCTAGGCATTTGAGCTATCTATGATTTATAGCGAGGTTATGAAATCAGTATTAGATATTGAGATATCTATATTTGCATGAATGATGAACTTGGAATCATAATTATTGATATTCGAGAACTAGGCATGCAATGAGTTAAATCAATGTGTTGATTTATTGATTTATGAGATTTGATGAGTTTGATGATTGTGAGAACATGGACAGTACACGGAATCCCGGATGAGGATGTTGCCATCCAGGGAGTATCATTTAAATTCATTAGTATTTACTTTTGTTGTAAATTATGAATTTCATTATTGTGATTATGGGATTTTGTGTATTGGTATGCTCACCCCGTTGGGGGCTGTCTCTGTTGGGGCAGGTGAACAGGTACATCGATGGCTTTGGAGTTGAGCTCGAGCTGTTGATTGGATGTACTCCCAGGATCGAGGTACCAGGGCTTGATGGAGCACGGTATCGTATAGAGTACTTATATACACCTGAGGATTATATACACATTCATGATGCTCGCATGTGAGCACGATTATACTTGTATATGGATTGTATATAAAGGCATGAGCCTTTCTCTCTTTCATTTTATGTGGCATGCAATTAGAGGTAGAATTGCAAAATGATATGAGAGTCATTGGTGTATTATGTGGGTGTTGAAACCCACTTTTGTCGTCATGTGTGTGGTGTCTTCCCTGGCTGGGAATTTACTTGGTATTACTGCTTTCTGATGAGTATTATGTTTTCCCTGGCCGGGAATTATGTTATGTGTTGTGCTTTTATTTCGGGATAGCTCTATTTATGGGGAGACTCTGCCCAAATTTTTAGAAAAGTCCACAATGTGAAAAGTGGCAAAAAGGGGATGGTATTGGGCGAACTTTATGAGTCTATTTCGTTGTTAGGCTGATGACCTTATAACATTGAGTGTTAAAGGAATTTTTTTGTAATTGCCATGCAATGATAAAGTATCATCTGAGCTTCCCGATTGACTTTTTATTGAAAGCATGTGCCACACATAGTGGTTAATACACTAATCAAGAGTTAAGGGCTTGGGGTCCTTACAGAGTTCGTTATCAATCGGAGCGGTCAACCGAATTGGTCAACAAGAGACAAGACAGACGATTCATCCACGACTTAAAGTCGTGAGGTATAATTCTAAACGCCCTATGTATGTTTAAATAGTATGAATTAAAGCAGATTCGGTTCCCCGGGGCTCCGGGCAGAAATGTTTTTAAGTTCCGCTGTGTGTCCGTGACGGGAATCGAGGTAAACCACAGTGGTATCAGAGCCTGGTCTGGCTTTAATCCATATGATTATTGCATTTGGATGTTCAATAATTAATTTTATTCAATCGACTAATTATATATGATATTTTTAGAAATTACCGGAGTCCAGAAAAAATAGAAAATCGATTAAAATGAGTTTAATCAATTATCCAATTTTTTATGCATCCCGAAAATTGCTTCCGGCCAGTTGCTAGTGTCCGACCATCAGACAAAAGACTTGACAAATCTTCTGCCTCGTCTTTCACAATTACAATTATGAATTAGATAGGGCCCACTTGTGGGCCCACCAAATTAATTTAAAAAAATTATTAAGTTTTAAAATTTGTGAGGTACGAAGACTTGGAATTGCATTTACAATTATGAATTGTAGTTGCTTGGGTCATTTGGGGGCCCACACGTGGGGTCATTAGTGGGGTTGTTTGTGGGGTCATTAGTGGGCCCACGTGTGGGGTCGCTCGTAGGGCCCACTTGTGGGGTAACTCACACAAAAAGTAAATAACTTTTTGGCAAGTTTGAATATTGATATTATTCCGGATGTTAATTTAATTTCTGAAATTAGTAGTCTCAAAACTTAATTAATTAAAATATAATTGTTAATTTATTAAGTGTAAAATAGTGATTTTACAAATTAATAAATTTGATTAATTGGGAATTAAATAAAATGTTTTATTTAATTTGCTAATCTTATATTCAGTTAATAATATGATTTATGGGACGCGATTGAATAAATTAATTTACTTGAGTTAATTGCATATGATGTAATTATCATGTACGATTTAATTACATATGATGTGATTGAATTAATATATATCACATATGATGTGATATGTCAATTAAGTTGCATGTGATGTAAAGTAATTGATTGGTGAATGATTATGGGCCACGACTAATGTGTTTAGGTGTATGTTAAGGCTACATTATTATTAAAGTTGTAATAATTGGGTATGCATCACCATTCTCTCTTATTCTGGTGTATCCCACCCCGGGCATGTTAATCCCATCTACTATTTGCATATATGATATGTAATTTTATTTGAGTTAGTGAGAGTACAAGATTGAAGATGAAACACAGAAATGCAGATATGTATGATGGAAGCTAAAATATAATAGGATTGCATTGCATACTTGCATTACATTACACACCGAATACCCACGTATGGCTCGGGTGGATAAATTAAGAAAAAGGCCGTAATCATTCACATTTATTCGTTTTGCATGAGATGATGATGAATGTTGTTTGTGTGGTTTATTTTTCACGTAGGACGTTTCATGACTAAAACATGGTTGCATGGATCCGGCAAACAATCAAACCAGCAAGCAAGATAATGATGAGATATTTAAATAGAAGTAAAAAAAAAACCCTCAAATTTTGAATTTGACTCGAACACTAATAATCAAGTCGAAAAAGAAATCATCTGAATCTGATATTTCTAGCCTTCGATCGATGGTTGATTGCATTTTGATGCTACTCGGGGTCAGTTGTTAGGCCACTAATATGCGGGGAAAGCTGATCAACAGAAAATTGTGACTTTCGACTGACATATGATGAAAACATGATGGGATGCCCATGAACTTCACCATATATTGAGAACTTTATGGGCCAGCTCATCACTGTTTTGTATCGATGGGTTGACTTCACACGAGAAGGTTACTAATCGTCATATTATTGGGGTTGTTTTGTGAGACAAATAACTTGGAGGTTACATAAGATGTAATTGGAAACTACCTTCAGCACATTGTTGTTGGAGATATTATTCGGGAATGTAATGTGGCTAGTTGGACTTCAAGCCCAATTGAAAGTATGACTTTCCTTTTCTCACAAGAGGGTAATGAGATTCGAAAAATTAAGTGGGAGGCAATCAATTACTAAAGACCATGTTATTGAATAAAATCATTTTGTGAATAATCGGCTAACATTTAATCTGTTTATTTTTCATTATATAAAATGGCATGAAACCCATTGGCACAAAATCTCGACCAAAACAATCTTATCGGCCCAACTATAACAACTGGCTTCAAAAAATTGTGCTCCCTTATGAAAAGATGGTCGATGGGAGGCCTCCTGTTGAAGCGTTTCCTGAATCGTACCCTAAAGCAATCACCCCACTTGAGAAGTGGAAGGATGGTCATATCCTGTTTTGGGTTCTTTCGCGAAGGCTAAGAATTGTTCTAGGCCTAATAAGGGGAAAGGGAAAAGTTTCATATACCAAGAAAAGAAAATGCATAGGAGATAGTTCAAAGACATCTAATAAAGAGGAGCAAATCTGTTTCCATTACAACAAACCATGTCATTGGGAAAGAAAGTGCAAGAAATATCTAGACCAGAAGCATTCTGGGAATGATATATTTTATATTGAAGCAAAAATACTACTTCTTGGGTATTGGATACCGATTGTGGCTCACATATGTACAATGATTTGCAAATAATGATAAGAAGTAGAAAGCTAAGGGAAGGTGAGACATACCTTAGCTTGGCATTGGAGCAAGTATTGCTGCTAAGGGTATGGGAACAGTTACTTTAACATTGCAGTCTGTTCTGAGTTGGTACTGAATAATTGTTTATTTGTTCCTGATTTAATGAGAAACATTGTTTCCATTCCTATGTTAGACAGGGAAGGATATTCTTTTAAATTTAAAAATTCGATTTGTAGTATTTTTAAGAAAGAATGTTTGATTGGATTAGGTCAACTTATAAATGATTTGTATGACTTAAAATTGAAAGACGTACCTGTGAACTTTCAAAGAATAAGTAAAAGAAAGGATGATAATCTAAATCCCGCACATCTTTGGCATGCTAGACTTGGTCACATTTCCTCAAGGAGGATGTCTAAATTGGTGACATATATGAATTCACTACCAACTTGTGAATCCCACCTCAAAGGAAAAATGATAAAGGCACCTTTTAAGGGGCAAGTAGAATGTGCTGAAGCTCCATTGGATTTGATCCATTTGAATGTATGTGGTCCACTAAGTGTTAGTGTAAGGGGAGGTTACTTCATTACCTTTACAGATGATTATTCTAGGTACGGGTATATGTATTTGATGAAATACAAGTCTGAAGCATTTGAAAAGTTCAAAGAATTCAAAATGGAAGTAGAAAACCAATTAGGAAAAAGTATTAAAAAACGACGATTTGATAGTGGTGGAGAATACTTAAGTACTGAGTTTTTATACTATATTAAAGAGAATGAGATTCTCTCCCAGTGGACTCCACCAGCAACACCACAGTTAAATTGTGTAGCTGAACGTCGTAATCGAACCCTGTTGGAAATAGTTCGATTATGATGGGATTCACTTTACTTCCAGCATCATTTTGGGGATATGCACTCAAACCAGCTGCACTTTTGTTGAACAATGTTCGCACCAAGGCAGTAGCCAAGACCCCATATGAGATATGTACTGGTAAACAACCCAAATATGGTTTTATGAAAATCTGGGGTTGTCCTGCTTATGTGAAGCAATCAGTGGGAGATAAGTTGGATAATCGATCCATCTTATGCTACTTTGTGGGATACCCTGATAGCTCGATAGAGTATGTTTTCTATTATCCCTTGGAGACAAATGTGTTTGTTTCCAGAAATGCTATCTTTTTGGAAAATGAATTTATGTTGGACAGAAAAGACACGATAATAGAACTTGAAGAAGTTCAAGTACCACAAACCACTGGAATTGTGGATATAATACAATCAAAAGAGCCAGCTGATAATCCTAGTGTACACACTATACGTAGATCTGAAAGGATCTAAAGACAGCCTGATAGGCCGAACTTGCTACTAGAAAGTAGTCAAGATGGTATTGACCATGGATACAGTTCAAGCTCTTGCAAGGAAGCTATTTCTGACACTGATTCGGGACATTGGCATGAATCCTTGAAATCTGAAATGGACTCCATGTACTCAAACAATGTATGGACCTTGGTAGATCCACCAAAGGAATTGTTCACATTGGCTGCAAGTGGATCTATAAGCGTAAGCTTGGAATAGATGAGAAGGTAGTGACCTTCAAAGCTAGATTGGTAGCAAAAGGATATACTCAAAGGCCAAGCATTGACTATAAGGAAACCTTTTTGCCAGTTGTGATGCTGAAGTCTATTAGGATTTAGCTGGCCATATCTACCGGGTATGACTATGAGATATGCCAAATGGATGTAAAGACTGCTTTTCTTAATGGAAACATCGAGGAAGAAATTTATATGGCGCAACCGGAAGGCTTTACAACCATTGGGAGTGAGCAGAATGTCTGCAAACTCCAAAGGTCCATTTATGGGCTTAAACAAGCATCCCGGAGTTGGAATATCCGATTCGATAACACTATCAAAGAGTTGGTTTTGTTAAGAATGCGGAAGAATCATGTGTGTACAAGAAGGTTAATGGGAGCACGGTAATCTTTTTACCACTTTATGTTGATGATATATTACTCATTGGGAATGATACTTGATTTATGCAGTCAACTAAAGTGTGCTTATCTAAAAAATTCTCCATGAAGGATTTGAGAGAAGCATCCTACGTATTGGGAATACTTATAGAGATAGATCAAAAAGGATGCTTGGGCTATCCCAATTCATGTACATAGAAACCGTACTTAAACAATTTAGCATGGAAGAATCCAAGAGAGGGTTCTTACCCATGTGTCATGGAGTTACACTCTCAAAGTCTATGTGCCCAAAGACGTCTAATGAGATCAAAATGATGGCACGTACCTTATGCATCTACGACTGGAAGCATAATGTATCGCATGCTATGTATAGAACCTGATGTCGCATATGCTCTGCGTGTCACGAGCAGATATCAGTCTAACCCCGGGCAGTCGCATTGGAAGGCTGTGAAAGTCATCCTTAAGTACTTGTGAAGGACTAAAGATTTGTTCATGGTCTTTGGGGGAGGAGAACTGAAACTAGAAGGTTTCACTGACTCGAGTTTTCAGTCTGATGTGGATGACTCAAAGTCAATGTCTGGGTTTGTATTCACACTCAATGGTGGTGTTGTTTCTTGGAAAAGTTCCAAGCAAAATACTACTACGAATTCCACCACCGAGGCTGAAATATTGCAGCATAGGATGCTGCAAAGGAAGTTGTTTGGATAAGGAACTTTACCCAAGAATTGGGAGTTGTGTCATAGTGTTGTTGAACCAGTCCTTGTGTACTGCGATAACAACAGAGCCATTGTTCAAGCAAAGGAACTAAGATATCATCAATGATCCAAACATATACTGAGAAAATTCCATATAATCCGTGAGATTATTGGAAAAAGGCGATAAAGTCGCCTCGGCAGATAATGTAGCTGATCCACTGACAAATTCGTCGCCAAGACCATTATTTGAAAAACTTCATGAGCCGACGGGCTTAAGATACATGGGTAGTTGCTTTAGAGCAAGTGGGAGTTTGTTAGAGGAGGTGCCCTACAAGCCAACTATTGGCTATGTGATTTGTACATCTTTCTGTAAAACACGCTTTATTCAATTAATGATATTTTTATGACACCCTTTATCTGTATACCCATGCAAGATGCATATATGTAGACCATGGGATTACTATAGTCCATGTGAATGTGACTGTACATTTGTTGGCAATCATGAAATACATTCACCAATGACTCTAATCTCTAAACTTGTTCCTGGTCGATGAGCATCGTCATAAGAAGGATACATACCATGTTCGCTCGAGACCAATATTCACAATGTGTCGTTGCTGTGTTTCATCAGCATTGATGTAGAGACATCTACACATATGAATATGTGCTCATAGGATGAGTTCATTAAACATCTCTCACCCTAAATTTCTAAGTGGTTCCCAATGATTGAGTAGAGAACTTAAAGTTGCAGTTGTACACCATTAATCCTCATGACCCAAAACACCACTGCAGCTCTATTCGATGAGCACTGTGTAAGGAATCCGATACAAGCACGCAACTGAAATACAAAAAAAAATATTCGGATTCCATCGAGGATCTGTACGAAGTGAAACCATATTGGTGTTAAGAGTTTATACATTTGATGCGTGTTTGAAGCAGATTATCGAGCATGTACGTCCATGAGTCACGAGAAAAACGTTAACGTTCTGCCTCTCCGGTATCCACACGATCAAATCGCCTAAAAGGGTCGTTGAATTCCAAGGTGCTAGACTTGAAATCAACAAAAGGGTACTCAGCTGCTAGGGTTTAGAGTGACGGCTGATTCGAGTTTTAAACCCTAGGACAGTCTATATATATAGATGTAATATGATGGGGCTAGAGTTTCGGACTGGTTAGGATACCAGTCGTCACAAACCCTAGAAGTTGAACCATATATATATGTATATATATATAAGTCAGCCCATTAATATACTTATATATATAACACTTATATACTTCGTGTTTCCCTTTTGATTAGGACTCATCCTAATATATAATTCATCAAATGAATTTTATCTCCTTTTATTGATTTAATCTTTTGTGCGACCCTCTTGCAACGTTGCCAGTGACATAAAATCTTATTTTATATCATAAGCAATTAGCGGTATCTAGCAACACATCAAGGCTACCCAAGTTACAAGAATGTCATTGACTCGACATTACTTATGGCATGTGATAATATTTAACATGTAATTTAATCCCTTTGTCCTAGGTGTTTAGATTGAACACGAGTCATGGAATATGTCATACTCGTATACTTCAATCTTTATTTCTTGACGAGTAGACTATATTAAACAAATGAGCTTGATATCACATATAGACTCATTCGAGCATGGCCATTGCATATTTAGTCTCACTCGATCAAGGGCCCAAAACACCACTCCCTTTATATGGAAGAGACAAATCCTATATTGATCACTCAACATCTCTCTGCATAATTTGTAATACATCCAATGATTGTCTTTATAGCTCACCATGTTATATGTAGCATTTAACAATATCAAGATATATAACTCCTTATGTTGGGATCTCTGGTGATCTCAAGTCGTAAGGATCACATACATAATTATCACTATGAGAATAACTTATGCCTTTCATATAAAAATCCGTGTACCATTCTCATGGTGGGTCAGTCTAGTACATAGTTCTCTAACATGTACCCATATATTGATTTGATATCTTATATCCATGACTAAAGTCATCAATCAACATATACTAGTCTCCATGTATTATTATTATCCTAGTTCATAATAATACTTGACTAGGGACTATTTAAGAATAATACATATTATCATAAGGACATTATTATATATAAAATCATAATAGACAGACAATGAATATAAGATATAATAATGAAATGCCATCACTGAAATATCATAATACAATGTTTGCCAAAATCAATCATCTAATGAATGGTCTTTAGAGCATATTCCAACACACTGCACTGTGACTTGTTTTTCGATCCCAAGAGGGTCATAAATGTGGCAATATGTGGTGTTGACGTAAGTCAAATAGGAGCTTGTGCATTGTTGTTGAGGATTCGCCGTTAATAATCCAAAGAGTCTCTGGCCAGAGCTCTATATATGTTTTAGAGGAAAGAGTTCCTCTAGTTACATATAGATGGGTTATGATATTTTGGAACATGCACATAATTATTGGATTTATATTGGGTCTCGATTGACCAATACCCAAGATCTGATCGGGACCAATGAGTTGAAAGGATCGCACTGCACTATAATTGTAACTGAAGGTTCTTGCAGGCACTATCAGTTTGTATCTAGGGGATCATGACGCGTTGTTGCTTGGCGTTAATCACGATTCATTGGATTAAACCGAAATATGATTTTGGCTATCGATAATTAAAAGAGTTTAGTTGATCGATAGGAGCACTTAAGGGTATGCCCACAAAAGAGCAAATGAGTTTATCTCTAAAATCACAAGGAGCTGTGATCCCATATCTAGCATACACCTGAACATTGACGGTCACACAAATACCGGTCAGGTTCTACACTAACAAGATAGTTAAATTCAAGGAGTTGAATTTAATGAAAATGAGCTTAATATGATTAAGAATTTACAAGATAGTTAAATTCAAGGAGTTGAATTTAAGGACATGAAACTTAATATGATGGGGGGTGTATTCAATTTGGACTTTTATTGACTTTTAATGACTTTTTTAAATGATTGACTTTTATGGAGTTGATAGATTTCTATTGACTTTCACAGAATTCCATGGAGTTATAAAAATATTTGTATATAATCTCGTAGACTTTTTCAATAGATTTCTATGGATTTTATCGACTTTTAATGACTTTTTTAAATTATGATTTTTTATGAAATTGATAGATTTTTAATAACTTTTATAGAATTACACGGAATAATCAAAAGAATTGTATAGGCTCTATAGATTTTATAACTTATAATTGATTTCTTTGAACTAACAATTGAACATAAATAAATTCTTCAACATATAATTTCTTTTTACTATTAATGTAAACACATTTTACTTATTTAACAGTTAAAAATGTGAAAAATACCTATTCAATTCTTTTGTATGGCAAATATTGAACAACTTTTTTTCATCTTCAAGATGACGACCTTGAAAATTCAGTTAATGTTGCTATATAATTGTAATCTATAATTTTGTGTAATAAAACAAAAGTTTCTATTAAATAATATTTTATAAACTTAAAATATTTTTTGATGATAGTTGACTGCTATAAAAATTCTTAAAACATACTTTTTAAATAAACATGATAATTTATATCGTTATAAATATCTTTTGTTTTAGAAAAATATTTATTATAATTGTTTATAGATATAGACCCATACAATCGTTTTAAAAATCTATCATCTAATATAAAATTGAGAACATTAACTTGCTATTTTATCAAAATACTTGTGTAAATATTAGTATTATATTGGATAAAAAATAAGATGTGAAAAAATAATAATTGAAGAAAGATCTGCACATTAGGAATTAAAGAAAGGGTACATGTAGAAAACAAGGGAGGAAAAGCCAATGGGGAGGTGGTCGTGTCGGAAATGAAAATAGCAAAGAGTAAAGAGAGATGAAGGTAATTATGAATTAAAAGTCATTCCAAATCTTTACTAGGAGTGGTGGAGAATTTTTAACTTTTTTGGGATGTACATGGGGCATCAAAGTTTGTACCTAAAGATTTCAACATAAGTCATTAAAAGTCTATGAGATTTTGGATACCTATAGACTTTTATAGAGTTTTAAAAATTCAAGTTTGAATACCACCTGACTTTTTAACACTCTACGAAAGTCTGTCTTGAATACCATTAGACTTTTGTAGAGTATATAAAAGTCCGGATTGAATACCTCTAGACTTGTAAACTCCATAAAAGTCATTAAAAGTCAATAAAGGTCTATAACCAATACATCCCCCTAAGTGTTCAAACTTATAATAGAGATTATAAGCTGATTTCTATAATTGGCATGAAAATGAGTAAAATTACCATTTTGGGAAATTTACCATTTGTGGAAAGTTACCATTTTGGGAAAGTTAACATTTTCAAAAAATCACGAAAATTATATATATTATGTTACTGTCGTAATAACAAGCTCGAGACGCTCATCATGAAAATAAATTTGATTTATTTTTTTGAATTACAGTTTGTCAGATACGGCTAATTTTGTGTATGGTATCTTAATAATTCTCGTGGGTCCCGTTTGAATTAAAAAAATTTAAAAAATAAAAAATTAGGATTGATCGTGATTTCCAAAATGGAATTCACGAAATGTCCAGCTAGCTTTAAGATTATAACAATGCTACCGACACTAATGAGTGGAATAAAAGAGCAGGAGTCATTCATAATTTTTTTGGGGGAATTCAGTCGAGAGCACGAGAGAGAAATATAATGAAGATCAGTGTTCTTTGAAAAATAAGTTTCTTTTCTCATCTCTCCTTTGTAAAGAGGTTGTGTGATTTTTTTCAATTTTAGAAGCAAATTGTTTGCTTCGATTTCTTCGTGCCAATTAATCTATAAATATCATTGAGACCGTGGTTTCGTGATGATATTAGAAATCTTGTTTGCATAATCGAATTATTGTCTAGTGCCAATAATTTCAAGGTAAACGGTTGGTGGACCGGATTTTGGAGTTCGTTATCAACAGGAGCGATCAACAAAGGACAAGACCGTCGATCCATCCACGATTTAAATAATTCTAAACGACCTATGTATGTTTAAATAGTATGAATTAAAGCAGATCCGGTTCCCCAGGGCTCCCCGACGAAATTTTTTTTCCGCTTTGTGTCGGTGCTGGGCGTCGGGGTCAGGGGCGTAGCTAGGATTATTGGATAGGGGGGGCTGGACATTAAGTGCAAGCCAATATTGCTCCAAACATTTATTATAAAATAATCACAATCAAGTATGCGTAAACAAAAATAATTACAATATATGCCAAAAGAGATCTAAATTCAAAAAATACCATTCAATTGCAATCTTTGATGTTTCAAAAGATCACACATATCAACAATGTAATCTAAATCAATGCCATGAACAATCTCTCTCTCAATGTACAAAACCATTGTGTTGTTTAAATATTCCTGCTCCATTTTGTGGCGAAGTGGTGTTTTAAGAAGCTTCATCCCTGAAAATGATCGCTCTGTTGTTGCGGTAGAAACTGAAAGTCAAGATTAAACGAATCAACCTATTAATAACGAAATAGATCCTCGACTTCTTTGTTTCAGCAAGCAATTGACATAATCTAGGAAGAGAATCAATATCCTTAAATCGCGAGTCCTCAAATACATCAAGCTTGTAATGATCTAGTTGACTCTTCAAATGTTTCATGTCATCTTTGGAGAAATCATTGGGGTAAAATTTCTCAATTAGAGAATAAATAGCACATTCAGAGAATGATTTGAAACCATCACTAGGATTTAAGGCATCACACAGGGTAAGAAGCTCCATTGTTTCCTCCGTAAATCTAGTATTCAACTCCATCAGTTGTTTGTCAATCACAACATTGAACATATGAAAATGATAGTATTCATCCAACGTGAAATTATTTTTCTGCTGACAAGAACGCTTAGTACCTTCACTATAAAGACCAGTCAAATCAGACACTTCAATGTCATGAATATCACAAAAATTATTCACACTCCATAGAAAATCATCCCATTCATCATCTCGCATTTTCTGGAAAAGTAATTTTGTAGTCTTGACTAAACTCATTGCATTCAAAATGTCTTGATCTTTTCTTTGTAATGCTTGGCATAAGACATCAGATGTTTCCAAGACTCTATGCATCAACAACAAGATAAATACAAAGTCAAATGTCATCATCCCCTTAAGCAAACCTTTAGCCTCCGCACGTATACTTAAGTTCGATCCCCCCCACCCCCCCCCCAATGAGATCTTCCAGAAGTGCACAAATTGAACCAAACAATTCAATAACTCGACTAACAGAAGCATAATGTGAACTACAACGAGTAGATACAGGTCGTTGCAAAGTACTAGCTTGATTAACCCCACTACCAGTCCCAAGTTCTCCTGATGCTATCAAATCAATAATCTCATCTTCTCGAATTTATTTTAGTTGAGAATGTCGCTTTGAAGAAGCACCCACAAAATTGACAATGGAACTCAATTTAGAAAAAAATAGCCATACATCTGACACCTCTTTAGCTGCTGCAACTAAGGTAAGTTGTAGTCGATGAGCAAAACAATGAACATAATACGCAAATGGACAATCTTTGAGGAATAATGCTTGTAATCCATTCCATTCACCTCGCATATGTAAGTAATCCAACGAGCATACAACGCAGCGGAATAATAAAATTTGGATTACTAAAACCGCGGATCTATACAAAGGGTTCATATCGGAATAGAGTTAATAAGAGTCTCACCCTTGTAGCGTGTTTGATGCAGAAACGATGCCAAGTCACGAGTCACGAGCAACACCTCCAAGATCTTGCCTCTACGGTATCAACACGATCAAATCGAACAAGGGATGTTCAAGAACAAGTTGCTAGACTTATTCTTGAACCAAAACCGAACTCACGGTTCAAAACCTACCAACGGCGGCCGATAAAACCACTATAGACGGCGGCGGTGGCCGTGAGGAATAGTGTAATAGGCGGCGGCCGAGAGCTTGTGTTTAGGTTTTATGAATTGTAGTGTTAATTATCATTAATCACCTTGTTATCAAATTATATATGATTTAATTAAAGGCTTTCACAAAGCCTCATGGGCCCAAACCCATGATTTAATTAAATCCTTATAATCATGTAATTAAGACTCTTCTTAATTAATTAATTCATCCAATGAATTTAATTCTCCTTATCGATTTAATCTTTTGTGCGACCCGATAGGATCTTGCAATGTGGCAGATTTTATGTCACAAGCAATGAGCGGTATCTAGCAACACATCAAGGCTACCCAAATTACAAGAATGTCTTTGACTCGACATAACCTTTAGAACTTGTGATAATATTAACCATGTAACTTAATCCCTTTGTCCAATGTGTTTAGATTGAACACGAGTCATGGAATAGTCATACTCGTATATTCAATCTCTATTTCTTGATCCCCAAGTAGAACTAGAATAAACGAATAAGCTCGATATCACATATCGACTCATTCGAGCACGGCCATGCATTTTAGTCTTACTTGATCAAGGGCCCAAACACTTCTCCTGTTATATAGGAGGGACAAATCCTATCTTGATCAATCAACATCCCTCTACATAATTCGTAGTGTATCCAATAGTTGCCTTTATAGTTTACCCTGTTACAGGTAACGTTTGACAATATCAAGTTACATAACTCCTTATGTTGGGATCTCTGATGATCTCAAGTCGTAAGGATTACATACACTATTATCACTATGAGAATTGCTTATGACACTCATATAACTATCCATGTAGCATTCTCAGTGTGGGTATGTCCAGTACATTGTTCTCTAACATGTACCCACGTGTTGATTTGATATCTCATATCCATGAATTAATTCATCAATCAAAACATACTAGTCTCAATGTATTATCATTATCCTGATTAATGATAATACTTGACTAGGGACAATCTTTAAGAATAATACAATATTATTCTAAGGACATTAACTTATATAACAATTCATATTGCATAGATATTCGAATAATATATAATAATGATTTGCCTTTTATAAAATCATAATACATTGTATGTCATAAACAATCATCTAATGACTTGTCTTAGGGCATATCCCAACAGCATATTGCTAGCACCATCGTATCCTTGGCCTCGCATATTTTCAATTAAAAGCTTAGGTTGTGCTAATATGCTACATATGTATGTTTTCAATGTCAAGGAACTCGTGTCATCAACACAAACAACTTCAAAAAATCGCTCATTCACAAACCCATCGCAATCTACATATCGCAAAACAATAGCCATTTGTGATTTATGAGATTCATCAACTGCCTCATCAACAAGAATACAAAATTTGGCATCCCCAACTTCATCACGAATTTTACTTCGCACAATATTGGCAATAAATTTTAGTATCTCCTGCTGAATTGATGGTGATGTATACTTGGCATTTTAGCTGCATTGTCTAAGATAACATCACCAGTTTCTTCGCACAATTCCCCTTGAAATTTGATCAATTCCAAAAAAATTCCCACGATTATGAGAATCTATCGACTCATCATGTCCTCTAAATGCACAACCTGCAATGCTAGCCACATCACAGCTCTAATTGATGTCTTTAGAACCAATCTGTTTTGCTTCACAACATTTTCTGATTGTTTGTTCATCATTCTATCAATATGTTGAGATACATTTTTCAATCCCTCCCATTTTTGCATAGCACTACTATGTGATGAGTTGCAATCCCCTTAATGCCTTTTCAATGGACAAGTTTTACAATTAACTCTTTTCCAATTCTTGAATCCTTCAACTATAAATGTCTTATGAAGTGATGAAGGAGTATCAAAAAGATAACACGGAAAGCAAAATGCGCTTTCCTTTATTTTAGAGAACTCGAGCCATGGAAACTTTATAAACCAAGAAGATTGAAAACTACGCTTTTGTTGCTTAAAATCAACAAGTGGATATTCATATATGGGTTGATATGGTCCCATCCTAACATATCTCCTAACATCATCTTGTTTGTCACATGGATATTGCAAAATTCCAATTCGTTTACCAGGATCTCGCTCATAATATGGTTTATTGCCTTCTAATGGATTGAGATAAACTTCATTGTCAAGTTTGAGTTTTTTGGTTTCCATTATAGATCTTGAACTTGACGAAGGGGGGATCGTTTAGAGCTCTTGAAATTTTTGATAATTGCTCACTATTTTTCTGGATGAAATAATCGCTTATACTCATTTTTGACATTTTAATTCACCTATAAATAAACATTTCCAACCCATCATTTTAATTCAATATTAAAAATATTGAGATTTTAATAACAATAATCATAATCATGAAATAACAATTTCACAAACTAATCTCATTATTAATAATACCTAATTTGGTGTAACTACAAAGTACTGTATCATTTTTAATAAAAAAATCCATTAACTATTATTTCACTCCTCCAAACAAAACAAAAGCACATGAACAAATTAAGTATTTTTAAACAAAAGAAATTCATCCAAAAGTATAAAACAATAAATAAAAAAAAACACTATGAATTATATGAATATAAATGACAAATTATTACTAACCTGAATCAAAATTAGAGAATTTGGTTTGTTCAAGGCTTGAAGTTTTGATGTTCTCGTTGGTGGCTATTCAAACCAAAGAATGTTATAAGAAATTCAAAGTTATTGGGATTTGGGTTAGGTTTAAAGAAATTAAAATGGTAATGGGCTGGTTTTAAAAAAAATGATGGGAAATTGGGTTGTTTAAAAATTTAAATGGACATTGGGCTTAAAATAAAATTGATATATACCCAATCAGAGAAGGGGCGGGGCTGGGCTGAAGCCCAACCCAGTCCCTTCTTTAGGCCCGCCACTGGTCGGGGTAATCCGAGCTCAACCACCCAATTTTTGCCCACAAACCTCTCCTTCATTTCTGCACCGGCCACCAGCCATTGCCCTTGTCGCAACCACAATCACCAGATTTTTTTACAAAAAACTCCATGGATCACAAACATAACAGTTTTCAAATTAAGGGCCTAAAAATTATTTCATAATTCTTTATATTCAATAGTTGAGACCATGGCACATGAAGTAAATATTAGAAAAGGGGTTTTTTTTAGCCTATTGATTTTCTTAAAGGGGGGTATTTGCAAATTTGACATTTCATGGGGAGTTAATATAAAATTAACCCTTGAAGATCTCCAATAACTGGTTCAATAAACAGTGCAAGACAAAACAAATGTGTCCGTACACCAATTGAACTTATAGAACAAAGTGCTAAATTGTACGTGGGCCATCTCTTAAACAGTCGTCTCTAGATTTTCGGTACTAATGGATCCATGGCTTAGGCAGCGAATATCGCTACAACTCAAGTGCGACTATGGACGAAACTAAATACAGATCAGTTTCTTTGTTCTCATAATTCACATTCAAAAAACATTAATATTTCACATTCGAATCGATCGAAATCGCCATGATCAGCGTCCTTGCTCAGGTCTTTCAAGCCTGTCTCTTTCATTTGGAAGATTCTTCGTTGCGAATTCATCCGTATAATTGTGTATATTGATGTATTTTTGCAGGAGCGTTTATTAGGCGCTGCGCTGGGGAGCTTGTTAACCGGGGTGGTGGTCTTTGAGCAGCGTAGAAGCATTTATAAAACAATTTCCAAGACTCAACCTGAGGTGACCTTTTTTTTTTTATTACTTTAGGGTGACTGAAACTTTATGCCAGTATCCATGATGGCTTCTCAAACCCTAATTGGGATTGTACATGATGCTAAAGTTTTTCTATTGGTTGATTGGATAGGTAATTCCTTTGGATGAATCGTCTTTCAGCTTTTATGGGAACATTCGAGCAGTTCACAGAATGTTAATTTTAACCGCAGTTTGGAGTTTCTTTATATTAAACAAGTTTATTTCTTCAGAGGAAATATATTCTTTGCTTATAATGTCTTGTATCAAAATTGATGCTAAATAGAATACATGAATCGAGACAAATTTGTGTTTCGATTAACCAATCTCTCTTCATATGTTAAACTCATAATCCTTAACTGATAGGAACACTTTAAAATTTCAGGCACCATTTGAGCATTGTTTCCTGTAAATCACTTTAATATTTTTTTTTCATGCATATGTCTTAGTCTAAGTACTCTTTTGCTTTATTGATGTGTTGGAAGCATTGGTGCAGTAGCTTCATGAATATCAGCATCATTGATCAGTGAATCCATTGAAAACACTTTAGGATCAGGCTAATAAATGTATATTGCTGACAGAAATTGTATCTTATCATTTAGTGGCATCTAGAACATCCGTGAATTAACATTTTACATTTGTTGTATAACAAAAAAATGCTCTCTCTTTCGAATTGCCCTCCTCTCCTATCCCATGGCTAACCTCCACTATCTCACCTCCTGCACCCCCGATCAAGAAAACCATCGCTCCTATGTCAAAATCTTCATAACTGCTTCTCCTCGTACACTACCTAAAAGTTTCATGCACCTCGATGGACATGAAATACCGTTGAGATTGCAACCATGTTGGGCATGCTATCGAGGAATGTTATGCCAATGGATCGAATCCTAAATCAGATTGGAAAGGGAAGAACAACAAGGTGATTTACGTTTAGTCTTAATGCAAAACGCCAAGCGGATAATCCATTGCAGAAGCTCTTAGAACATGATGTGCACGGGATGGCTGAGATGTCTCATCCAGAAAATGTTTCCAATCAGCTATTGCCTCCGGAACAACCCATGATCTCCAGTGACTTCCGGCCAGCCAACGTTGCTAATTTTGAGCAGCCGTTTTCAACTTGTACAACGTGATCCCAGGAGCCAAATTAGGGAGCAACAGTCAACCCCGATTAATACTCCCGAATCAAAAAATATAAATAAATCGAATGGATCAGTTTTGAGTTCCCTTCAATCATGGGATAAGGAGTTGTCTAATAGTTTTGAACCTGTTTTGCTAATCCAAGAGGGTACAACTGGACCTATTGAAGTTGGGCCAACATCTGCTAAGCGCTCAGCTCATGGCATGGTTGTGAGTACGTTCGAAAAGGGCTCCACCTCCAAATAAGCTTCGAAGTTTAATGAGGCCATCCATCTGGATCAAACTCAAGCAAATTCACGTTCATATGTGGGGCGTGATGGACTGGATTCAACTGACCAAAATATGAAGCTCTTGAAATGCTCAACAAAGAAATTTCAAAAACTCTCGCCATTCCCGCTTCCAACTAATCTATCCAATCTTTTGAAATAGGGGTAGATGATGATAACATTTCTAATGCGTGCATGGGTCCTGAGCACATAGAAAAGCCGGACTCGGATGTTCATAATGAAGGTCTCCAACCTAATGTGGAGGCCACTCCGGTGGAGTTGGGCATGTTTCTCAATTCTATTTCCCACACCACAGTATTACAATGTCTAAATGATCTCCCTATAGCTCCGGATAATGAAATGGTTCAACATGGTTCCACAGTGGTCCCACCTAGGGATGCTGCTACTAACTCCGAACATTTGGATCTTCCTGAGCATGGTCTAATGAATGGGCCAAAAAAATAATGTACCTTTGGTCTGGGTCACCTGAAGCCGTGCCAGAAAACAGGTCCTTCCTTCTCATCTGGTTTTTAATGAAGGGAATCATTTGGAACATATGGGGGGTTTTTAATGAAGGGATTCATTTGGAACATATGGGGGATTGGTGGCTTCACTCAGGAGTTATCTCAGATCATTGTCCGGTTATTGGCTCTCGCGTCGTTCTTGTTAATCACTTCTGGGAGAATAGAGAATGGAATATTGTTAAGCTGCTTGAAGTAGCTCCTGATCACATTGTAGATGAGATTGTACATGTCCCTCTCCGCCCACTTTCTGGTGATAAATTGGTGTGGAAGTATACTTCGAATGGCGAGTTCACTACCAAGTCTGCATGGGAATTATTTCGCCAACGTGAGGATAGTAATGAGGTGTATATACCAGTTTGGTTCAAAGCTTTGAATCCTTCAGTTTCATTTTCATTCTTCTGTTGGCGCTTTGTTCACAAGCGCATTCCAGCTGATGACATCTTGAAAGGAGCGTGGGATTCAGTTGGCTTCGGCTTGCCAATGTTGTGATCAATAAGAGACCTGGGATCATCTAATCTTCCATGGTCATGTGGCTCGACAAGATTGGGGGTTATTCGATCAACAATTTGATGTATAGCAACCTCATCTTATAAACTCATAGATGGTCCGTGGCAAGTGGAGATGCAAAGGACATATTCGTCAAGTTATTCCACTCCTAGTTATAAGATATCTTTGGGTAGGGCGGAATGGATCCAAACATCGATCAATTAAGCCTTCTGTAAATTGAGTTGTTACTCCGGTGCATAGACATCTCACATTGGTTTCACCTTGGCTCCACTTTGAACAAAGGCGTGGCTTCCTGTCTTTGTCTTTGGCTAGTCAGCAATTTTGCATTCACCACTGCTTATCATAAGCGACTTGATGCGGTTAATTGGCGTAAACCTCTGCATGGATATCTACAAACTAAAACGGGGATGGATTCTCTCTTGGTAATCCTGGTGATTCGTCTATTGGCGGAGTCATTAGGGATCACCTTTGTCATGTGATGTTAGGGTTTTATGATTTTGTAGGCATGGGAACTTCTAGTCGTGCAGAAGTGCTTGCAGTGCTCCGAGGTTGGAACTGTGCCTACAATTTAATCTATTAATTCTATGATATCAATTACAGTTATCAAATCCAGAATGACACAATGGGACTTGAGCCATATCTTAACGAAAATACAAGCTATCATGCTTAATAGAGCCGTGCATATCTCCCATTTTCCGGGAAGGTAACGCAGTCGCTGATGCTCTGGCAAATTTGGGAATGGATAATTGTTGCTTTCATCTTTTATATATGCTGACATGTTAAACACTAAGATTAAAGGTCTTTGTAGATAGGAGTAGTATTCCTTTTTTACGCACTTCGACTAAAATCTTGTGATCCTTCACTTGGGAGGTTTTGGTCTAGTTCCCTTGTATTGCGTTTTTGTTTTGGAATAAACAGGTAGGGTTCGTCAAACCCTCCGCCATCAATGGCGGTGTTTTTTTTTAAAAAAACACATTTTATGTTTGTTGTATGGAGATTTTAGATCGTATTCCATCCTTTTCAAATCTGGGAAAATGAGGGTACTGATTATAATGCTTGGAAATGAGCTGATATTATTAAACTAAAACTATCACCTGGGAGAGAAATCATACAAGAACAGTGCTATGGATATTTGGCATTCTTTATTGCCTTCTTCTTTTAAATATATATCTCAGTACCATTTCAACCTAAAATATATATTGAATTTTGATGTATACAATCACTAATTGAAATTGTACAGAGATGATGAGTCTATGCTACATAGCTCCTTTCTTAATGTGTGATAACTGCAACTATATTGTGCCTATATAACTATCTGAATGTTTTCAGCCAAGAGAGCCTATTTTCGGAAGAAAATCCCGGCTCGAGTTTGCACACATGTGGAACAAATCTGTTGATGAGACATTTGGGCCTATCATTGAGTATTTGAGCTCACGTGGATTGTAGGCCTGATCTGGTGATACTGCCATTAATGAATGTTATCTTTGTCCAAGCGTTCCTGGTTCACTAAAGAAAAACACCATCTGTCATGTTTGGTAATTGACACCACATCCCATTTCTTGTTTCCAGAAGGGAAAAATGGAAAGAGCAAAGATAAGGCACCAATTGATAACATTACAATTGATTTGTAATATTTGTTATATTTTCTTTAGCATGATGAAAAGCTATCGGAGAGAGTTGAAATGATATTTTGTCTCTCGCACCCCCTTTTCTTAAGCAGTATCTTACACTCACAATTGTCATGGAAGTTTCTGCGTTCACATGTCAATTTTTACAAGGCTACAGCAGCTCTTTGGATTGAAGTAACTTTGTTATTCTTTGTTGTTGATGCACAACCTAAATTCAGGATTGTTGCATCTCTTAGCCATTCAAATATTCGGACTCAACTATCTGAATTTCTTTTAAATTCTTTGGCATTTTGTGTGAGCAATTCTTTTGTCAAATGTGAGAAAATATAAGCTGCAGGAAACCCATATCTGCACCTGTGAATATGTTTTGTGCGAGTGCCATTGAGCTGTTACCATTTATTGTTGTTTTCTTTTGTGTATATTTAATATATCTAATCAAAACATGTCTAATTAAAAAAAAATGGAGAAATTATCATCCTAAATGCTTCATTCTCTCGTCTGGAATATTACACGAACGAACCTGATGCAATAGCGAATGACATGCAATATCTAAAAACCCACATGAAGAGGGAGATAAAAATCACTAGTACGGGGGCTCATTGAGTAGTGTAAGGTGCTAGAATCTTGTCTTCGCTGCTCAGCTCTCTTTATACCATTAAGCATCCACTTGCCTCTCAGGATTAGCTCTTCTAAAATTGGCTTGTCTCCTGATCACTGAGTAGTAAACACCCATCGCTGTGCTCGCAAACAAGAAACCTATGAGAATCGCGACTATGCTGCCGGCTCCCAGCCCACGCCCACTCATGGATATGCTTTCATGTGCCGGAGTAGACTGCACTGTGGCTGCTGCTATTGGCAGTGACGAACAGTCTGATGAAGAGCACGGGGTGGTGGCACTTGGTTGTAGTGTGCTGTGGTGGAAAAACGTGTATGATTCCGGTGAAAATGCAATTGGGCTTTCCTGATCGAGCCCATGGGACCGGTCTTCTGCGCTGGTGATGGCGAGGGAGGAAAGAATGGCAAAGATTATCAAGGAGGCCATTGCTGGGGTAAGTATTGTTTTGGGTAGTGTCTTATCTTTATAAGGAGCAACGGATTGGGGGTTGTTGCTTGTAATTGGATTTATGTCCCCCAAAGTGGCTAATAAAAAAGAATGGAGTTGATGATGGTCACACTTTCTCTCTGCCTTTTCTTCATTTTAATGGCATTTCTCGTGTAGCCAGCCTCCTATATTATGCATGCATTTGCCAAGTTTAAATATCTTCAAACTACTACTAATATTTTTTTTGTACAATTATTTTTCATCACAATCATTCCCTTTTTTTTTCCTTCTTTTTTTAACCACATTTTCTTATTTTTACGTTGACATTCTAAATATCGAAAATCAGGGATGAATAAAGCAGTGACCATCTCTTTTTCTCAATGGAGGAAATTTAAATTTTTATATGTAATTTGCCTAAAAGTCAAGTTTGACCCCTTTGGTTCCAAATAATGAAATTGGTTTGCTTAGCTTAAAGGAGCAGCAAAGGGTCATAAGTAGATAGAATGGAAATAATAATGTGATTTGTCTTCATAATTATTAGAATGTCGCAAGCGCATGCCAAAGCTGAAATGACTAAGTTTTTATATCAGCTCCAGTATATTAAATAAATCTGAAAATGGCTTATTATTTATTATATTCACAAGTTCTAGACAATGCACCTCCACGCTCACAAGAATTTGGCAAAAAGGTTAAATAAGACTTATTTCACATTAATACAAAATCATAAAAATTGAGAAGGGGTGTGATTGATGTGATATACTCTAATCTTGGTTCCTTTGAAGCTTGAAGGCATCTACAATACAAGTCCAATCTTTGATGAATATAGATCTGATAAGGTAAATTTGTAAAAGTTAAATATAATGAAATATAAACTCAAGCATCACATTTGATGAGCAAATATTATTTCAACATAATTACATATTTTTATACAACAATTTAATACAGTTACGCCTCGTTTGGTACGCATGATTACTTGGGATAATTCATTAAGCATTAATCCACGGTTTGGTTCATTTATTAGCAAACAAGCTAAATCCTTAAGGCCCGTGACAAGGCTTGTTTAAAACCTTGACTAACATTCCACCAGACACATTGACACATTGGGTTTAACAAACCCATTTTACACAGTAAAAATGATTATGTCTCAATTTACCTACATGCCCTTTGCTACAAAACAAAATCATATTCGTGCATAACAATATGCACGCCGCCATTGCAGTAGAACAAAAATGAAGTTTTGAAGTCGGTTGGAAGGGGAAAACTGAGGTTGGTGCGTCGGACTACAAGACCCATACAATTCTTCTGTTGTCTAAGGTAATTCATCGTATGAAGCTCTTCGTTCCAATTGTTGTGCTTCGGATCTCTTTTGCGTGGCAGAAATAGCATCTTCTCCATCAATTGTTTGTTAATGCTACGCATTTCATTTCATATTATTTTCTGCCATCGTGTCTTTTCAGAATTTAAATATGAACAACAGTTACAATTCGCAAAGAAGGATTACTACAACTAATTCATATCCGAAAAATAAAGAACAGAAATAAAAAAAAATTGAGTTTACGATTGTTGGTACTATTTGAATCTTGATGGATTGAATCAGTTTAAATAATCTTGATGCAAAATAAAGTAAATTGAAATATACAAACAGTAAACTTACAACAACAGTTTATAAACTGTTAATTGTCTTCACAACAAAAAATTGGATAAAATTCTGGACGAGGCGACAGCAAGCCGTGTGCCCGTAAAATCTTTGCTCGCCTATATAAGCTTCTGGTCTCCTGGACAAGTGAGTTCCAAGGTACAACACCCAATCAAATGTGTTCGGATTGAAGAAGAATTCCGAGTAGACTATTTCGAACATTAATAGTGTGCAGTACTCTCAAAACAAAATGTATATAATGTATGAATGCAGATTTTCGGATGCTGGAAGAATGGAGCTGGAGCAGCTTATATAGCTGAGCAGTAGACCTCCCAAAGGTTAGAGAATTGAATGGTTGTATGTAGTGGGGTAGCTGATAAGTGTCAACACTTAACATCAGATATTAAGTCTCATACTTAATATCAAATTAACTCAGCAATTAAGCTGAAGTTACAGGAAGTAAAAGCCAAAAATGTGAATAGGTTTCAGAAATCCGTGCAGCGAAAAGATAAGGCTGCTTTCGCGGCGCATGACACGGCATGATGAGACGAGCCTAGCGGAGCGGACGGACCGTGAGGGGCACCCTCATTTCCACTTGACTACACTCTATTGATTTGTTTCTCAATATAAAAACCCCAATTGTTTCAAAATCTCAATGTGGGATTTCTAGCCAATTGCCAATTCAATATTGATAAGTGTGATTTTTACACTTATATTTCGAGGATTTTATGTGTATTTTATTACTATTCCTGGATGATATTATGCATTTTGTGTTGTTTTTGTGCGTTTCTGGAATAAATGTCTAAGTGCGTAAAAGTTAAGGATTGAGCTAATTAGCGATGAAAAAGAGCAATACCGAGCTAACATGTCAAGGGAAGGACAAAGATTTCATGCTTGGATGAATTTAAGTCCACCGATCGATCTTGAAGAGTTACACCGATCGATCGCCACACGCAATGTGTTGAAAAAATAATAATTTGAAGTTAAATATGGATCCCGAGGAACAAGCGATCGATCTTCACGCGGGCAGAAAGAAACAGCGATCAATCCCGATGAAGTGGCAATCGATCGCGAGTCGGGATTTAGCACAAAATCTTGGCAGCTAGGATTTGAATTGCACAAGGAGACTTATTGTCTTGGATTTTTTGACACAAGCTGAGACGTGCAGCACAAGGAAATAAATTCACCATTTATTCATCAGCTTATTTGGACGTGCAACATATTTACGTCACAAGGAATCATGCACAAAATAATTATACAGCAGATTCGGACGTGAGGGATAGCAAATATTTAGAAGGAAATCAGATTTTACGGGAGGAGTTTCACGTAGACATGTGTGATTGTTGGACCGAGATTTAGATACAAGGAATTAAAGAGGAATTGATGTTGGCGTATTCAAGCGGAAAGAGAGGCGTAGGTACGCCAATAATTCTGAAAATTTGGAAAAAGTTTCCATATCATTCACGCCTCCTTCCATTGACCAATCACACACCTCATCCAGTTAGAATAACCCATACGCACCCTTCCACTTATTCCATCTCAGACCACCACCTCAGATCGGAACACCACAAAAAAACCTACGCCACGTCAATCTAAATGTGATGTCCGGGGATTTATGGTGTTAATCCCGGTGTTGTATTAATCCTTGATGGATTTTTAATTGTGGCAATTAGGAATTAATTGCGGGTTGGCATCTCCCGAGGTTGTTAAATCGGGCATTTGAGATCGTTGGATCCAAAGGATGAGATTGTATTCTCATTTTGGTGAAAAACCTATGAGTTGGGTTTTTAGTGGGACTTGGTGTCCGGGGTGCCTTATGTTGGGGCCAGTCTGGGGGATTTGATGTTGGAGAGAAAGTTTTTGAAAACAGATGATTTTTAATGAATCGTGGTGTATTTGTGGATGTGTTGGTATTTTGGAGCATTTTTGCTATATATACCAGTTGGACTCGGGATTCAGTCATTGGGAATCCATTTCTCTCCTCTCCTCCCCCCCCCTCTCTCACGCCACCTTCACCCCAAACCATTCCCTTCCCTTTGGTTGAAGAAAAATCGTTGGGAACACGATTTAGGGGCCGGATCTCTTGAAGAAAAGCTGGTAATCTCTTCCTCCTCTCTTGTAGCTTTGATTGGATAGTAGTGTTGTTGATTTTGGTTGAGTTTTGAGTTTGGTTGGGTTGGGTGATTTTGATGAAATCTTGAAATCTTTTGGGTTTGTTTTAATTCAAGTCTAACACCCTTCTTGGAGGCCCTTGGATGTTGTTTTGTTGTGGTTTTGAGTTGGGAGGAGTTGGGGTATGTATTGGGGAGGTTTCAAGCTTTTAAAAATGGTGGGTTTCGAGTTGCAGGGCATGGCGATCGATCGCCCGTAGCAGGCGACCGATCGCATGCAGGCAGTACGCTTTTCAGCTTTGTGGCGATCGATCGCCACTTTTGGAGCGATCGATCGCCTCGCGCCAGTAAGGTCTGGCGATCGATCGCTATATCGAGCGATCGATCGCCAAGGGGCTAGCGATCAATCGCCCGGTATAGCGATCGATCGCCAGCATGTGATTTGTGGTTTTCTTGGCTTTTTCGTGGGATTTTGGATTTACGACTTAAATGGTCGGCTTCCGGGGCAATGTTCTCATTCCAATGGGAATGCTAGACTTTTAAAATGGTTGGTTGGAGCCAAGTAAATAAAACGGAATTCTCGGATGAATTCTTGGCTATCTTTTTAAACATTTATAATGAGATATTTGGGTATTATGCATGCTTAGCCGGGGTCTTTTATTTTGGTAATCGTCATGGATTGACAATATGATTGGGAATCTTGAACGTGCTTGGACACGTGGTTGCATGCTTATACTTGATTGTGAGTTGTTTATGTGTTTTAGCACATATCTCTCGAGGTAAGGAACTCAAGCAAATTTTGGACTCAAGCTACAGAATTATAAGGTACGTATTGACGTACGAGCATAGCCCTTAATATAATTGCAATTGTTGAGTGCTTGGTACACTGTATTGCAATGAATGTGTGTGGACATGCATGACACATGGTATTAGCAATAAACGGAGATTGAAATGCATGGTTTATTGTACTTGCTTCAAATGTCTATATATGCATTGAGAATTGCATGGTGCCGCTTTTGAGCGAGCAATGATTGGGATGTTGTCGCCTGTGAGCGAACATCGATTATGACGCCGCTGCCATCGAGCATGCGTGGCATTGGAATGCCGCTATTGTAGAGCGAGCAATGAAATGGAGATATGAAACCATAAGTGAGGAACATGGATTGTTTATAATCACTGTTTAATGATTTGATGTTATTGATTATGACATTGGTATATGGCTCGTAGAATTGTTAATCAATATAATGATTAACTGGCATTTGGAATTTGATGGTTTCAGTGTTTTGAGAACAGGGACAGTACAGGAAACCCCGAATGAGGATGATGCCATCCAGGGAGTATATTTTGTATTTCATAGTATTTACATTGTTGTAAATTATGAATTGTATTTTTGTGGTTATTGGATTGGGATATTGGTATGCTCACCCCGTGTGGGGGCTGTCTCTGTTGGGGCAGGTGGTACAGGTGTAGCAGCAGCTTTGGAGTTGAGCTCGGGCTGTTGATTGAAGTACTTCCAGGATTGAGGTACCAGAGCTGGATGGACAGGCGCTCAGATCCAGAGTCGAGATCGAGTTGCGCTTGAGAGGTGCTTCCAGGATCGAAGCACCAGTAACGGTATCCAGCAGAGTGTTTTATACATTAGATACACGCTCATTCATTGGGTACTCTTATGTGAGTACATATTACGTGTATATGGAATGTATAAACGGGCTACGGCTCTTCTCTGTTCATTTATGGTTTGCACGCAATTAGATATAGAATTGCTAAAATGAACTAAGAGTGTGTTAGTGTATTATGAGGGTGCATGCTTTATGGATAATAATGGTTGGGGAATTTGAATATTATGTGGTTTAAATGCAAGAAATTTTCTGGATAGCATATGGTGTTACACTTGCATATGGTTTTTCCCCTGTTAGTATGATTATATGCACTAATGATATGGCTTAATACACTAATAACGGGTTAAGGGCACAGGGGTCCTTACACTAAACCTCACGCCTTTCTATAACCAAACTCACGCCCCACCATTTGAATTCATCAGACCAATCACACGCCTCATCTTTCATCCTCCATATACCAACCACCTCACGTCCAGCCACTTTTCCCCATTCATCCCTCACCTTCAGCCTTTTACCCTATGATTTTGGAACATCTCCAACAAGGCGATTAAAGCGACGATCGAGAAGGAAGCAAGAGAAGGAGCGAGGATCTAGAACCGGAGTCGACGCTGGGAGTTTATTCTTACTTTTAAACTTTAGTTTAGTGTTATTTTGATTATATCATGCTTGGATTGTTGCAAGACATGTTTGAGTATTGATATTTATTTATGAGTATTAACTAAGTTTATTTATCGAGGCTAGGCGAACCTTTGTTATGAACCTTCGATTTGATGATTTAATGATTGAATTCTTATAGTTCTTTGCGTATGTTTTATGTTCTTCATGCTTTTAGAGGGTTGATAACCTTTGAATGATGTTAGTATCGTAATTGAGATCGAGAGATGATTTTATGATACGGAATTGATAACTCATACCATGGATTTCAGACCGAGATCGAGAGATGACGTCAAATACATGTGTGATAGCCATAGATATCTAGTAATTGAAAGCTAGGAGTTTTCATGGATCTTATGCAACATTTAATTGTTAAATAAGTGAACGAGAGTTACTTATTGCAATTTGGTGTTAGGTTTAATATAGCTCGAGAGAGTGTATTAGATAAAGTGGGAGAACTCGTCACCTTAGAAATATTTGAATATTCAATCAAGAATTGTAGAGAATTGCATTGGTGAGCCAAAGTCTCGATAATCTTCTCTAGTGGATTTTTCTCGTTTATTTTTATTGACTTGGTTGGATTAGTAGTTTATATTAATTAATTAGTAGTTAATTTAATTAATTAGTAGTTTAATTATTAATTCAATTTCGTAGGTTAAATATAATTAAAAGCATCTTATTTGGTACTTGCTTGTTAGTCCATGTGGGTTCGACAATCCGTATTCTTCATATCTATACTAAAACTTGACACCGTGCACTTGCGGTAGAATCGCTAGAAATAACTGTTTAAAATAAAAGCGATCAAATATTAACTTACCAAAATTTGTTTTCAAAAAATTTGGGCTTCTCTCATTTGGGCTTCTCATTAGTCCTACAACCACCCACATGAATGCCATTGACGAAAAAATTACGTAATGCACCAAGATGTAGATTGAGAGTACTTCGATAAGGATAGATGATGGTTAACATTGAGCCTTCCTTAGTGAAGTATCATCGGATATGCTTGTCAATCAGTAGACACGATGCCTTGAACTGTTCGACGTTTTATGTATACCAAGATAATAATACTCACACTGCTTTATCTCTACACTATTATTGGTTCTTTTGTTGTTGTCCATTTTGGCCCTAGATTGCCTTGGTTATTTCATCGAAGCCCTCAAGTCATCTCATAGAAGCGGCATTCACATTCGATATAGACGATTTCTCCTAAGTAGTAACCTGTCATACCCCACTTTATCATCTCGAGATAGAAGAATCGTTAAGAGCATAAGCTCAACCTACCCAATGGTACATTTATATCACTCTTTCATTACAGGAATATATAAGGAACTTCATTTCCCGAGTGTTTTGTTCGATACCCCCACAATTTGATTTTCCCGTTGAACATGAAAATTGGGATTTACAATTCAGGTTGGGTTGCCATCATGATTGGAAATAAATTTCATGGGCTTCAATCACATTCCCCTGATGAAACCTCTACTCGATCTCTCGTTAGACCTTTCGTTAATGGGTCCGCAATGTTCTCTTTAGACTTTTCACATAATCTAAAGAAACCAGTTTTCAGTAGATTTTTTACGAATTTATGTCTCCGTTGTATGTCACAAGATTTCCAATTATACACATTATTTTGTGCTCTTCCCATAGATGACTGACTATCACAGTGCACGCTAATAGGTGACACATGTTTTGACCACATTGGAATGTCCTCCAAGAAACTCCGAAGCCAATCAGCTTCTTCTGCTGCAAGATCTAAAGCTATGACCTCATATTCCATAGTTGATCTTGCAATACACGTCTGTTTGCATGATTTCCATGAAAAATTGCAGCTCCAATTATAAAGATATATCCACTCATGGACATTATATTCCCGGAGTCCGATATACAATTCACATCTTAGCACCCTTCAATTACAGCAGGATATCTTGTATAATGTAGTCCGTAGTTAGAAGTGTATTTTAGATATCTAGAACTCGAATTACTGCCTTCCATTGCTCATTACTAGGATTACTTGTATATCTGCTCAATGTGTTGACTGATTAAGCTATATCAGATCTAGTGCAGTCAATGAGGTACATGAGACTGCCTATGATCCTATATTACTCAAGTTGTCGCACACCTTCTCCGCAATTCTTGCAAAGATTTGACACCACCTCCATAGGTGTTTTCGCGATGGTATTATTTCCCTTGTCAAACTTGTCAAGTATCTTCTCGACATAATGACTATGGGAGGGAGACTAACATCTGCAGGGCCTATGTCTTTCATCTCAAAATTTCGCGACAACATTTTCTTGGTAATTTTGATGTTATTGTTATTACCAACAATTATCATATCATCCACGTATAGACATACTATCACATAGTTTGTATTGTCTCCACTTACGTAGACACATTTATCACATTGGTTTGTTTTAAATCCATTTAAAAGCATGACATTATCAAACTTTTTGTGCCATTGTTTAGGTGCTTATTTTAATACATACAAGGATTTCACAAGTCTACACACATTCCTTTATTTACCTGGAACTACAAACCCTTCAGGTTGGTCCATATAAGCCTCATCTTTTAAATCTTCATTTAGAAAAGCATATTTATATCCATTTGATGGATCTTTAGGTTATATAGTGCAACAAATGCAATTATTAACCTTATCAATGTTTTCCTCGATACACGAGCGTATGTGTCAAAATAATCTACACCCTCAGTTTGTCTGTAGCCTTTGACTACAAGTCTAGCCTTGTACTTATCTACCGGACCATAAGGCTTCATCTTCCTCTTGAAGATCCACTTGTGGCCTAGTGATTTACAACCTGCAGGAAGATCCACTAGTTCCCAAGTATGATTATTTAAGATAGATTCTATCTCACTGTTCACCGCTTATTTCCAAAGATCAGAGTCTTGAGAGGACATTGCTTCATTGAAAGTAGTCAGATTATTTTCCAACAGATATTGGTGTGCGCTTATCGAGTACGCCCAAATTAACCCACTCATCTCAAGATTGATAACAAATATGTAGTAGTGTGAGTAGGGATCGATTCCACGAGTAGGTATAAATCTTTATGTTAACAAAATAAAAATAAAACAGTAAAATAAAGATGGGGTTTTGTGGATGAATTATATTAATTAAATCAAAAGCAAAATTATTAAACTATTGAAATCGATTCTTGGTATCGGTCAACTCTAACTTGGATATTATCATCTATTTCATTTATTCGCAAAAGACTCAATTATATTTGAATATTCATCAACTGAAAATCTAATTCTTCCCTCACCTTATTCCTAGTCAATTAGCTCACAGTTCTTATTTAGCTTGTATTGATCAATCAATCTATATTTGCATAAGTAAGAATGAATCATGATAACTTTCAAAATCGTGAGTGATAAATCTAAATAATATAAACACACGAGGTTTATAAAAATTGACTCAATTGATTTTCCTAAGAACTTAATAAATTCACACGAGCAAAATTATCAGTCTTAGTTGCTTCTTTAATTAGATTATTCAAACAATCTGTTATTTGATATCTAATTAACAATAGATTACATGCAATTTATTAGGTTGTCAATCCTATAATCAAACACAAACCATATCAATAAAACCATAAAAAACATTGATAGTCAATAAAATCGATAGTTAAAAACATGAATCTCCCCAAGATTAATAAATCAAGGGTATTGGTGTGCGTTTATCGTGTATGCCCAAATTAACCACACTCTTTATAAAACTAATGTAGTAGTGAAAGTAGGAATCGATCCCACGAGGAAGTGTATGCTCTTGTGTTACGAAAACAAAATTAAACAAATAAAATTAGGTGGTTTTTTCAATTCTCAATTATAATTATGTAAACTAAGGCAAGCAAAATTACTAGATTATCAAGATTAAAAAGCAATTCTTGGTTTTTGGTCAACTTTATCTTTGGAAATTATTCACTTGATCATCAAATACAAAAAGACTCGATTTTATTCAATTATTCATCAATTGGAAACTTAATTCCTCCCTCACCTTAATCGTAGTCAAATAGAAAACAACATTCATATTCAACTCTATCAGATCCTTAACCAAAACTACAGCCGTTAAGATTAATTCAATGATAGCTTCAAAAACTAGTAAGTTTGATGAATATAATCAATACAAACTACAACCGTTAGAATCAATTATCCAATCGTTTTTCCCAAGAAGTTAATAACACCAACATCAGGTAATTATCAATCTTAGTTGCTTCTTAACTAGCCTTAGATTGTATATATGATTACTAGGTGATCAATCTATCAATCAAACACAACAATCATAACAATCAAAATCTGAAAAACAAATTGAAATTGGATTAAAATCAAACAATCAAAACAAAATTCTCACAAGTATTTTAATTCCCAAAGGCAAGTATCCCTTAACCAAGAATTAAAAGGTTTAGCTACTCATAATCAAACTAAAAAATAACGAAATCTATTATAGAAAACATCAAATAAATGATAGAAAAAGAGTTAACTATCAAAATATACCAAATCGTAGACAATTAAGCGCATTAGATATGTCTATTCCTAGTCACATCAAATTCCCCCATACTTAATCTTTACTCGAACTCGAGTAAATCAGACAAAACTACAAGATTTTTTTTTCATGGCTCATAGTACCATAACAAACTATTTTGTCCTCACTTTAATGCCTCAACAATTTTAAACATGCATAGTAATGAAAGGCGGTGAAAAGTTAACAGTGGAACAAGTTCAATCCCTAGACATCTTATACTTTAACAAAGCAGTGAACGTGGATGTGTGGTCATAACCAAGTGTCATGCACAAATTATAGATCCAATAGATGCAATCCCACAAGAGCTCAAGTCATACACTAACACAAGTATAAGCTCACTTGCACACTCTTTTCCACTATCTTAGCCACTTGCAAACATGAATCAAATAGGGCTTTATTAGCTTGTAGCTTGGCCTATGTGTTGTCTTATGAAAGAAAGGGAAGGGTATATCAAGCAAGAGAGTATGATGATATGCACAATATACTTCTCTTCTTACATGATTTGTTTCTTCAAAATTTATTCTTTTGTGCCTTGGCTCCCCTTGGAGTCATCTTTTTATCTATATTTTCAAGGCATCCCTTTTCTTTCGTGCATCTCATTCTTTGGACAATGAAACACAAATATATTGATCAATGAATACCTAAGTGAATGTGAATGAAAGACATCATACTCCCTTCAAAGGTATGGATTAAAATCACATTTGGGCTTATTAGGGAATGATGATAAGCTAGTCAAAGAATGCTGAATGATGGTTGTTTGTATGCTTAGCATACATCCATTCTTTTGCATTAAAGCTCAAAAAGGGTACTAGAGAGTGATTTATTTACATGATATGCTTGAAAGACTCAAATGCATCAAAGATTTACTACATCACTTTCATGTTCGCAAGTAGTCTAGATATACGCCTCAAAGAACATATAGTTAAGTTCTAGTATATATTAGAGAGTTCTTAAGACTATCACAAATTCACACAATCTTCACTAAGCTATGCACAATTTTCAAGTCATGACATATTCGTGCTCAATGTATTCAACTATTATGTCAAAGCACAAGTTGCATTAGAGTTCAAAGTGTTCTCAGGTTAACAATTCACCTATGTTAAAAAACATGCATGCTATCAATTAGGTTTCATCATGGGCTAGTGATTCTAAGCATGCGTTCATTTCTAACTATGAGCTCAAAATTTTTCAAATTTTCGATTTTTTTTAATAAGAAAACAAACACACCACTAATTCATCTCCCATACTTAAATCTTACATTATTCCCAATGTAAGACAAAAATATAAGAAAAGAGAAAAGTCTAACTAACAAAGAAATAAAAAAATTAAAAAGTAAGGGAAACTAACTCCCCTTGGGTTGCCTCCCAAGCAGCGCCTCTGTCGACTCCAGTCCAAAGATCACTCGAAGGTTGCCTTTATGTTCACTTGTTCCCCTTCCTCGTGTTGGACACCCTCGTAGTAATGCTCTAGTCTGTGACCATTCACCTTGAATGTCTTGGTGGTGTCCAAACTTTGGATCTCAACTGCACCATGAGAATAGACATTAGTAATAGCAAAATGTCCATTTCAGTTAGAACGAAGCTTACCTGGAAATAGGCGAGACGGGAATGGTAAAGGAGCACTTTTTGACCAACTTCAAAGCTCCTCCATGATATCATCTTGTCATGGAAGTTCTTCCTCTTTTCCTTGTAAATCCTTGCACTCTCATATGCCTCATTCCTTATCTCCTATAATTCTTGCAATTGTAACTTTCTATGCACTCCACTCTCATCATATTTCATGTTGAAATTCTTCACAGCCCAGTATGCTCTATGCTCCAGCTCTACAGGAAGATGACAAGGTTTACCAAAAATTAATCGACATGGGGACATACCTATTGGAGTTTTGTATGCAGTCATGTAGGCCCAAAGTGTGTCATCCAGTCTTAAGCTCCAATCCTTCCTTGCTGGGTTGACATTTTTTTTCCAAGATGGCTTTGATTTCTCAGTTAGAGACCTCGGCTTGGCCACCTGTTTGCGGATGGTAGATGGTGGAGACTTTGTGTGTCACATGATACTTCTTTAGCAGATTTTCCACCGTCCGATTGCAAAAGTGTGTACCTCGATCACTGATTATGGCTCTCGGGATACCAAACCTAGAGAAAAGGTTATGTTTGATAAAATCTGCAACAACCTTGGAATCGTCAGTCCGGGTGGCAATAACTTCCACCCATTTTGAGACATATCAACAGCAAGTACTATATATACATGACAATAAGAGATAGGAAAGGGTCCCATAAAGTCAATGCCACACACGTAAAAAATCTCACAAATAAGAATGGGTCATTGGGTCATCTCCTTTGTTGGGAGATGTTACCGGTTGTAAGGACCTCGTGCCCTTAACCCGCTATTAGTGTATTAACCCATGTATTTAGTGCATACAATCATGTAATCAGGTGAAAACCACATGCTACCATAGCATAATATACCAACAATAAAATTTCTTGCATTATTCCATGTAATATCCAATTTCCCTCAACCAAATCCACTTACATAGCATGCACCCTTATAATACACTAACATGTTCTCAATTCATTTTGCAAATCCTTAATTAATTGCATGCAACACATAAATGAAAAGAGAAAGACCCTTGCCTATTTATACAAACCATATACACATATAGTAGTGCTAACATGCGAGCATCAAATGAGTGAATGTGTATTTAATGTATAAAGTACCCCACTCAATACAGGCACTTGTACCTCGATCCTAGAAGTACCTCCAATCCATAGCTCGATCTCAACTCCGGAGCTACCGCTGTACCTGTTCCACCCGTCCCAACAGAGACAGAGAGCATACCAATACCACCGATCCAATAATCACAAAATCACAATACATAATTTACCGAGTGTAAAGCTATGGTTTTAAAAGACACTCCCTGAATAATGTTATCCTCATACCTGATCCCCTGTGCTGTCCCTGTTCTTACAATAATCGAAACCATCAAATTCCCAAAAGCCATTTAATCATTTCTTTGATTAACTAATTCCGTTCACTAATTGCCCATTTCCATCATTAATGAAATCAAATCATTTACAATGTTTATAGATATCACACGTATCTAAACAATAGTTCCACAGTCCCATTTCATCGCTTGCTCAGTAGCAGTGACATTCATAACCGATATTCGCTCCATAGCGACAACATCTCAACCGTTGCTCTCTCCATAGCGGCACCATATGTTTCACAATACATACCCATTTATTGCAATTACAATGCATTCAACATTGATATAAGATTATGCTCGTACGTTATACGTACGTTATGATTCCGTAGTCCGAACCAAACCTTGTCTTAGTTCCGCGATCCAAAGAATTATGTGCTAAATATAATTAACAATTCACAATTAATTACAAGCATGTAACCACGCGCCCAAGCACGTTCACAACCTCCAATTATATCGTGAACCCATGGAGATTAACCATTTTAAAAGACTCCGGGCGAAGCATGCATCGATTCCATAACAACAACACAATATAAACCACAAAACAGAGCATCTCGATCGATCGGCCAAATGTGCTCGATCGATCGAGAGCTCCAGCAAAATTATGCCCAAAAATCTTCTTTGCTCGATCGATCGAGCAACCATCTCGATCGATCACCCGACCTTCTCGATCGATCGGCAACTTTGCTCGATCGATCGAGAGTACTGTTCATCGTCGTCCAATTTTACAAATTACGCGCGATCGGCGAGTCCTGCAACAGCCCAAAAATGGGGTTTTATTGTTTAAAACCCCCAAATAAACAAATCCAACTCCCATTATACCAATATTCCTCAACATAAACTCCATAAAACTCCTTAAACATTCCAACCCAAAAATCTTTAAAATTTCAAAAAATCAAACCCAACACTACACATACTCAACCTCTTCAATACCACAATCAAAACGAAGGTAAATGCGAGGGGAAGAAGAATAACAAATTATCTTCGGGAAATTCGGCTCCCAAATCGAGCCTCCAACGATTTTGCTTCAAAGAAGAAAAGGGAAGGGTTTGGGGAAGAAGGGGGCGCGAGAGAGAGGAGAGAGGGAGGAGAGAATTCGTGCAATGACTGAACACCGAGTCCACTTGGTATATATAGTTCCAAGGCTCAAAAATCCCGAGTCATCCACAAATACATCATGACTCTTAAAAAATCATATGTGTTCAATAAATACCTCTCAATCTACATTTCCATTACCAGACCCAACACAAAGCACCACAAACCCCAGATCCCACCAAAAAACCAATTCCAAGGTTTATCACCACGATGAGAATACAATATCAACCCTTGGATCTCACAACCCCAAATACCGGATTTAAAATTCTCGGGAGTCCCAACACCGTAATTAATTCACAATTGCCACAATTAAAATCCATTAAGGATCATTACCACACTGGGATTTACACCATTAATTCTCGGGCATCACAATTATCCCCCACCAATAAAATTTCATCCTCGAAATTTGCACAGGCGTACTCCACGTACTGCCAAGACCTCTTAATCCAATCAGATCCACAACACCGATTCATGAATGCATCATGATCAAAACACCAACCGCGAGGACACCGACCTCGCACTTAAACCTGGAATGGAGTAAACCTCCCAAACCATTAAAATCTTAAAAAGACGTCAGCGTGCCTCGATGCTAACCACCCAAAAGCAGTCAGTCAACTGTAACTGCTAGCTACTCGAATCATCCTTGATTCCAACGTGGATATCACTTCCATGATATCTCCACCACTTGTCTACGATGTCAAACACACATCGTACGACAGAGACCCCTAGTATACAACAGTATACACACACTAAACCTGGTTTTCGTTTTCCAAATCCATCTCTATCAAAGGAGTAGTTGCACCACTTCGCAACTCGGATCGGGCAACTCACGGCCACCGATCAACAAAACACATCTCCACAGATATCAACATCCATGTGTTCCAAGACATCACATCTTGGTCCAAACACGCCATCGAGACTCCACAATGCCTCAAGTTTCCATAGAGGGCATGCAAGAACGACGACACCCATCATATCCAATCCTGGCCATCCCTCGTTTATCCTATGATTCAACAATTCTAACACAGGGATGCTATCGAATTACCCCTTAATGAACTACCATGACCCCAAAATACGACAATCCCTCCTCAGAGGAAGTCAATCGGACCTAACGATCATTCTTCAGAATACATCGTGTCATTGAGATTACCAATCTCAAGGTGCCACAATCTCTCACCATAGATTCATTCATCAAAGAATACTAATCCGATGCTCAACAAGTACCAAAATGTTGGCATTCGTATGCACGCACCGGTATACATGCCTAAGCACCAACACCACATGCATACTCGATGCACTCGGCTCGGGTATCTCCAATCATACCATAAGCCCTAAATATAACTTTCAATCCTCAGTTATTCTCACCCGCGGAGAATATTGATCGACGAACCAACTGCTAATGGTGTGAACTCCACATCAACACCACGCGTACCGAATCATCGAATCTCTCAAGGATTCCCAATAGGTATATCAACACCGCCTTCCTCACAAGGAAAGTGTCATGAACCCATGACCCTCCAACCTCAAACCACAGTTCGGAAAACATGGATATATTTATACTAAAATGTATCCTGGAACCAATAAATACACATATGGTTCAGAATAGTGCATCCTTGCCGCTATTACCAATCTGAAATCCGTATACACGATGTATACCCATTCTAACGATGCTTTGAATACCCTAGTACTCCACATTCTCGAGCATCTCCCAGAGACGTCTCCTCGTACGTCTCACCGAAAATAGAAAGCCATTACCCAGTCCAACACCAGTAATGCTTACCATGGCTGATTCACAATCAACCCTTGACCAATACCAGCTGTCTCCATGACAGTATGTTCCAAATCTCTCCAAGAGATACAATCAATATAGTAGTGTCACCCCACTAACTATATCCCGCAATTCCGATTGCGTCCCCAATTGCATTCCATATGCAAGGATTCTCAACCAGAGCTAACAACAACTTGTTGACACTCACGTTGGTACTCCCAACAAAATTGAGCTGTCCCATACAAGTCTCTCAAACATTTAACATATAAACGTCCTAGTGAGGTATTTCCTGCCTCAAACCTCAAGCAAAATAGTGACTACACGAGTCCACCATAAACCCTCATCGTACTATCATACGATTTACCAAACTCGATTCCAACGAGCAATATAATGGCTATGTCAAGCTCACTATAACACTGCAACAATACCTGGCTACCCGATCGCTGCCTCCTTAGGTTTATACCAAACCTACCAATGTATCATACGTTCCACCCCGGTATATCATACCGTACCATCAGTAGGTGGTCATCACCCAATATTCCTCTAACACCAATGTACAAGGGACATCCTGGTGTTCATGCTCAACCACAATGCAATCCTAATCCATTAGAACTTATTCCACACCTTCATGTGTGGGTGTGACCATGTCCACCATATGTCACATCGGTATATGCAAGTAGTTTCCTCAATAACTACTCCTACAACCAGTCACTTGGACATAGCCATCCCAACGAGTATATCCAAAGGTACCATTATTCGTAAAATATTTACCTCAAATACGTGCTGCGGTACACTTGCCTGTACGGCTCATCCATTTATTCATCGAGCAAATCTGCTCGGCATAATGGTCTCGTCAACCGATGACGCAGACACCACGTTGTGCCCACCATCGGCACTCCAACCATACGACTAAATACATATACTTAAATATATTTTTCATCATAACGACGGCACACGTCCACATAGAACATCCACTATGTCATCGTCATCCTGTGACGGTACATGTCAACATATGACATCCACAATAACATCGTCAACCCGTGATGGTACATGTCAATACATGACGTCCACAATATCGCTAACAAAATAGCAATATAACATAACTCATCGCTAACAAGATTGTGGCATACCTGTATTCATCGCCCAATAGCGGTACTTAATCAGCACCCATCGCTCGAAGGCGATCCCTTGCCACATACATAGCGGCATAACCCATCGCTATACAATCAGCGGCGTGTACCCTTGCTATAAAATCAGCTGTATGAAACATCGCTATATAATCAGCGGAATGATCCATCGCTATATAATCAGCGGCATGAAACACCGCTATATAAAATCAGCGGAATGAACCCTCGCTATAGAACCATCGGAATAGACCTTCGCTATAGAATCAGATGAATAGATCATCGCCATAGAATCAACGGCATAAACCATCGCTATATATATATCCGGCGGCATGAACCATCGCCATAGAATTAGCGGAATGAACCATCGCTATACATATCCGGCGGCATGAACCATCGCCATAGAATTAACGGAATGAACCATTGCTATATATATCTGGCGGCATGAACCATCGCCATAGAATTAGCCGAATGAACCATCGCTATACATATCCGGCGGGATGAACCATCGCCATAGAATTAGCGGAATGAACCATCGCTATACATATCCGGCGGCATGAACCATCGCCATAAACCAGCGGCATAATATCCCTCGCTATAACACGACAGTGGCGTGTTCTTCGCTTCTACATATTAGCAGCAAATATTCTTCATCGCTATATAATATCCCTCGCTTCGACATACGAGCGGCATAATATCCCTCGCTATAATATGACAGAGGCGTGTTTTTCGCTTCTACATATTAGCGGCAAATATTCTCATTGCTACGGTATGACAACGGCCTTAATACCCCTCGCTATAATATGACAGCGGCGTGTTCTTCGCTTTTACATATTAGCGGCAAGTATTCTATCATATAATACCCCTCGCTATGACATGACAGCGGCATCAATACCCCTCGCTTTGACATATCAGCGGCATAATATCCCTCTCTATAATATGACAGTGGCGTGTTCTTCACTTCTACATATTAGTGACAAATATTCTTCATCGCTATGATATGACAGCGACAAGTATTCTATCATCGCTTCGCCATGAATGCGGCAAATATTCTCCTTGATATCTCATCATACCTGTATCAATACAAAAATATCAATATGCGCAATTAATACCACATTTCACAAATCATATTACGTTATATCATCGGCTCAATGATATCCCTCGCTTCGACATATCAGCGACCCTTGCTACGATATGACATCAGTAAATATCCTGATACATCGCTAGTCGATATACCCATAGCAGTACCAAAATTGCAATTCCTTTGCAAGCACAATAACTCATGTGTAACTGCACATACCTGTACCCATAATCATAGGGTAACCATACCAGATTATGCCATTGCCTGTTCAATTATCCACTATTTCCTGTCCTCAGTCAGCATATCCAGTTTCTCATTCCCCGATTTTCCTACAAAGTCAGATTCCTTACCACTTATCACATCAAGTGCCAAACATTACCATTAATGTCATCCCATCGTATTCCATATGATCCCTGCAACCACCATGGTTAGCAATAACACATTCCCTTTACAATCCCACATCATAAAAGCACATAAGCAAATTAGTTGTGCCACACAACACTAACTACCATCATGCATATATATGTATGTGCTACCCGTTTCCACCAACATGTTCGTAGGCCCTCGACACCCCCAAGGAGCAAACCACTGCTCTGATACCACTAATGTAAGGACACCGTGCCCTTAACCCCCAATTAGTGTATTAACCCATGTATTTAGTGCATACAATCATGTAATCAGGGGAAAACCACATGCTACCATAGCATAATATACCAACAATAAAATTTCTTGCATTATTCCATGTAATATCCAATTTCCCTCAACCAAATCCACTTACATAGCATGCACCCTTATAATACACTAATACACTAACAAGTTCTCAATTCATTTTGTAATTTCTTAATTAATTGCATGCAACACATGAATGAAAAGAGAAAGGCCCTGGCCTATTTATACAAACCATATACACATATAGTAGTGCTAACATGTGAGCATCAAATGAGTGAATGTGTATTTAATGTATAAAGTACCCTACTCCAATACCGGTACTGGTACCTCGATCCTAGAAGTACCAACAATCCATAGCTCGATCTCAACTCTGGAGCTACCGCTGTACCTGTTCCACCTGTCCCAACAGAGACAGCCCCACACGGGGTGAGCATACCACCGATCCAATAATCACAAAATCACAATACATAATTTACTGAGTGTAAAGCTATGAATTTAAAAGACCCTCCCTGAATAGTGTTATCCTCATACCGGATCCCCTGTGCTGTCCCTGTTCTTACAATAACCGAAACCATCAAATTCACAAAAGCCAGTTAATCATTTCATTGATTAACTAATTCCATTCACTAACTGCCCATTTCCATCATTAATGAAATCAAATCATTTACAATGTTTATAGATATCACACATATCTAAACAATGTTCCACAGTCCCATTTCATCGCTTGCTCAGTAGCATCGGCATTCATAACCGATGTTCGCTCCATAGCGAAACATCTTAACCGTTGCTCGCTCCATAGCGGCACCATATGTTTCACAATATATACCCATTTATTACAATTACAACATATCATGCATTCAATAATTGCAATAAGATATAAGATTATGCTCGTACGTTATACGTACCTTAGGATTCCGTAGCCCGAGCCAAACCTTGTCTTAGTTCCGCGATCCAAAGAATTATGTGCTAAACATAATTAACAATTCACAATTAATTACAAGCATACAACCACGCGCCCAAGCACGTTCACAACCTCCAATTATATCGTAAACCCATGGCGATTAACCATTGTAAAAGACTCCGGGCAAAGCATGCATCGATACCATTACAACAACACAATACAAACCACAAAACAGAGCATCTCGATTGATCGGCAAAATGTGCTCGATCGATCGAGAGCTCCAGCAAAATTATGCCCAAAAATCTTCTTTTCTCGATCGATCGAGCAACTATCTCGATCAAACGCCCGACCTTCTCGATCGATCGGCAACTTTGCTCGATTGATCGAGAGCACTGTTCATCGTCGTCCAATTTTACAAATTACGAGCGATCGATCGAGCCCTCTTGCCGATCGATCGGCGAGCTCTGCAACAACCAAAAAATGGCGATTTATGGTTTAAAACCCCCAAATAAACAAACCCAACTCCCATTATACCAATATTCCTCAACATAAACTCCATAAAACTCCTTAAACATTCCAACCCAAAGTCTTTAAAATTTCAAAAAATCAAACCCAACACTACACATACTCAACATCTACAATATCACAATCAAAACGAAGGTAAATGCGAGGGGAAGAAAAATACCAAATTATCTTCGAGAAATTCGGCTCCCAAGCCGAGCCTCCAACGATTTTGCTCCAAAGAAGAAAAGGGAAGGGTTTGGGGAAGAAGGGGGCGCGAGAGAGAGGAGAGAGGGAGGAGAGAATTCGTGCAATGATTGAACACCGAGTCCACTTGGTATATATAGTACCAAGGCTCAAAAATCCCGAGTCCTCCACAAATACATAATGACTCATAAAAAATCATCCGTGTCCAATAAATACCTCTCAATCTCCATTTCCATTACTAGCCCCAACACAAAGCACCACGACCCCAGATCCACCAACAACCCAATTCTAAGGTTTATCACCACGATGAGAATACAATCTTAACCCTTGGATCTCACAACCCCAAATACCTGATTTAAAATCCAGGAGTCCCAACACCATAATTAATTCATAATTGCCACAATTAAAATCCATTAAGGATCATTACCACACCGAGATTTACACCATTAATTCCCGGGCATCACACCGATCAATTGTCATTGAGCACAGTTCTTGCAGAAATAGTAGGCATCACGAAATAGGGTGCCCCAAAAGAACCCACATTCTAGTACCTTCCTAGGTGTCCTCTTTGCTCCAAAATGTTCGCCACAAGCCTATGAATGGCAGAACTTAAGAATGTCACTTATCTCAATCTCGGGGATGCATCTATAATAATTTGATATGCGCAATTCTTCCACAAATAAGGGTCATCCCATACATAGTACTAGACATCACTCCTTATCTTTGCTCTTTGGACATAGACAATTCAGAAGGTAATACATTAGAAGCTAAAAAATTCACAATATGAGCATACCATGGCAAAGTGTCGCTTATGGAGCGAAGTTGCTCATCCGGGAATTTCTCCTTCAAACAAAGCTCGTCGTCCACATGAGGTAGACGACTTAGGTGATTCGCTACTTTGTTCTCGCTGCCCTTCTTGTCCTTGATTTGTATGTCAAACTCACTCAAGAGCAAAATCCATCTTATAAGCCTCTGTTTTGCCTCATTCTTCATCATCAAATAGCGAAGAGCTGCATGATCAGAACAAACAATGACTTTGGTACCAAGCAAATAAGATCTAAATTTTTCAAGAGCAAAAACAACTGCTAAAAGCTCTTTCTCAGTAGTAGAATAGTTCTGTAGGATCGAGCGCTTACCGCTTTACCAATAACTATAGTTAAGGGTAATGGCACAACATCAATCTTTTCAACCATACACTGGCACAAGCGCCACGTGTTCGATCGATCACAAAGCAGAGGCAATTGTTGAACCCCAACAATCCCTCCCCCAATAATTGCATTCTCTGCAACTCATGGGAATCGAACACGCGACCTTGGCTCTGATACCAATTGTAGGATCGAGCGCTTACCGCTTTACCAATAACTATAGTTAAGGGTAATGGCGCAACATCAATCTTTTCAACCATACACTGGCACAAGCGCCACGTGTTCGACCGATCACGAAGCAGAGGCAATTGTTGAACCCCAACAAGTTCCATTGAGCATCATTCAAGGTCTTGGATGCATAGTAGATGGCATGTGAAGCATTCCACACTTTTTGGCCTAAGACAGCACCAACCGAAAAGTCACTAGCATCGCACATGATCTCAAAAGGCTTACTCTAGTCGGGCGGTTGGATGATGGGGGTAGAAGTCAATGACTCCTCCAGTCTATCAAAAGCTATCTTGGTCGCTTCATCCATCTCAAAAGCGGCATCTTTTGCCAGTAGCTTACACAAGGGTGTAGCTATCTTAGCGAAATCCTTGATGTACCTCCTATAAAATCCTGAATGTCCAGGAAAAGAGCGCACATCCCGAACGCAAGTACGATACGGTAAAGACTGCATAACATCAATTTTACCTTTGTCTACCTCTATACCATTAGCAGAAACGACATGACCCAACAATATACCTTGTTCCACCATAAAGTGACATTTCAGAATTTAGAACAAGGTTAGTCTCAATGCATCTTTTCAACACAAGTGTAAGGCTAGCTAGACAATCCTTGAATGGATTACCGTAAACAATAAAATCCTCCATGAACACCTCTAAAATATGCTTAATAAACTCAGAAAATATGCTAACCATACACCATTGAAATGTGGCTGGGGCATTACATAGTCCAAAGGGCATTGCGTCGGTAGGCGAATGTGCCAAAAGGGCATGTGAAAGTAGTCTTTTCTTGGTCCTCCGGTGCAATTGCAATCTAAAAATACCCAGAATACCCATCAAGAAAACAATAGTAGGAATGACAAGCTAATCTCTCAAGCATTTGATCAATGAAGGGTAGAGGAAAGAGGTCTTTTCTAGTCGCAACATTTAGCTTCAGGTAGTCGATACAAACTCGCCACCCATTCTGAATACGAGTGGGAACTAGCTCATCATATTTGTTCTTGATCACTGTAATACCAGTCTTCTTTGGCACAAATTGGACTGGATTGACCCATTGACTGTCGGAGATGGGGTAAATCACCCTAACCGCTAAAAGCTTTAAAATCTCCTCCTTCACCACATCCATCATGGGTGGGTTAGGCTTCCTTTGGAGCTGACGTGTAGGGCTCCCTCCTTATTCAAGTAGAATGTGGTGCATGCATGTGGAGGGACTGATTCCCTTGATGTCAGCAATAGTCCAACATATGGCAGTCTTGTGCTCCTTGAGCACATGACTAAGATCCTTCTCTTGATCATTCCCCAACTTGCAAGAAATGATCACTGACAGTGTATTTCCTTTACCAAGGAATATATATTTGAGATGGCTAGGTGGTGGATTCAACTCAATGGTGGGTGCCGGCAAGACAGATGGAAGTATTCTAGTGTTAGAAACAGGCAATGATACAAAAGAAACGTTACCTGAATGAATTAGCTCAGTTATATCATCCAAGGTAGCTATGGTATCTTTCAATTCATCAAAGATAAGCAACTCCATACTCTTTTTTTCCATAGCCATGGTGAGAGTGACTTCCAGTTCATCCTTCCCTACACTCTCAAAAACTTCATGTGACAAATAGTCAATAACATCAATAGAATACACAGTGTCATCATTATTACAAGGATATTTCATGGCATCATAGATATTAAAAATAACAATCTCGCCATCAAATTCCATAGTAAATGTACCACTACGATTATCTATCTTGGTCTTAGAACTTTTTAGGAATGGTCTTCCTAACAAAATGGGACTACTCTTGTCACCATTCTCCATATCAAGCACATAGAAATCAGCAGAAAATACCAAATTCGTTCACTTGCACAAGCACTTTCTATCACACCCCTGGGATATGCACTAGACCTATCCGCTAATTGGATAACTACTCCAGTAATGTTCAAAGGACCAAGTTGCAAAGAAGCATAAATAGAGTGTGTCATGGCATTAATCGAAACTCCTAAATCTAACATTGCCTTTTCAAGGAGAGTGTTACCAATTGTGCATGTGATAGAGAACATACCTGGATCCTTACACTTTGTAGGGATTTTTTTTTGGATCACAGCGGACACATTTTCACCCAATTCAGTCATTCGGGATCCCTTCAACCTATGATTATTTTTGCAGTGCATAAATCTTTTAAAACTTTTGCATAACGAGGTACTTGTTGAATAGCATCAGCAAAGGAATGTTTACCTCACACCGTCGAAAAGTTCATATAATCCCTTAAGTCCAGCTTTTTTCCTATTGTCTTTCAATGCTTGGGGAAAAGGTGGTGGCACTTTATATTTAGAAAAGGGAGGAAACTTACCTTTTGGTACCTCGTGTTCCATGGTGGTCTTGTCTCCAACTTCAGCTTCCTTTTCCTCACCATCCTTGGGTGGGTTTGCTCCTTCTTCTCCGGTATCTCCAATTCTTGACTACTCCTAAGTGTGACTGCACTTGCATTTTCCCTTGGATTTACCACTGTTTGGGATGGTAGGGCGGTCGATCCATGAGCTTCGAAATGATTTAGTGCGGTGGCTTGTTGACCCACTTGAGTGTTCAAAGTTTGAATACTGGATCTCGTTTTCTGTTGAAATTTTGTAACATAGTGAGCAAGATCTTGAATTATATTCTCTAATCTAGCACTAGTAGAAGGGAAATTAGACTGTTGTGTTCTCTGAAAAGGTGATCTATAGGGTGTGGATGTTGTGATACATGAGGTGGAACATGAATCGTCGATTGTGGTTCATAGCTCAGATTAGGGTGGTCTCTCCATCCTTGGTTGTATGTGTTTGAGTAGGGGTCATATTTGCGTTGAGTTGCCCCAGAAATCCACCTGCTGCATTCACTTGCTCAGCAAATGTATCTTGAAGTGAGGGGCATGCATCCGTGGTATGACTCATCTCCAAACAGATTCCACATGGCTTCACTGTCTGTCCATTTCCTCCTGCCATTTGACGAACAAGAGAGGTGAGGCTAATAAATTGTTGCTCAAGATTAGATACATTTACCTCTCCTTGTTTCTTTTGAGCTGGCTCAGCTCTAAACTTGCCAAACTGTTGTGAGTTGGCTGCATTTTGGCTATCAAACGTATCGCATCTTCCGGTGTCTTATCCACAAAAGCTCCACTCTCGCAACATCTACCAAATTCCTGTCACTGGATAACAAACCCTCATAAAGTATTGAATGAGTAGACGTTCACTTATCTGATGTCGTGGGCAACTTGCACACAACTTCTTGAAGTGTTCCCAGTATTCGTGAAGTGTCTCTTAGGTATATTGCCCAATGATGTAGATCTCCTTGCGTATGTTAGCAGCCCTGGATGCTGGAAAGTATTTCTTAAGAAACATCCTCTTCAAGTCATTCCATGTTGTGATCGAGCCTGGTGGTAGGTAGAATAACCAGCCCTTCCCAGCATCCTTTAAAGAAAAAGGGAAGGCTCTCAGCTTGATTCCTTAGTACCAGTCGGTTTCATGGTGGTGCAAACCACATGGAACTCCATTAAGTGCTTGTGAGGGTCTTCTTCTGCAAGTCCATGAAAAGAAGGCAACAAATGTATCAGTCCGGATTTTAGTTCAAAATTAACATTTGTTGCAAGAGCAGGAAAAGTAATGCAGGGAGGTTGTTGGTTCAAATCTGGATTGGCAAGTTGTCGTAGACTTTGATTTGCGGTCATGTTGTTCCTCTCTTCCTCTTCTTGTTTTCGAGTTTCTCTTCTTCGCCTATGTAGTGTCCTCTCGATCTGTGGATCGTATTGAATGGTGTTTTTTTAAATATGAGGAATCACATGTACTCATGAACAAATGAGAAGAGCATAAAAAGAAATAAAAATAAAGTTAACACAAGAGTAAACGCCTTCCCTGGCAACATCGCCAAAATTCGGTGTGCGTTTATCATGTACGCCCAAATTAGCCCCACTCTTTATAAAACTAATGTAGTAGTGAAAGTAGGAATCGATCCCACGAGAAAGTGTATGCTCCTGTGTTAACGAAAATCAAAATTAAACAAATAAATTAGGGGGTTTTTCAATTCTCAATTATAAAAACTAAGGCAAGCAAAATTACTAGATTATCAAGATTAAAAAGCAATTCTTGGTTTTTGGTCAACTTTACCTTTTGAAATTATTCACTTGATCATCAAATACAAAAGACTCGATTTTATTCAATTATTCATCAATTGGCAACTTAATTCCTCCATCACCTTAATCGTAGTCAAATAGAAAACAACATTCATATTCGACTCTTATCAGAACCTTAACCAAAACTACAGTCGTTAATATTAATTCAATGATAGCTTCAAAAACTAGTAAGTTTGATGAATCTAATCAATAAAAACTATAGCTGATAGAATCAATTATCCAATCGTTTTTCCTAAGAATTTAATAACATCAACAATAGGTAATTATCAATCTTAGTTGCTTCTTAATTAGCCTTAGATTGTGTATATGATTACAAGGTGATCAATCTATCAAGTAAACACAACAATCATAACAATCAAAATCTGAAAAATAAATTGAAATTGGATTAAAATCAAACAATCAAAACAAAATTCTCATAAGTATTTTAATTCCCAAAGGCAAGTATCCCTTAACCAAGAATTAAAAGGTTTAGCTACTCATAATCAAATTAAAAACAACAAAATCTATGATAGAAAACAACAAATAAATGATAGAAAAAGAGTTACTAAAGAGAAACACCCTTCTGGCTCGTCAATTCCGTTTTCGTGTTTTATCCTCCAAAGCGTTCTTCAAAAGTTTGAGAGTTAAATCCATCCTAGAGTCTCAAAATATAATGTAAAAAAAAAAAAAGAATAATAATCAATGATATCTGATTTAAGGTCCCCAAATTTGAGAAAATTGGGTGGGAATCGGATATAGTAGGTAAAAATCTATCCAAGATGGTAAAAATCGAGTTTCCAAAATTTTGAGGATTCTGGTCTCTCGATCGATCGACACTTCTCTCGATCGATCGTCGACTGCAACTCTTCATTATGAAATTTTTCTGTCATTCTCGATCGATCGAGAACTTTTGCTCGATCGATCGAGCATTCACATATTTTGTTGCTTAAATTTTCTGCCTTGCTTGATCGATCGAGCTCTTCTGGGAGATTGATCGCGCACATCACATTACTTTTATGCATTTTTCTTGGTCTACTTTGATCCCTTGTCAACTCTAATGCCCTTGTTAGCTCGATTTCTTCGATTCCACCTACATTTACACCAATGTACGATTAGGCAGCATATGTGTCAAATTAGCTATCAAAACATACCAAATCGTAGACAATTAAGCACAGTAGATGTGTCTATTCCTAGTCACTTCAGGTATTGTCTTCCTCAACCGAGAATTAAATTTTAGTTATGCATAATTAAGCAAAACAATAGAAATATACTCTAGATAGCATAAAAACAAACTAGACAAACTATTGGGATCTCCACTTGTCGAGGTTGTCACACCCTTATTCATTTCGATCTTCCTAGCCGCCTTCAAAATTATGATGGGATGTAAAAACTAAATATGAATCTAGTATTTAGTCTAAGAAAAAGTGTATGTAAGGTCTAGAGGTTGTGGGGTATTTATAGGAGGAGAAGGAAGGATTTAGATTTCTATTAGGAATAAGAGTTAGAATTCTATTAGGAATAAGATTTAGAATTCTAATACGAATGAAAGAAATCAAGTCTTTTATTTTCTCTCGGACTCCTCTTGATCTCTAGTCCCTTCCTTGATCTTAATTCATCATTGTTAACTCATTTTCTTCATCTCCACCTATATAAGTAAATATACGATTATGTAGCATATATATCAAATTAGCTATCAAAATATTCCAAATCATAGGCAATTAAAATCATTAGATGTGTCTATTTCTAGCCACATCAAACTCCCCCATACTTAGACTTTTACTTGTCCTCGAGTAAATCAGACTAAAATTACTTCTTTTTGTGGCTCATAGTTTCATAATGAACAAACTTGTCATCACTTTTAGCACCTCAACAAATTTTTAAACATGCATAGTCAAGAAAGGCGTTGAAAAGCTAACAATGGAACAAGTTTAATCACTAGGCATTTCATACTCAACAAATAGCAAACGTGCGTGTGTGGTCACAAACAAGTGTCAAGTACACATTATAGATCCAATTAATGTAATCTCATAATAGCTCAAATTATACACTAACGCAAGTATAAGCTCACTTGTACACTCTACTCCACTATCTTAGCCACTTGCAAACACAAATCAAGTAGATCTTTATTAGCTTGTAGCTTGGCCTAGGTATTAGCTTATGAAAGAAGATAAGGTGTATCAAACAAGAGAGTATAATGATATGCACAATAAAAGCTTATCTTCTTGCATGATTGTTTTCAAACCTTGTTTCTTTTTGCAAGGTTTTATCAATTCTATTTTCTCTTTTGTGCATTGGCTCCCATCGGAGTCATATTTTTTTCTACTCCTTTTCTTTCATGCATTTCATTCTTTTGACAATAAAGCTCATAAACATATGATTCAAGATAACACAAGTGCGTTTGAATGAAACACATCATACCCCCTTCAAAGGTATGGATAAAAATAATGTTTAGGCTCATTAGGAAATATGATAAGTTAGTCAAAGAATGTTGAATGGAGTTGTTTGTATGCTTATCATCCAACCGTACTTTTGTATTAAAGCTCAAAAAGGGACACTAAGGTTAATTATGTTCACATGGTAAGCTTGAAAGGCTCAAATACAGCAAAGATCGCCCATATCATTTTCATGCTTGCAAGTAGCCTAGATATGCATCTCAAAGAGTATTTAGTTAAGTTCTAGCATGCATTAGAGACTTTCTAAGACTACCATAAAGTACACACAACTTTCACTACGCTATGCACAATTCACAAGTTCATGACGATTACGTGCTCAAAATATTCAACTACTATGTCAAAGCATAATTTGCATTATAGTTCAAAGTCCAAGGTTAGCAATTCACATATTTTCAAAAGTATGCATGTCGGTTACAAATCCTCATGGGCTAGTGATTCAAAATTCCATGATTATCATTACTATGAGCTCGAAAAAAATTTAATTTTTCAATTGTTTTTGTATTAAGAAAGCAATAAACACACTACTACTCCCTCCCCCATAATTAAATCTTACATTGTTCCCAATGTAAGTCAAAATTGTAAGGAAAGAGAAAAGTTAAACTAACAAAGCAATAAAAGCAAAAATAAAAACTAACTCCCCTTGGGTTGCCTCCCAAGCAGCGGCTCTGTTTAACGTCGGTGGCCCTACGCTAGTCCATTGATCATGGTGGTCCATGCGTGGTATTCATTTATATCTTTTTCCACCTTAGTATTTTCTTGACAACTTGAAGGTCATGTCTATTTGCCTTGTATTTCTTGGACGTCCTCAACACTTTTTTCATTCCATCATTTTGTATCGATGCATACTGAGGTTGTTCAGGAGGAAGTTTCAGCTCAATATCAGGTGCCTACAATTCATTAAGAGTTTGAGCAAGAAAATGTGTGCGTGAAGTATCAGTCAGAATTACTTTCCTATCTCCTTTGTCAACAAGTCGATCAGCAGTTACCCCTAACTCATGCTTATTAACAGAATGTGAGTGTTCTTGTGATAAGTTATGTATGATATCAATAGTGTAATCAGTAGTAGGAGAATGAATGAGGCCATGAACATTGAATTTAGCTACCTCACTATCAAACTCCATAGTGAAAGCACCACAACTTACATCTACTATGTAGCTTGAAGTTTTCAAAAATGGTCTTCCTAACAGAATATGACGCTCTTATGATTATTTTCAACGTCAAGTATGTAGATGTCAGCAGGAAAAACCAAATTGTCAACTTCACAAGAACATCATCAACCATTCCCCTAGGGCACACAATAGACCTATTAGCTAGTTGAATAGTAATTCCAGGTTTTTCAAAGGCCCTAGGTCTAAAGAATTATAGATTGAATAAGACATGACATTGATTGCTACCCCTAAGTCTAGCATTGTAAGGTCCTCCTACCTTAACATCATCTTTAACACATATAATGGACTAAACATTGCATATAATAACGTCTCAAGGTTAAGGTTGTAGTTTGAGCTATAAGATTACAGGCCAAAAATATGAAACTTCAAACTTAATTGTTTACATTCTCAAAATGAATGTTGAAGCGATAGAATTATACTACTCCTAGAGTAGAGACTATACCAAAAATCCTGCAACCTAATTTCTTCCACGCTCCTCATAGCTCACTGTCTCAACCCGACCCTGAGCCTTTTGTCCAAAAGTGTACCTACAGGAACAACACATCGTGAGCATGCACATCTTTACTTAATCATCATAAAAGAAACATAACAGTAAATGTATGAAATCTTAGTTAAGCAAACTTGCTAGTTATTCGTTAACTTCTTCTTGTTGACCCTGATTTACATTCATACATATGGACGTCTTACCCTATTATATGGCTTCTTACCATATCATAAACATCGTATGTCATCTTGCCATGTGGGCGTCTTACCCAATCATAACATCGTATGGTATCTTACCGTATCATGACGTCGTATCATGATATAAACATCATATAAACATCATCATTACTTGTCATAATCATCTTCATGGATATCGTATCCTCTTCACTTATCATAAACATCATCATCATGATTTACTTATCATACTCATCGCTCATCATAAACATCATTATCATAATTTACTTATCATACTCATCGTCGTAAACATCATCATAAACATCATCATTATCATAAACATTATCATTACAAACATCATATGTAGGAGTATAATTTACCGTCCGATGCCCGTACGTTTCTTACGTACCTTAATCCCAAAAGTGGAGAAATCGGAGAGCTTTATCTCCTTGAGGTTGTGGGTACTTGGGATGGTTCTACATAACCATACAAATTGATATTAGAAGCTAATCATAGTCCAATATCCAAAAATCCCACAAAAATATCAAAAATGCACATTTTTACACCTCGCGATCGATCGCCGCCCAGGCCCGATCGATCGCGAGATCATACTGGACGAGGCTCCAAATTTTTCATCTTGGCGATCGATCGCCAGCCTCGCCGATCGATCGCCCAAAGGTAGCGATCGATCGCCAAACGCTACTGGCGCCCACTGCTGGCTTGCGATCAATCGCCAAGAATGGGCGATCGATCGCCAGTCGCTGTACATCGAAAAATCGCCATTAATGAGCATTTTTCAAACCTTCCTTCATGTCTTACAAATCCAAACTTCCCTACAACATCAATAACATTATAACCCACTAAAACCCACATAAAACACTTCAAAAATCATACCCCAACCATAAACAACATATACCCAAAACAAACCCACATAAATCATCAAAAACTAACCCATTTCAACACCAAACATCATAAAACTTTTAGGAATGGTTCCATACCTCTTGTATGCTCCAAATCCTAACAAAGATCACACAAACAAAGTTTTTGTGAAGCTTTCCTCCTCCTTCTTTGGTGGATCTCGAAAATGGGAAGGGTTTGGGGTTGGGAAGTGATTTTGGGGATTTTTAAAAAGTGAATGGTAAAGTGGGGTTAAAGTATGGGTAAGGATTAAAAAGGGGTTGTTTAATTAAATTAAAAATTGTACCCCAAACTTAACATGATGTATAAAATACTCCACTTGGTATTTTAAAGGCATTTACAACATGCTACAAACTTCCCTTAAATTCATGCTTTCCTCATAATTGGTAATCAATATAATTAAATCATGTTAACACTTCATTACCCATCATATAAATTAATTACCAACATAAATAATCACATGACCATCATTAATGCTCAAATTGCATATAATTGATTTTGGGGCATCACATTACTCCCCTACTTATAAGATTTCGTCCTCGAAATCGCATGCACTTACCCATAGAGAAACTAAACATAAATCATACCAGAAAATAGTTCCGGTGCTGCACCATATGCCGTTCCGTCTCCCACGTAGCCTCCTCGACACCCCGACGATCCCACTGAACTTTGACCATCGGTATAACTTTACTTCGTAATCTGCGATCCTCACGATCCAGAATTCTGACCGGTCGTTCAACGTAAGATACATCTGAATCCAACTGCACTTCAGTAGGCTGTAAAACATGAGACGGGTCTGGATCATACTTCCGTAGCATAGAAACGTGGAAAACATCATGAATCCCGGATAAAGACTGCGGTAGAGCCAAACGGTAAGCTAATGTACCAATACGCTGTAACACCTCATACGGTCCGACATATCTTGGGGATAACTTACCCCGCATACCAAAACGGACTACACCCCTGAAGGGTGAGATTTTCAAGAAAACCTTGTCTCCTACTTGGAATTCTAGCGGCCGTCGCCGCTTATTGGCATAGGCTGCTTGCCTATCTTGGGCCGCTTTCATCTTTAAACGTATCATCTTAATCTTTTCTTCCATGTCCTTAATCATATCCGGTCCTCCGACCGCTTTACTTGTCAAGTCCTCCCAATACAGCGGCGACCTACAGCGTCGACCATAAAGAGCTTCAAAAGGGGCCATTTGAATGCTCGCCTGATAGCTGTTATTATAGGAGAACTCTACCAGTGGTATAGAATTTTGCCACGGAGTATCAAACTCCAAAACACATGCCCTCAGTATATCTTCGAGCGTCTGTATGGTACGCTCTGTTTGGCCGTCTGTCTGAGGGTGATAAGATGTACTCAGTCTCACTTCGGTGCCCAGAGCCGTCTGGAGGCCCTCCCAGAAATGTGAAGTAAACCTTGGGTCTCTGTCAGACACAATCGAGACTGGAATACCATGTAACCTCACCACATCCCGTACATACAATTGGGCCATCTTTAGGTATGTGAAAGTCATACAGTAGGGGATGAAATGAGCTACCTTCGTCAGCCTATCCACGATTACCCAAATCGCATCAAATCCTGAGGCCGTTCTTGGTAGGTGGGTCACGAAGTCCATAGATATGTGCTCCCACTTCCACTTAGGTACTTCCAAGCTCTTCAGCTCGCCACCAGGCCTCTGTCTTTCTGCCTTCACTTGTTGGCAGATCAAACATCTTTTGACGAAAGTCATAACATCACGCTTCATGCGTCTCCACCAGAATTGACCGCATAGGTCCTTGTACATCTTTCTTCCTCCTGGGTGGATACTGAACCGACTACTGTGGGCTCGCTCCAATATTTCTCTACGCAACTCTGGTGTATCTGGGACTACCCATCGGTTGCCTAGCCTTAAGGAATCATCTTATGCCATTCTGAACTTTGATGGTTGCCCTCGAAGTACTATCGATGACCAATTATGAACTTCATCATCTAACCTCCGGGCTTTCCTGATAGCCTCAAATACGTCTGGCTCGGCCAATAAGGTCGACACTCGCACCGGCGACGTGTCCACATCAAAATCATAGCCCAGATGGCAATAAGAAGTCATCATCGCTGATAAACACATAGCGTCTTCAGCAGTACTCTTCACCTTCCGACTTAAGGCGTCTGCTATCAAATTTGCTTTACCAGGATGGTACTCAATCTCACAGTCATAATCCTTGAGCAAATCCATCCATCTTCTTTGACGCATATTCAGTTCAGCCTGAGTGAATAGAAATTTCAGGCTCTTATGGTCCGTATAGATGGTAAACGTCGTACCATAAAGATAATGACGCCAAATCTTCAAGGCAAAAATGATGGCCGCCAGTTCCAGATCATGGACTGGGTATCTGGTCTCATGAGGCTTCAACTGCCTCGAAGCATAAGCCACCACGTGCTTTTCCTGCATCAATACACAACCCAAACCCTGCAATGATGGATCCGTGTACAGGGCAGCCAGTTCCAGATCATGGACTGGGTATCTGGTCTCATGAGGCTTCAACTGCCTCGAAGCATAAGCCACCACGTGCTTTTCCTGCATCAATACACATCCCAAACCCTGCAATGATGCATCCGTGTACAGGGAAAACTTCTTATTCTCAGAAGGAATCACCAACACTGGCGCTGTCGTCAAACGACGCTTCAATCCTTGGAAGCTTTCCTCACAGGCTTCGGACCAAAAGAATGGGACTCCTTTCTGAGTCAGCTGTGTCAATGGCTTAGCGATCTTAGAAAATCCCTCGACAAAACGTCAGTAATAACCTGCTAGGTCAAGGAAGCTCCGTATCTCGGGCACAGAAGTGGGTGCAGCCCACTCCATAACAACTTCAATCTTCCTGGGATCCACAGATATCCCACTGCTAGATATAACATGGCCCAAGAATACCACACTGTTCAACCAGAACTCGCACTTGCTGAGCTTTGCATATAACTGATGATCCCTAAGGATCTGGAGTACTGTCCTCAAGTGCTTCATGTGTTCCTCTTCAGTCCGGGAGTAGATGAGTATGTCGTCAATGAAAACTATGACGAACTGATCCAAATATGGCTGGAACACCCTGTTCATCAAACTCATGAAAACAGCTGGGGCATTCGTCACCCCAAAAGGCATGACTAGGAATTCATAGTGCCCATATCTAGTCCTGAAAGCTGTCTTCTGAACATCATCTTCCCTTACTCGAATCTGATGGTATCCCGACCTCAGATCGATCTTACTGTAGAGCCTGTACCCTGCAATTGGTCAAACAAATCATCGATCCTAGGGAGTGGATATTTATTCTTTACTGTGGCTTTGTTCAGTTGTCTGTAATCGATGCACAAACGCATCGAACCATCTTTCTTCTTCACAAATAAGACTGGTGCACCCCAGGGCGATACGCTAGGGCGTATATAGCCCTTGCCAAGGAGCTCTTGCAATTGAATCTTTAACTCCCTTAGTTCCGCTGGTGCCATCCTATATGGGGCACGAGAAATGGCAGACGTCCCCTGTAATAATTCAATCCCAAACTCGACCTCTCTTGTCGGTGGGAATCCGGGAATTTTCTCCGGAAAGACATCAGGGAACTCCGCCACTACGGGCACATCCTCAACTTTTACTTCTTCTTTCTTTTCAGAAACATCGACAGCATAAATGAGATATCCGGTATGGCCTCGTTCCAACAACTGTGCCATCTTGACAGTAGATATTAATGGAATCTTAGAACGAGAGCCATCCACAAAGAACGTCCACTGGGCTCCCATATCAGATCTGAATCGGACAGTCCTCTGCCTGCAATTTACCACTGCCTGATACCTGTTCAGAACATCAATACCTACTATACAGTCAAAGTCTGACATTCCCAGAACAATCAAATCTGACCTTAGCTCGTTATCCTCAAAATAAATGAGGCCATCATAGACAATCTGATTAGTAATCATACTTCTTCCAGCGGGGGTCGAGACTATAAGAGACGTGGGCGACGGAGAAGTGCATATGTGGTGTCTTTCCACAAAACTTGTCGACACGAAAGAGTGTGATGCACCTGTGTCGATCAATATAAAAGCAGGGTGCGTAAATAAAAGACACGTACCCGCATAACCTCCTCCGGAGCCGCTGTAGCCTGCTCCCTTGTCAAGGCATAAACCTGTCCCTGAGGTGGCCCCATGGGCTGACCTCCATACTGCCTAGGTGCAAACGGCGGCCTGTGTTGTACTGCTCTTTCTGCAGGCCTCCCTGCAGAGTTCAGTTGTCCTTCCCGGTTGGGACATTGCCGAGCAAAGTGGCCCTTGCTGCCACAAACATAGCATCCCATGCAGTCTTTTGTCAGATGTGGTTGCCAACAATTAGAACACAGGACCTTCCCAAGTCTGCCTCCCTGAGGCTGTCCTCTTCTTGACTGGGCGTCATCTCTACGGCTTCTTTTCCAACGGTTGTCGGGCCTCTTACCACTGAACCTTGACGCCGATGTGTTTCCTCTTGATTTGAACTGCTCACCCCTTGGCTTCAAATTATCAGGAGTGGATTTCTGAGGGGGTCATGGAGGTGGTACGACATCAGGGTATGCACCAACTCCTAGCTCGGCTAACTCAGCCCGTGACAGTGCATCATCAAAGCAAGTAGGGCCATAAGTGATCACCCTATCATACAGTTCCGGCCTCAAGCCCTTCATGAAGTTCCTCATCTTTGCTTGCGTACTTGTGGCGATATGAGGCACATATCTGAGTAAGGAACAGTATTGAAGAGCATAATCTGAGACTGACATGCTACCTTGCTTGAGGTGAGTAAATTCGTCTTCCTTGGCTTGTTGTGCAGCAGCCGAAAAATAGTGGTTTAGAAACCGAGTTCGAAACATCTTCCAATTCACTTCATAACCTTGAGCCTCTTGCTCTACCACGGTGGTCTTCCACCACATCAGCGCCTTCTTGGCCAACTGCAATTCCGCTAGTCTTATCCAGGCCGTCTTAGCACAAGGAGCTGCCACGAAAATTTGCTCTATTCTTTCTAACCACTCTTCAGCTTGTTCCCCTGTTTCCGTTCCTTCAAAGGTCGGGGGTCGGTATGCAAGAAATTGAGTCAGGCTCAGTTCCCCAGGCAGTAATTGCTGTTCAGACGGTTCTTCGCCAAAGGCTGGCGGGGTAGAGGATTCATGCGTCCGGCACTTGCATTGACGCTCACAGCGTCACCCACTTCCGCGTTTGCTGCCATACTGCACGACAAGGGTTAACAACAATACCCAACAACAGTTCATATAATACCTCGTTAGATAAACAAAACATGTTAGCACAACATCATATACTTCATATGCCACTTATGCACAAAACATGTTTAAAAGTAAGCACCTAGCTAACTTATTGCTAAGGCTACCCTTCACTCATTCCCGGGTTATCTAACCACTGCTCTGATACCACTAATGTAGGGTCCTCCTACCTTAACATCATCTTTAACACATATAATGGACTAAACATTGCATATAATAACGTCTCAAGGTTAAGGTTGTAGTTTGAGCTATAAGATTACATGCCAAAAATATGAAACTTCAAACTTAATTGTTCACATTCTCAACTGAATGTTGAAGCGATAGAATTATACTACTCCTAGAGTAGAGACTATCCCAAAAATCCTGCAACCTAATTTCTTCCACGCTCCTCATAGCTCACTGTCTCAACCCGACCCTGAGCCTTTTGTCCAAAAGTGTACCTACAGGGACAACACATCGTGAACATGCACATCTTTACTTAATCATCATAAAAGAAACATAACAGTAAATGTATGAAATCTTAGTTAAGCAAACTTGCTAGTTATTCGTTAACTTCTTCTTGTTGACCCTGATTTACATTCATACATATGGACGTCTTACCCTATTATATGGCGGCTTACCATATCATAAACATCGTATGACATCTTGCCATGTGGGCGTCTTACCCAATCATAACATCGTATGGTATCTTACCGTATCATGACGTCGTATCATGATATAAACATCATATAAACATCATCATTACTTGTCATAATCATCTTCATGGATATCGTATCCTCTTCACTTATCATAAACATCATCATCATGATTTACTTATCATACTCATCGCTCATCATAAACATCATTATCATAATTTACTTATCATACTCATCGTCGTAAACATCATCATAAACATCATCATTATCATAAACATTATCATTACAAACATCATATGTAGGAGTATAATTTACCGTCCGATGCCCGTACGTTTCTTACGTACCTTAATCCCAAAAGTGGAGAAATCGGAGAGCTTTATCTCCTTGAGGTTGTGGGTACTTGGGATGGTTCTACATAACCATACAAATTGATATTAGAAGCTAATCATAGTCCAATATCCAAAAATCCCAAAAAAATATAAAAAATGCACATTTTTACACCTCGCGATCGATCGCCGCCCAGGCCCGATCGATCGCGAGATCATACTGGACGAGGCTCCAAATTTTTCATCTTGGCGATCGATCGCCACTTTTGGCGCGATCGATCGCCAGCCTCACCGATCGATCGCCCAAAGTAGCGATCGATCGCCAAACGCTACTGGCGCCCACTGCTGGCTCGCGATCGATCGCCAAGAATGGGCGATCGATCGTCAGTCGCTGTACATCGAAAAATCGCCATTAATGAGCATTTTTCAAACCTTCCTTAATGTCTTACAAATCCAAACTTCCCTACAACATCAATAACATCATAACCCACTAAAACCCACATAAAACACTTCAAAAATCATACCCCAACCATAAACAACATATACCCAAAACAAACCCACATAAATCATCAAAAACTAACCCATTTCAACACCAAACATCATAAAACTTTTAGGAATGGTTCCATACCTCTTGTAGGCTCCAAATCCTAACAAAGATCACACAAACAAAGTTTTGGTGAAGCTTTCCTCCTCCTTCTTTGGTGGATCTCGAAAATGGGAAGGGTTTGGGGTTGGGAAGTGATTTTGGGGATTTTTAAAAAGTGAATGGTAAAGTGGGGTTAAAGTGATGGGTAAGGATTAAAAAGGGGTTGTTTAATTAAATTAAAAATTGTACCCCAAACTTAACATGATGTATAAAATACTCCACTTGGTATTTTAAAGGCATTTACAACATGCTACAAACTTCCCTTAAATTCATGATTTCCTCATAATTGGTAATCAATATAATTAAATCATGCTAACACTTCATTACCCATCATATAAATTAATTACCAACATAAATAATCACATGACCATCATTAATGCTCAAATTGCATATAATTGATTTCGGGGCATCACAAGCATGACCTTATCAATTCTATTGTTTCCATTTGTGCGAGGGACAGTAAACATACATGGATCTTTGCATTTAATGGTGGATTTTCTTTGGGTTGTCTTCGAAAAATCATACCATAGGTCCATTTCATCACAATATTCGATTTGCGGTCCCTCTTCCACAACACATGATTCTTCTAGATATTTAACCTAGCGAGCTGTTGGAAACATACCTTTTGGAGTTGCAGAATGTGCAAGATCCTTTTCTTTTAGTGGCACATCTATCTATTTGATGTGACTAGAAATAGACACATCTTTAGTGCTTAATTGTCTACGATTTGGTAGGTTTTGATAGATAATTTGATACGTATGCTACCTAATCGTATATTTGTGTAATGGTAGGTACAATCGAAGAAAACGAGCTAAAAACGATGTGTAAAGACCAAGGAGAGACATGGACATGACAAGGACTCAAAGTTGATCAAGAAAATGGCAAAAATGTAATTTTGGAGGTGACAATCGATCGCCCGGAAGAGGAAATCGATCGCCTATGGACAGAAACTTTTGCAACAAAATTCACGGGTCAGCGATCGATCGCGGTTTGATGTGACTAGAAATAGACACATCTTTAGTGCTTAAATGTCTACGATTTGGTAGGTTTTGATAGATAATTTGATACGTATGCTACCTAATCGTATATTTGTGTAATGGTAGGTACAATCGAAGAAAACGAGCTAAAAACGATGTGTAAAGACCAAGGAGAGACATGGACATGACAAGGACTCAAAGTTGATCAAGAAAAGGGCAAAAATGTAATTTTGGAGGTGGTAATCGATCGCCCGGAAGAGGAAATCGATCGCCTATGGACAGAAACTTTTGCAACAAAATTCTAGGGTCAGCGATCGATCGCGAAGAAGTGGCGATCGATCGCCAAAGTCTACTGGAGCTCAGCGATCGATCGCGATAAAGTGGCGATCGATCGCCTCAAGAAATTCGCTGAAAAAAAAATAAAACTAGCGATCGATCGCCACACATCAGGCGATCGATCGCCGAAGAGTCCGGAAATTAGGAAATTGAGTCTTTTACCATGTTTAAAAGATTGTATCCCATTTTTATCACTCCCATACCCTAAAACTCGAGACTAAGCCTCATTAGCAGCAGTTTTTGATAGTTTTTCATGCTCTTAGAATAATTTGAGATTTTAGAATAATTTTTCTTTCAACTTTTATCAAGAACAACGCGAAGAACGGAACCGGAATGGACAAGCCGGAATCGTGATCCCTTTTAGTAACTCTTTCTTCTCCTATTAGTTTGATGTTTTTTAGATTAATTTTGATTGTTGTTAATCTAGTTATGAGTAGCTAAATACTTTTGTGATTTTCGGTTAAGGAAAACGATACATTGGATGTTTACGATTCTTGTGAGATAAGTTTTGATTGTTGATTTGCAATGAGTATCAATTGTTTTTCTGATTTGATTGTCATGATTGTTATGTATGATTGTTGGACTGATCACCTAGCTATTGTTCATACAATTTAAAGCTAAATTAGATATCAAATACGGAATCGTTTGATCCCTCTAATTTACGAAGCAACTAAGATTGATTAAATTCCGTTTGTGAGTTTGTTAAATTCTTAGGGTAAACAATTGACTAGATTAAACATAGACGCTTGGATTATGTTGTTTAGCTTCATCAATCTCACTAGTTCATATGCTATCATCGATTTAAATCTTAATCGCTTGTATTTTGATTGATTGTGTGATAAGGGTTAAACTAGAACGCTTGGGCTACTTAACTAAACTTAAGGTGAGATAGGACTTTGATTATTGGATTAAACGTCCACGATGAATATTCATATGGAAATTGAACCATTTGTGAAGATCAATGATCGAGATAGTAAACGCCAATTGTAAAGTTAACCGAAAACCGAGAATCGCACTTTTCTCATAAGTTAATTCATCTAGATAATTTTGCATATTAGTTTAATTTTGCATCGTAGTATTATTTCTTTGACTTCAAAACCCCTTTTTATTTTCGTTTGCATAAGTTAACACAAAGATATAACCTTCCTCGTGGGATCGATCCCTACTCACGCTTCTACATTCATTACTGTTATTAACTTGAGAGGGTTAATTTGGGCGTACACGATAAGCGCGACCACTATTCTTCTAGATCAGGTGGCGTTAGTACCACCTTCTCGGGGGTTTCTATCTCTTCATCACTTCTCGATTTGATCACATCTATGTTCTCCCTTGGATTTTCCACTGTTTGGGAGAGTATATTGTTTGATGCTCGTGATGTTATCCTATTGATAGATTGTTAGGATTGGTCCGGAGTATTTAGAGGGGGGGGGGGGGGTGAATGAACACTCCTTTTAAAATTTAATCCCTTGTGATTTCTTTCGGATTAGTGAAAGAAATCTGTTTCTTAATAAACTCTTTTATAGAACAGACCACTGAATGTATAAGTGCGGAACGGTCTGATCTTATATTTGTAAGAGCGGCTCGATGGCTTGAATGAAAGAGCAAGTGCAGAAAGACAATAACACAGAAAATGTTTCTGGAAGTTCGAAGGTGGTGTAATCCTTCTACGTCTCCCCTTCTTCCAATTAAGGAAGGTTTATACTAGAAGACTTTGATTTATACAATCCTGTTGTACAAACCCGATTCAGGCTGGATTTACCCCACTACCAGTCTGAAACTCCTAGTCACTCGACCTGTTCAGACACTCTCTGTCTGACAGTTACAATTTGTTTCTCACTTCTGTTTTTCAATACAGACTACACAAGATACGCAAAGTGATCCTAAATGATCAAATATTACAAAGTAATCGTGCTTAAGAATAATTTCAGCTCGAGAGCTTCTGAGCTTGTAAGCTTGTGCTGATTTTCTTTCTTGTGCGTTTTTCGATTGATCAGTCTCTCGTGTCCTTGTATATCTATCTCGTGCTTTCTGTATTGTTGTTGCATCCTTTTATAGTTGCATGTACCAACGACATTATTTCCCTTAATGTGCAACTCTTGACTCTGCTTATTCTCTGAGTAAGCTACAGTCTTCTTCTTCAGGATACTTGCCGTTCTGGTTCATGCTTTCGGCGACTGTCAGGTAAGCTCTTCTTTGTCTTCTTACTTTTTATGACAATCTATAGTCTTTGGTCCTTTGTAGCATTAATTACGACATTAAATGCTACAATAAATAGCCGTTAATGATTCGGACTGAAGAGCCAATCTTTAGACATCCTTGACTGCTCTGATCTGATAAAGATTGAGATCGATCTGAAGCTTCGATCTAGTCAGTCTGATATCTATCGATCCGGTCTGATATGTGATATGTCTTATCAGCTTGTTCTGTTTTGAGCTATCGATCTGGTCAGTCTGATTACCCTCGATCCGGTCTGATATGCTTTGTCATCTTATCAGTTTGATCTGTTTTGGGCGATCGATCTGGTCAGTCTGATTTTTCTCGATCCGGTCTGATATGTTTTGTCATCTTTAAAATCTCATCGATAAGGTTCGGAACTAACAAATTCCCCCTTTTTGATGATGACAAAACCTTGCTTCCAAGTCTTTTTAACCAGTCTGATAAGAACTCTGAAGCGTATACTTTCGGATCGATTGCTTCTTCTTGTTCAAAATAAATGAACATAATTAAGTTGGATCGATTAAGTCTTTTATTATTAAGCCTTTTAGTTTAGTTCAAAATAAATGAACAAGGACTTAACAAAGAAAGATTTTCTTTATTGATAAAAAATGAACATAATTAAGTTGGATCGATTAAGTCTTTTATTATTAAGCCTTTTAGTTTAGTTCAAAATAAATGAACAATGACTTAACAAAGAAAGATTTTCTTTATTGATCAACAGTCTTGCATACAGACAGTCTGAATATATAAACAATCTATTTTCTTGAAGACTGAGACTGATGCGGCTTGAAGTCTTTTTTCTTTTCCCCCTTTTTGTCAGCAGCAATCTCTTGGAGAAAATCTACAACTTGTGTTAGCTGAGCGCTGATAGCGTCAAGACGAGTATCTTGAGCGCGAAGGGAGTTGGCGACGGATGCTCTGACTTCAGTGGCTTATGCTCTTTTCTCAGGCTGTTCTTATAAGTGGCTTGCTGAGAGAACAAATCGTTCAGTCCTCGTTGAAGGCTGCCGATACTGGCTGTCATCTTCTCTTTGAATGAATCAAAGTCCAAAGCGGTAAGCCTCTGACCTTGATGAACTTCTAGAACACGTTGAGAGAGTGACATACAGTTGTCAGATAGGTGCTGAAGAGTCCTTGCCAGAAATGGAGGTGCATCAGATTGTCGGCTTGGAGAGTGATCTGATGACGACAAAGCATGATCATCTTCTTCAGCAATCGGCACAAGTAAACATACAGCAGCTTGGTGACTTTCGGACCGGATCAAGGTGGCCAGATCCGAAGAAAATGCTTGTAAGAAAGCCATATCTTCATCTGAATGGACTGGAGGAGTGCTGGGTCTGGAAGGCTCCTCAAGTTGTAGAGCTGCAACAACAGTGGATACCACCAGATCTGGATCGACGAACTCTGGTGCGCCAACTGTTGCAAGTTCTGCGGTTGGACTGATGTGAACGTGGGAGTCTGACGATCCCAATGGAATAGATGTTGTTGGAGAGTCCAACAAAACATTCAGTGGTTCATCTTCTGTAGCAGACGGAGCATTAGGCAATGGCTGCTCCGCTGTCTGATCTGCGACTATGTCTGCAGTCTGATCTGCTTCACGATCTACAGTCTGTTCTGCTGCTCGAGAGGGAATAACCTCAATGAAAGGTTCTGCCAGAGTCTTGCTGGCAGAGGGATGATCTGGGCTGGTTGCTGGAGTGGATATGCTGATTTTCTGTCGTTGAAATCGGACAGCTAACTGGAGAGCATGAATATCCATCTCTAATTGAGCAATAACAGCCCCATCATCTCTGGCAGTTGGAACATTCGAATCAAAGTTCGCTTTCTTAGTAGTTAAGAGCAGAGTCGCCAGTCTGAATCTTTGATTGGCCTTGAATAGCTTTTTGCGCTGCACAGCAATCCGAACATCATCGGTCTCTGTCCCCTTCAGAACTTCTTCTTCCATTTTCTGAAGGCGTTTGAGTTTGCCGAAGAACATCTCAATGTGGTTGATCGTTCTGTATTCGACGTACTCATCAAAAACCACAAGGAGTTCCTTCACTTTCTCTTCAACGTCCTCCATAGCAATATCAATTGCTGTCTGTGCTGCAAATTTGGGCTTAGAGGAAAGTGGTTCGGAGAGAATGGTTTTGCCCTTGCCGGTGGAGGGAGGGAACTTGATCCCGGATTGGGTATAGTCTCCCAACTCAGTGATAACAATCCCTTTCACCACGGGAATGGCAGAGGGGACTTGGATGGTTACATTTGGTACAGTGGTTGAAGTGGTTGAGATTTGGGTTGTAAGTTGGGGTGCAGGGGTGGCTTTTGTTGGAGGCATTATGGGTAAGGCTTTTGGTTTGGTAATCTGGGTTCTTGGCTTCTTGGGAAGAGGCTTGGCTGGTGGCGAGGGAGCAGACTGAGTTTCTTCAGAGTCAGTCTGGATGGTTAACTTTCGCTTGACTCGTGGTTTGCGAGCAGCAGCCTGGGCTTCTCCCTCCTCAATCTTGATAGCCACCAGATCGGTGGGAGTAGGTGGAGCACTCTTGGATTTCAGCAGTGCTAGTCCTTTGGAGTTGAGAATCTTGAAGGGACTCAGACCAGATTGCTTCCCCAGCTCAATGTCCAAAGTTTCTAGGAGCTTGCTGAGAGGAACAGCAAAGCAGACGGCCTATTTGGAGGCGATCACTGTTTCCATCAGAACTCCAAAAAGAATCACAGACCAGTTCATCTTCTGTCCGGAAACAATAGCAGCCATGGCCCTGAACTTCTCGGCAGTGACGGCGTCAAAACTCCCAGCTTTGCCCAATAATGACTTGCCCACAATTTCGCATAGCACCTGGAAATGAAATAGCATTTCCTTCTTTTTGAATGAGGGCTGCAGGCGATGGCCAAAAATAGAAATCTTCCCCTGAAGAGCTGTGAGAGAGGCTTGAGGAATCTGCCCAAACTCAGTCAGTCCGGAGTTGGGTAGACCAAAGGTCTTGTCCAGCGTCATCGGCGAGATTTCAAAAGTTTTGCCCTTGACAGATGTGGAGATGAATGACTTCTGGGATATGGCATTGGCAAACAGTTCACGAATCTCCGACTCGTAAACCACTGTGCCACACTCCAAAAAGTTTCTCAATCCAGACGATTCCAAAGCTCGAAAAATGGAAACCATCTCTGAATCTTCAGCCCTGTAAATGCCATTGAACTCAACGGAGAGAGAGTTGTGAGTTATGGTAGCCATTGGAGTGAAATGAAAAAGTATACGAAAAGTTTTGAGGGAAGATGAGAGAGATAGAGAGCAGACAGGCGGTAAATGGTAAAAAGGTGAATGAAAATGAAATGTTCAGCCCGCTAAATAAGAGAGAGAAGACACGTGTCTTTATCTCGAAGACTGATAAATAAATAATTCAAAATAAACGGTCAGGATAAAGGAAAGATAAGGCGGTTAAAATGCAATCAGTCCGGGCTGTTTTTTGTTTAAAATAAATACAAAATAAAAGATTCATTGTCCAGACAGATCATAGGATAACATCAGATTGACATAGATCGGTCTGAAAGTTCGGACCGGTCTGTGTCTTTCTAAACATTGTATTATCGATCTGTCCCAACAAAAGTCTTTAAGCGCGAGAAGAAGAGAACATCTAAACTATCAAGATAAGTCAATTAATCAAAGAATTTGACGGAAATAATTAAACTTAGCCTCAGGGAGCGGTTTGGTGAAGATGTCTGCTGCTTGCTGCTCTATTGAGATGTGCTCGATCCGAATCTCCTTTTTGCCAACGATCTCGAATAAAATGATGTCTTATATCAATATGCTTTGTTCGAGAGTGCAGAAAGTGCAGAACTGGATTATATGTTATAGCGATTGCACTTGTGTTGTCGCAAAAGATCGGAGAGTCAACAGCTTGGATGCCATAGTCTTTGAGCTGTTGTTGAATCCAGAGCATTTGAGCGCAACAGGTTCCAGCGGCAAGATATTCTGCTTCAGCTGTAGATGTGGCAATTGATGTTTGCTTCTTACTGAACCAAGAGATCAATCTTTCACCGAGAAATTGACATGTTCCACTGGTGCTTTTACGATCAATCTTACAGCCAGCGTAGTCTGCGTCTGAATATCCGATCAAGCTGAAGTTAGAATCTTTGGAGTACCAAAGACCAACGTTCTGAGATCCTTTCAAATATTTCAGAATACGCTTAGCAGCAATAAAATGTGATTGCTTTGGTTCTGACTGAAATCTGGCGCACATACAGGCTGAGAACATAATATCAGGCCGGCTCGCTGTAAGATATAAGAGCGATCCAATTAGTCCTCTATACATAGTTACTTCGACTGCCGTTCCCCCTTCGTCTTTGTATAACTTGATTGTAGGACTCATCGGAGTGGATGTAGTTGAGCATGTTTCCATTCCGAATCTCTTAAGCAGCTCTTTGGTATACTTGGTTTGGTTGATGAAAATTCCATTGCTGAGCTGTTTGACTTGGAGACCCAAAAAGAATGAGAGTTCTCCCATCATGCTCATCTCAAACTGTCCCTGCATCAACTTGGAAAATTTCTCGCATAATTTGGGGTTAGTTGACCCAAAGATTATATCATCAACATAAATCTGAACCAACAGGGTATGTTCTTAAAGAGAGTTTTATCTACTGAGCCGATCTGAAAGTCATGGTTCAGCAGAAATTGAGATAGAGTGTCATACCAGGCCCTTGGTGCTTGTTTCAGACCATATACTGCTTTATTCAGTAGATATACATGATTATGGAATGAGTGGTTCTGAAATCCAGGAGGTTGCTCAATGTAAACTTCCTCCTGAAGCTTACCATTAAGAAAGACGCTCTTGACGTCCATCTGATATACCTTAAAGTCTTTAAAGGCAGCATATGCAAGAAAGATTCTGATTGATTCAAGTCTGGCGACTGGTGCAAAAGATTCATCGAAGTAAATTCCTTCTTCTATTCGGAATCCTTGTGCCACCAGTCTGGCCTTATTTCTAACCACAGTTCCATCTGCGTCCAGCTTGTTTCTGAAAACCCATCTGGTTCCAATAACAGGCAGATCGCTTGGTCTGGGGGTTAGACTCCAAACTTGATTTTGTTCGAATTGATTATGCTCTTCTTGCATGGCCTTAATCCAGTTGAAATCAGTCAGAGCTTCATCGATCTTCTTAGGTTCCAGAGTTGAGATAAAGGCAGCATGAGTGAACTCATCCATCATCTGTCCTCTGGTTCTAATCGGTGAAGAGGGACTTCCAATCACTAGATTAGGTGGATGCCTCTTAGTCCATCGATAGCTTGACTCTGGATTGTCTGATCCAGCCGGATGAGTAGTAGTAGCGGTATGATCAGCATCTGCTTTGATATGAGAGTTTGTATCATCCGGATCGGCTCGATCTGAAGAAGCTTCATTGCCTTGATCCGATCTGGCTGGTACTTCAGGTTCTGGTGGGTTGTCTCTTGACCTGTTAGCTACAGTCTCATCATCACTGTTAGCTTCGAGATGGATGTTTTCCATCTGATTTTGAATTGATTCTTTGTTACCCTCAACACACAAAGATTCATCAAAAACTACATGAACTGATTCTTCTACAGTTAAGGTTCGATTATTAAAAACTCGATAAGTTTTGCTAGTTGATGAATATTCTAAGAATATTCCATTATCTGGCTTAGCTTCAAATGCTGTAAGATGATTCTTACCATTGTTGTGAACGAAGCATTTACAGCCAAATACATGAAGGTGAGAAATAGACGGTCTGTTACCAGTCCATATTTCATATGGAGTGAGATTCATCTTCTTATTAATCATAGACCGATTTTGAGTGTAGCATGCAGTATTTACAGCTTCTGCCCAGAACTTTTGTGAGATTCCAGAATCAGCAAGCATTGTTCTTGCTGCTTCTTTGAGCGTTCTGTTTTTTCGTTCTGCAACTCCATTCTGTTGAGGAGTTCGAGCGGCTGAGAACTCATGCTTAGTTCCATGATCTTCTAGAAAGGATTCAAGATTCTGATTTGAAAACTCAGCGCCTTTGTCACTTCGAATCCTGTCTATGCTGGATGATTTCTCGTTCTGAGTGCGTTTCAGCAGCTTGATCAACTTCGGACCGGTCTGATCTTTACTGCTAAAAAATATAGTCCATGTAAAGCGTGAGTAATCATCAATAACAACAAGAGTATACCGCATTCCCCCTAAACTTGTTATTGGTATAGGACCAAACAAGTCCATATGCAATAGTTCTAAACAACGGGAGGAGGATTTGACATTCTTGTTTTTGAAGGATGATCTGATCTGTTTGCCCATTTGGCAAGCTTCGCAGATCTTATCCTTAGCAAAATCGATCTTGGGCAGACCGATAACTAAATCATGTTTACACAGGCTAGAAATAGTCTTAAAATTGATATGATTCAAGCGTTTATGCCATAGCCAGTGTTTATTATCATTGTTAGCGATGAAGCAAGTAGGATTATCAGGTTGAGCATGATTCCAGTTATCTTATATGTATTTCCATTCCTGATTCTTACAAGCATGGTTATACCGTCTGATGATTTAACAGTGCAAGTGTGTTTGTGAAATTCTACAGCATAACCATTATCACAAAGTTGACTTATACTAATTAGATTATAGCACAGATTTTCTACTAACAGCACATCATTGATAATAATTTTACCATGGACAATCTTACCCTTGCCCACGGTCTTACCCTTCGAATTATCTCCGAAAATGATCTTGGGTCCAGTACATTCTGTGACTTCAGACAGCAGCTCGATGTTTCCAGTCATGTGACGAGAACACCCGCTGTCCAAGTACCAGTCTGATGCAAGTTTCTTCGGTACCTGTCATCAAACATATTTATTGTTGGTACCCAATCCTATTTGGGTCCAGAACGGATTAGCCCTTTGGGAACCCACACCTGTATCAGCTTTAGAGGCTTGTGTGTGTGTGGTGTGCTGTGAGCTGGTCTGTTTCCTTATTCGTCCAGAGGGATCTGTCCTTCTCTACCATTTGTGGTTCACCACCAGTAATGGCGACTGCTGTATTAACTTTCAGAATCTTTATTTGTCCATCAGTGATGACGAACCACATGTCATCGTCCTGAGCTGCCAGATGAGCTTGCATTCTGATTCTCCAGTCATCATAGTCTTCTTTTGAGAACATAGGAATTTTGTTGAATGATGCCATCAGCTCAAGTGTCTTTGTGCTGATTAAGATGACCTGCTCTGATACCACTTGTTAGGATCGGTCCGGAGTGTTTAGAGGGGGGGGGGGGGGGGGGTGAATGAACACTCCTTTTAAAATTTAATCCCTTGTGATTTCTTTTGGATTAGTGAAAGAAATCTGTTTCTTATCAACTCTTTTATAGAACAGACCACTGAATGTATAAGTGCGGAACGGTCTGATCTTATATTTGTAAGAGCGACTCGATGGCTTGAATGAAAGAGCAAGTGCAGAAAGACAATAACACAGAAAATGTTTCTGGAAGTTCGAAGGTGGTGTAATCCTTCTACGTCTCCCCTTCTTCCAATTAAGGAAGGTTTATACTAGAAGACTTTGATTTATACAATCCTGTTGTACAACCCGATTCAGGCTGGATTTACCCCACTACCAGTCTGAAACTCCTAGTCACTCGATCTGTTCAGACACTCTCTGTCTGACAGTTACAATTTGTTTCTCATTTCTGTTTTTCAATACAGACTACACAAGATGCGCACAGTGATCCTAAATGATCAAATATTACAAAGTAATCGTGCTTAAGAATAATTTCAGCTCGAGAGCTTCTGAGCTTGTAAGCTTGTGCTGATTTTCTTTCTTGTGCGTTTTTCGATTGATCAGTCTCTCGTGTCCTTGTATATCTATCTCGTGCTTTCTGTATTGTTGTTGCATCCTTTTATAGTTGCATGTACCAATGACATTATTTCCCTTAATGTGCAACTCTTGACTCTGCTTATTCTCTGAGTAAGCTACAGTCTTCTTCTTCAGGATACTTGCCGTTTTGGTTCATGCTTTCGGCGACTGTCAGGTAAGCTCTTCTTTGTCTTCTTACCTTTTATGGCAATCTTCAGTCTTTGGTCCTTTGTAGCAGTTAATTACGACATTAAATGCTACAATAAATAGCCGTTAATGATTCGGACTGAAGAGCCAATCTTTATACATCCTTGACTGCTCTGATCTGATAAAGATTGAGATCGATCTGAAGCTTCGATCTAGTCAGTCTGATATCCATCGATCAGGTCTGATATGTGATATGTCTTATCAGCTTGTTCTGTTTTGAGCTATCGATCTGGTCAGTCTGATTACCCTCGATCCGGTCTGATATGCTTTGTCATCTTATCAGCTTGATCTGTTTTGGGTGATCGATCTGGTCAGTCTGATTTTTCTCGATCCGGTCTCATATGTTTTGTCATCTTTAAAATCTCATCGATAAGGTTCGGAACTAACATAGATGCTATTAGTTGTTCCACTTGAGTACCCAAATTTTGAATGCTAGCCTTGAATTCCTGTTGAAATTGCAATTCACTATTAGTAAGCTCTTTAACAATATCATCCAAAGACTCATCAGGGGTAGGGGTTTGAGGTTGTTGTGGCCATGAGATATTGCGGTATGTATGTCGTTGGATTGGACTGCATGTAAGGTGGAGGTGGGTTCATCCATTGATTGTTTGGGTTGTATGTGTTTATCCTTCACATCTGTGCACTTTGTCCATTCCCTGCACCAATTTGTTGCACAAGAAGGCCAATTAGTCCAGGTTCCTATAGTCCGCCATGGTATCTCGTTGCTCCTCAGTGGTTTGAGATTTGACGTGATCAGAAATTTACATGTAAGCACGAACAAACCAAAGTAGTACTAGAGAAATAAAAAAAAATTACCACAAATTAACCCTCTTATGGTGTGCGCATATCGTGTACGCCTAAATTAACCCCTCTCATTCTCAAGATTGATAAAAAATATGTAGTACTGTGAGTAGGGATCGATCCCACGAGGAGGTATGGATATTTATGTTAACGAAATAAAAAAAAAAAAGTAAAATAAAGATGAGGTTTTGTGGATGAATTATACTAATTAAAGCGAAAGCAAAATTATTAAACTATTGAAAGCGATTTTTGGTATCGGTTAACTCTACCTTGGATACTATCATCTATTTCATCGAGTCGCAAAAAAGACTCAATTTTACTAATATTCATCAATTGGAAATCTAATTCCTCCCTTACCATATTCCTAGTCAATTAGCCCACGCGTTCTAATTTAAATTTCATCGATCAATCAATCTATATATGCATAATTAAGATTGAAATAATGATAACTTTGAAAACTAGTGAGTGATAAATATAAATAACATAAACACAAGCGGTTTATATAAATTTAGTCAATTGTTTTCGAACTTAATAAATTTACACGCGCAAAATTATCAGTCTTAGTAGCTTCTCATACAATCTCTTATTTGATATCTACTTAGCAATAGATTACATGCAAATTATTAGGTTGTCAATCCAATAATCAAACAAAATCATATCAATAAAACCAAGAAAAACCTTGATAGAGTTAAAAACATGAATCTCCCAAATGATTAATAAATCAAAGGTATTGTCTTCCTCAACCGAGAATTAAATTTTAGCTATGCATAATAAAAGCAAAACAATATAAATGTGTTGGGAAACGATTTTAAGTTTTGGTGATTACAAACACCTACTGGATGAAGACTCTTACCGGATGTTAAAGTCCTACCGGATGAAGACACCTACCGGATGTTGAAGTCTTACCGGGTGATAAAGACCAACTGGATGAACACCTACCGGATGTTGAAGTCTTACCGGGTGATAAAGACCAACTGGATAAACACCTACCGGGTGAAGACACCAACCGGGTGACAGACATCAACCGGACAGATATCAACTGGATACAGACATCAACCGGACAAGACATCAACTCGATACAAACATCAACCAGACAAGACATCAACTGGATACAGACATCAACCGGACAGACATCAACTGGATACAGACATCAACCAGACAAGACATCAACTGGATACAGACATCAACCGGACAAGACATCAACTGGATACAGACATACATCAACCGGACAGACATCAACTGGATACAGACATCAGCCGGACAGACATAAACCGGATAATCATAAATTGGATGGACATCTACTGGACAACCATCAACCGGATAGTCTCACACTAAACAAAGACATCAATTGGTCATAAGAGGATGAACGACCAGTTGAACAAAGAAAACCAGCAGAAGTCTAAACTTCCAGTAAGAGCACTAAGCAACGAGACAAAATAAGTACAACATTCTCTGACAAAGGTACAACAGAGCGGCGCACCCTGCTATATTTCCACCACCATTACCGTCAGAGTTAAAGAGCCGTTGCTTAACAAAATAGGAAAGAAGACAATATGAATTTGGAAAGCTAATCTCTTCCTAATACAGAAAAGCTACCGTTGGAAATCCAAACCTATAAATACGTCCAAGCAAAGAATGAAGAGGTTAGCTGAGCGATTTTCAACAAAGAGAAACACTTCAAAGCAAACAAGAAAATCAACTTACTGATATTCCAAAAGTTCAGCAAAGAGCAATGTTGGGATCGGGGTAGTGTTTAGAAGGGGGGGGGGGGTTGAATAAACACTAGATTCAATTTCGAGTTCTTTTCTTAGTTAACTGTAAACTGTTAAGTATTACAGTTGCTTCTCAATATCAGGCAAGTCAGCAGACACTTATTATAGTGCGGAAGACGTCTGCTTAACATGTGAGGAATAAAACTGAGGTAAATAAGCAATAACAAATGACACAAGAATTGTTTCTGGAAGTTCGAAGCACAACGCTTCTACGTCTCCCCTTCTTCCTTTGCATGAAGGATTCACTAGAATACTTGGTTTACACTTTACAGTATACAACCTTCTTAGGCACTCACACAGCTTGGCCTAAACTCCTAGAAATCACAACTACTTTATTTGGTTACAAAAGATTCTAAGACACTCTTTATAGAATACACATTTGGCTTTGAGTGTTCTTGATCAGCAGACTTCAGTTGGAATAATCTATCACAGATTCAGTTGCACTGCTTGTCTGCTCTTTGCTGAACTTTTTGAATATCAGTAAGTGGATTTTCTTGTTTGCTTTGAAGTGTTTTTGTTTGTTGAAAATCGCTCAGCACTTCTTCATTCTTTGCTTGGACGTATTTATAGGTTTGGTTGTACAACGGTAGCTTTTCTGTATATGGAAGAGATTAGCTTTTCAAATTCATATTGTCTTCTTTCCTATTTTGTTAAGCAACGGCTCTTTTAACTCTGACGGTAATGGTGGCGGAGATATAGCAGGGTACGCCACTCTGTTGTACCTTTGTCAGAGAATGTTGTGCTCATTTTGTCTCGTTGCTTAGTGCTCTTACTGGAAGCTTAGACTTCTGCTGGTTTTCTTTGTTCAACTGGTCGTTCATCCTGTTATGACCAGTTGATGTCTTTGTTCAGTGTGAGACTATCCGGTTGATAGTTGTCCAGTAGATGTCCATCCAGTTTATGTTTATCCGGTTGATGGTTGTCCAGTAGATGTCTGTCCAGTTGGTGGCCATCCAGTTGATGTCTTGTCCAGTTGATGTTTATCCAGTTGGTAGCCATCCAGTTGATGTCTTGTCCAGTTGGTAGCCATCCAGTTGATGTCTTGTCCAGTTGATGTCTATCCAGTTGGTAGCCATCCAGTTGATGTCTTGTCCAGTTGGTAGCCATCCAGTTGATCTTTATCACCCGGTAAGACTTCAATATCCGGTAGGTGTCTTCATCCAGTAGGACTTTAACATCCGGTAGGTGTTCATCACCCGGTAGAACTTCATCCAGTAGGTATTTAACATCCGGTAGGAGTCTTCATTCAGTTGGTCTTTATCACCCGGTAGGACTTCATCCAGTTGGTATTTATCATACGGTAGGAGTCTTCATTCAGTTGGTCTTTATCACCCGGTAGGACTTCATCCAGTTGGTATTTAACATCCGGTAGGAGTCTTCATTCAGTTGGTCTTTATCACCCGGTAGGACTTCATCCAGTTGGTATTTATCATCCGGTAGGAGTCTTCATTCAGTTGGTCTTTATCACCCGGTAGGACTTCATCCAGTAGGTGTTTGTAATCACCAAAACTTACAATCGTTTCCCAACAATTTACCCTTTTTGGTGATGACAAAACTAAGCAATAACTATTTCAACTCGAATATTTGAGTTGTGAATCCTGAAAATACTTGAAGACATAATGGAAAAGAAATTTTCATTTGTTATAAATATAAGCAGATTACAAGTTGTAATCAAACTGGACAATTGAGAGAGATTCATCTTTATTTAAGATGAATTCTAATAACTTGAATAGAATCTAAGACAAATCTATTTTTACACAATATAGCTGATACATGACAAATTTTTAAACAAGCATTGTAGACCGGAGAGCTTCGATCCACCTAATTTCAGAGAGGAAGAGCTCGATCCACCTTGTTTCAGAGAGGAAGAGCTCGATCCACCTTGCTTCAGAGAGGAAGTCGGGAAGAGTTCAAATGTATATTCATCTGGCCTCCATGATTTATGGATTCACCTAATGAAAATACTCTATTTCTGTCTTCCGGTCTACCTTGTTTCAGAGAGGAAGTCGGGAAGAGTTCAAATGTATATACATCAGGCCTCCATGGTTTATGGATTCACCTAATGAAAATACTCTATCTTTGTTGAGAATACTCTATCTCTGTCTTCCACCTTTTTGTCATCAGCACCAGATAACTCATGATTGCAGTTCTTGACTGATGATGAGCGTCAGAGCATGATCCAAACGCTGAAGCTTAACGGAGCTGGGTTAGATAAGTAATCAACCCATGAGGGGTTGATTTAGATAAGTAATAAACCCATGAAACTCAACAATTGTAAAAAGGAAACCAAGGAATTTTCAAAAAAATTGAAAAGAATCATGATTAGTGAATGTGAGTTATGAAAGCAAACATGAGTCTCTATTTATAGAATAAATTCATTTAGTGTGAACACATTAACGTTGTTACGATAAATGCGAAGAAAAAGTCAACTAAAAACAGTAAATAGATAAGAGAAACTAACGAGGGATCAGAAACTGATACTATTTTCTCCCTAACCAATGTTGGGAATAGTCGCGCTTTTCGGTAGGCGATTGGCGCGGACTTCGAGATCTTTGTTGAGTAGAAGATCTAGACTGATGAGATACTCCAGCTGCAGTAGATGAACGATTTGCTGGACTCGGATCTCGCTGGGACGGAGGAGCAGTTCTGCTGGGCTCAGGCACTCGAAGTGATCTCCACATGGGTAGTAGCAATCTCCAGATCAGTAGTGGCTATCTGTAAATCAGGCTGATTGGGACTTGCAATATTTGCAGCAGTAGAACATGAGTGAATACCAGTTGAGATGCGAAGATCATGAAGATCTAGCTCGGCCATTTCCAGCTTTGGTCCAAGAGCATTTAGAACTGCTCTATCATGATTCGCAGTGCTTGAATCACCGTTGAAATGCTGAAGACGTGTTTCAACAAGGGCTTGAAGGTTGCCCACATAGTTCATCATACGGAATACATCTCTCAGCTTCAGGCTCTTCTCAGGGTCTGTGATTTGTAGATAAGCCTAAATTTGGTTCTCATCTTCCCTTGCCTGATCCAGAATAGGATCAAAATCATCAAATCGGACTTTCACTCGAGCCTTTACCCATCGATCAAAAATGTCTAGCCGTGGCTGCAGATTGGCTTCAACTGTATCCATGACCATTTGTATCTCGAAGGTGTAAGGACCCCAAGCCCTTAACCCTTGATTAGTGTACTAACCACTATGTGTGGCACATGCTTTCAATAAAAATCAATCGGGAAACTCAAATGATGATTTACCGTTGAATGGCAATCCCAAAATTTTCTTTAATATGCCATGTTATAAGATCATCATCCTAACAACAAATAGACTCATAGAGTTCGCCCCTTACCATCCCCTTTACACCACTTTTACATTGTGGACTTTTATAAAAATTTGGGCAGAGTCTCCCCATAAATAGAGCTATCCCGAAATAAAAGCGCATCACAATATATAGTTCCCGGCCAGGGAAACCACATACTCAACAGAAACACAACAACACTAAGTAAATTCCCAGCCAGGGAAGACACCACACATAAGACGACATAAATGGGTCTCAACACCCACATAATACACCCATGACTCTCATATCATTAGCAATTCTACTCTAATTGCATGCAACCCAAAATGAAAGAGAGAAAGGCTCATGCCTTTATATACAATCCATATACAAGTATAATCGTGCTCACATGCGAGCATCATGAATATGTATATAATCCTCATGTGTATATAAGTACTCTATACGATACCGTGCTCCATCAAGCCCTGGTACCACGATCCTAGGAGTACATCCAATCAACAGCTCGAGCTCAACTCCAAAGCCATCGATGTACCTGTTCACCTGTCCCAACAGAGACAGCCCCCAACGGGGTGAGCATACCAATACACAAAATCTCATAATCACAATAATGAAATTCATAATTTACAACACAAGTAAATATTAATGAATTTTAAATGATACTCCCTGGATGGCAACGTCCTCATCCGGGATTCCGTGTACTGTCCCTGTTCTCACAATCATCAAACTCATCAAATCTCATAAATCAGTAAATCAACACATTGATTTAACTCATAGCATGCCTGATTCTCAAGTATCAATAATTAATGATTCCAAATTCATTATACATGCAAACATAGATATCTCGATATCTAATACTGATTTTCAACTTTGCTACCAATCACAGATAGCTCAAATGCCTAGCATTTATTTTACCAATTTTCCATTTCACTTAGACATCTCACATGTCTTACAATGAATACATGATCCCACGATCATTCTCAGGCATCTCAAATGCCTTACAATAGTCATATAAACCCAGTACCCCATATCTATTATAAGGTCATACTACTCTAGTATTACGCACACTTGTGGCAGCGATATCAAGACTAGGTCGTTCCATAGTCATATCGACACATATATATATATCCATACCCACAATCATCTAATGCAATTAAAACACATTATGCATTTCACAAATGCTTTCATATAAAGTAATGCTCGTACGTCACACGTACCTTAAATCTCCGAAGTCCGAGCCAAACCTTGCTCGAGTTCCATGCTCCGAGGAACGATGTGCTAACATGATAAATTAATTCACAATTAATTACGAACATGCAACCCATGCTCAAGCACACTCATATCCCTTAAAAATATTGTCGACACACGACAATTAACCATTATAAAAAATTGCTCAAGAACACCCCATAAATTTTCGAACCTTCACAACACAAATCGAACTCAAATAATCACCATAATTCATCTAAAACTTGAATTAATCAATTAACAACAAGAATCATCACCCTTGCCAAAAACCCCCAAATTTCGAACTCAAACCCCCCAAAAATTCGAACCCTAACTCAATCAAATAGCATGAAAATCGAATCAATTGGCAACCAATTTCTTTGAACCACAAAGCAAGAAATTTTCGACTCAAACTAAGCACCAAAACGCCCCAATAACACCTGAAAGAAAGCCCCAAAATCGTACCAAAAATCGAGCCTCAAAGTCGGACGAATTCCAGTTTCGAACCCTACGCTTTTCTGGCAAATCCGAGCTCAAATCGCGACCAAACTTCGAATTGATGGTATGGATAGCTGCGCCTCGACGAGACGAAGCCGGCGGCGGGTCGCACGCGCCGAACGGCGGCGGGCGCACGCCTGGAAGCGGCGTGGGTCTGGGGAAAAGCGGGAGGCAGCGCGCGCGAGGAGAGAGGGAAGGGTGGGGGAAAATGGTTCCGATAATTAAAATCTCGGGTTCAACTGGTATTTATAGCAAAAATACCCCGAAATACTAATAGCCCCACAAATACATCATGATTCATTAAAAATCATCTGTTTTCAAAAATTCTCTCTCTAACTCAAAAACCCCCTACCGGTGCCCACACCAAGCACCTGGGATTCTGAGTCACACTAAAAACCCAACTCACAGGTTTTCACCGAAATGAGAATACGATCTCAACCTCGGGATCCAACGATCCCAACTACTGAAATAGACGAGCCCGGAAGGCCCAACACCTCGATTAAACTCAAATTCGCCACGTAAAACCACTTTAGGGGTTATTAACACTCCGGGATTAACATCCCTAATTTCAGGTCATCACAATATCCCCCACTAAAAGAATTTCGTCCTCGAAATTAGCACCGGTGTATCACATACACCCGGGCTACACAACAACATGAAGCCATATCCTCGATTCCTGACCATATCAGAATCGTCTTAAAAACCGCGAGGATACTTATCTCACATCAAACTCTGACACAGAGCGACATACCAAAACCAACACCAACTTATCACCCAAGAGGCAAAACGTACTTCGATGCGGTTCTTCCAAAAAGTCAGTCCCTCATGACTGCAAAACAACCAATACTTACGACTGTAAATCAGACAGTCATCCTTCGTTCTAATACAACTAGTAAGAACGCATCCTGAATGACACCTCAACCGTGAGAACGTTGACCTCGTGTCAAACTCTGGAGTGGAATAGACTTCCAAATCCATCATAACGTCAAAGAGCGTCAGTACCACTCAACGCTAACAACCCAAAAGCAGTTAGTCAACTGAAACTGCAAGTATTCGAATTGTTCCCGATTCCATCGTAGATATCATTCAAAAACATCTCTATCATGACTCACAATGTCTAACACACATCATTACGAGGGAAACATTAGCATACCACGGTGTACACATACCAAGCCTGGTTTCCACTTCCAAACCTCCTCCATCAAATGAGCAGTCACATCATTGCAACTCAATTTGGGCAACTCACGGCCACAGATTCACACAAAAGACATCTCACAAGATGTCCACCTCCGGATATTCCAAGGATCACATCCTGATCATAAATAAACCATCGAGACTCCACAGAGTTCAAATTCTGAAGGGGCATGCAATAAACCCATGGCATCCTCAACGCTTGTGTCGACAGCGACACCCAATAAATCCGAATTCCTGCCATCCCTTGATAATCCTAGGATTTAACAATCCAAACTTGGGAAGGCTATCACATAACTCGAAGGAAAACACCAACAAGGCAACACCTCAACCCACACAAGATAATCCCTCCTCAAAGGGAGTCAACTAACTTCACGATTGATTCTCACAATTTATCGTGCCATGGAGATTCCCAATCTCAAGATGTTCAATATCTCTCATCAGAGATTTAGCCATCCAAAATAGCATAACTCTATGCTTGCCAAAAAGGAAGTCAAAAATTGGCATCCGTACACTCACCGGTATACCTGCCTAAGCACTGACATCTCATGCATACTCAATGCACTTGGCTCGGGTATCTACAACATACCCCTAAGCCCCCATACACAACTGTCAATTCTGAGTCATTCCATCGCAGTGGAGAATGATAATCGAAGATCAACAACACGACGTGATTCCCAAAATCAACACCACACGTACCAACTTACTGAATCCTTCAAAGATTCCCAAATAGGTATAATACTACCTCCTTCCCCACAAGGGAAGTGCTATCGAACTCGAGATCCACTAGCCTCGAACCACCGTTCGGAAAAACTGGATACAATAACACCCATTGCATCCCAAGTACACGGATTTCCCAAATCGAGTCAACGACGACTTGATGACTCTCTTGTTGGCACTCCAACATTATGAGCTGTCCCAGACAAGTCCCTCAAACAATATACGTATACACGATTCAGTGAGGCATGCACCACCTCAACCTCAAATGATGTGGTGACTACTAGAGTCCACCACAATCCACATCGTATCACTTTACGATTTGCCAAACTTGGTTCCAACGAGCAGTATCATGGCCAACAAGCACACTATATCATCACTACGATATCTGGCTAGCAAAGTGCTTTCTCCATAGGCTCATATCAAGTCCACCAACAAACCTTATGTTCCATCTCGGTATGCCATACCGTACAAACCGTTAGAGTAATGGGTCATCGCCCAACATATCTCTAAAATACCAAGCACTATGGACAACCCGGTGTCCTTGCTCACTTATGATGCAATCATAATCCGTTAAGACTTATCCCACACCCTCGGGGTGGGTGTAACCATGTCTACCCTACGTCACAACACAAGCGAGTAGTTTCCTCAATGACTACTTTTACCACCAATCACTTGGCCCTAGCCAAACCAACGAGCATACCTAAGGGTATCATTGCTCGACAAATATTTAACTCTATAACATGATGTGGTACATTTACCGGTACAATACATCCAATACTCCACCGAGCAAACCTGCTCGGCAAAAGGTCTCGTCAACTAGTGACTCAGACTCTACTATGTGCTCATCATCGGCACTCAAACTATACAACCTAATACATAACATAAATGTATTAATCATCAAAACGACGCTACACGTCTACATAGAACATCCACTATGTCATCGTCATCCCGTGACGGCATATGTCAACATATGACATCCAATTAACATCGTCAAACATATGACAGCACAAATAAATCAACACATGATATCCACAATAGTGCTAAATAAACAGTAATATGCCATACCTCATCGCTAACAATATAGCGGCATACCTGTCTCCGTCATCCAACAGTGGTACGCAATCAGCACCCATCGCTCGTAGGTGGCGTAATCCAGCGTCATGTGCATAGCGGCATAACCCGTCGCTATAGAATCAGGGGCATAATCCCTCGTCATAGAGTCAGCGGCATAAAACTTCGCTATAGACATCTGGCGGCATGAACCATCACCCTAGATGTAGCGGAATGTACCATCGCTATGAATACCCGGCGGCATAGTCATCGCCAATAGAATAGCGGAATGAGACATCGCTATCAATACCCGGCGGCATAAACCATCGCCAATAGAATAGCGGAATGAGACATCACTATCAATATATCCGGCGGCAAGAACCATCGCCAATCAATATAGCGGAATGAACCATCGCTATCAATACATCTGGCGGAATGAACCATCGCCAATCAATATAGCGGAATGAACCGTTGCTATCAATATATCTGGCGGCATGAACCATCGCCAATCAATATAGCGGAATGAGACATCACTATCAATATATCTGGCGGCATGAACCATCGCCAATCAATATAGCGGAATGAGACATCGCTATCAATATCGATAATGTGGTTGTTCCGGTCCTGTTATAGCAGCGGAATTTTAGGACCCCTCGCTTCGACATATAGCGGCATCATATGATATCCCTCGCTTCGACAATGACAGCGGCATGTTACCTCGCTTAGACATGACAGCGGCAAATATCATATTACCATCGCTTCATATGACAGCGGCAAGTACCTCCCTCGCTCGAATATAACAACTACCGGAACTTCCACTAGCTCCATGTACCTGCATCCAGGTTAATACCACAGTTCACAATATAATGATCGATAACACTTTTCAGTTATAACCACAATATTCCACAATAATCACAATATTCCACTTTTAATCACTAGAATTGTGACTGTTCCGGTCCCAATACAACAGCGGAATTTTAGGACCCCTCGCTTCGACAATGACAGCGGCATGTTACCTCGCTCAGTCATGACAGCGGCAAGTACCTCCCTCGCTCGGAGATAAAGGCTACCGGAACATTCATCAATTCTACTACAATAATCAAGCACAACAGTTGATTCCATTATCACAATATATCACTATCATTTCACATATACCATCACATGTAAGGGTTCACTACCCACGATATACATAATCAAAGGTGTAACACGTTTTACCGTCCGAAGCCCGTACGTCTCACCTTTCCTGATTTTCCTACAAAATCAGATCCCTTAGCACATAATACATGAAGGGCCAGACATCACCATTAATGCCATCCCATCTCATGCTACACGATTCCTGCAATCACAATGATTAGCAGCACCACTTTTCATATCATAAAAGCACATAAACAACTAGTTGTGTCATACAACATTAATGCTATCATGCATAAATATGTGGCATCAATAAGTTCCTAGGCCCTTAACAGCCCCAAAGAGCTAACCACTGCTCTGATACCACTAATGTAAGGACCCCAAGCCCTTAACCCTTGATTAGTGTACTAACCACTATGTGTGGCACATGCTTTCAATAAAAATCAATCGGGAAACTCAAATGATGATTTACCGTTGAATGGCAATCCCAAAATTTTCTTTAATATGCCATGTTATAAGATCATCATCCTAACAACAAATAGACTCATAGAGTTCGCCCCTTACCATCCCCTTTACACCACTTTTACATTGTGGACTTTTATAAAAATTTGGGCAGAGTCTCCCCATAAATAGAGCTATCCCGAAATAAAAGCGCATCACAATATATAGTTCCTGGCCAGGGAAAACACATACTCAACAGAAACACAACAACACTAAGTAAATTCCCAGCCAGGGAAGACACCACACATAAGACGACATAAATGGGTCTCAACACCCACATAATACACCCATGACTCTCATATCATTAGCAATTCTACTCTAATTGCATGCAACCCAAAATGAAAGAGAGAAAGGCTCATGCCTTTATATACAATCCATATACAAGTATAATCGTGCTCACATGCGAGCATCATGAATATGTATATAATCCTCATGTGTATATAAGTACTCTATACGATACCGTGCTCCATCAAGCCCTGGTACCACGATCCTAGGAGTACATCCAATCAACAGCTCGAGCTCAACTCCAAAGCCATCGATGTACCTGTTCACCTGTCCCAACAGAGACAGCCCCCAACGGGGTGAGCATACCAATACACAAAATCTCATAATCACAATAATGAAATTCATAATTTACAACACAAGTAAATATTAATGAATTTTAAATGATACTCCCTGGATGGCAACGTCCTCATCCGGGATTCCGTGTACTGTCCCTGTTCTCACAATCATCAAACTCATCAAATCTCATAAAGCAGTAAATCAACACATTGATTTAACTCATAGCATGCCTGATTCTCAAGTATCAATAATTAATGATTCCAAATTCATTATACATGCAAACATAGATATCTCGATATCTAATACTGATTTTCAACTTTGCTACCAATCACAGATAGCTCAAATGCCTAGCATTTATTTTACCAATTTTCCATTTCACTTAGACATCTCACATGTCTTACAATGAATACATGATCCCACGATCATTCTCAGGCATCTCAAATGCCTTACAATAGTCATATAAACCCAGTACCCCATATCTATTATAAGGTCATACTACTCTAGTATTACGCACACTTGTGGCAGCGATATCAAGACTAGGTCGTTCCATAGTCATATCGACACATATATATATCCATACCCACAATCATCTAATGCAATTAAAACACATTATGCATTTCACAAATGCTTTCATATAAAGTAATGCTCGTACGTCACACGTACCTTAAATCTCCGAAGTCCGAGCCAAACCTTGCTCGAGTTCCATGCTCCGAGGAACGATGTGCTAACACGATAAATTAATTCACAATTAATTACGAACATGCAACCCATGCTCAAGCACACTCATATCCCTTAAAAATATTGTCGACACACGACAATTAACCATTATCGAAAATTGCTCAAGAACACCCCATAAATTTTCGAACCTTCACAACACAAATCGAACTCAAATAATCACCATAATTCATCTAAAACTTGAATTAATCAATTAACAACAAGAATCATCACCCTTGCCAAAAACCCCCAAATTTCGAACTCAAACCCCCCAAAAATTCGAACCCTAACTCAATCAAATAGCATGAAAATCGAATCAATTGGCAACCAATTTCTTTGAACCACAAAGCAAGAAATTTTCGACTCAAACTAAGCACCAAAACGCCCCAATAACACCTGAAAGAAAGCCCCAAAATCGTACCAAAAATCGAGCCTCAAAGTCGGACGAATTCCAGTTTCGAACCCTACGCTTTTCTGGCAAATCCGAGCTCAAATCGCGACCAAACTTCGAATTGATGGCATGGATAGCTGCGCCTCGACGAGACGAAGCCGGCGGCGGGTCGCACGCGCCGAACGGCGGCCAAACGGCGGCGGGCGCACGCCTGGAAGCGGCGTGGGTCTGGGGAAAAGCGGGAGGCAGCGCGCGCGAGGAGAGAGGGAAGGGTGGGGGAAAATGGTTCCGATAATTAAAATCTCGGGTTCAACTGGTATTTATAGCAAAAATACCCCGAAATACTAATAGCCCCACAAATACATCATGATTCATTAAAAATCATCTGTTTTCAAAAATTCTCTCTCTAACTCAAAAACCCCCTACCGGTGCCCACACCAAGCACCTGGGATTCTGAGTCACACTAAAAACCCAACTCACAGGTTTTCACCGAAATGAGAATACGATCTCAACCTCGGGATCCAACGATCCCAACTACTGAAATAGACGAGCCCGGAAGGCCCAACACCTCGATTAAACTCAAATTCGCCACGTAAAACCACTTTAGGGGTTATTAACACTCCGGGATTAACATCCCTAATTTCAGGTCATCACAATATCCCCCACTAAAAGAATTTCGTCCTCGAAATTAGCACCGGTGTATCACATACACCCGGGCTACACAACAACATGAAGCCATATCCTCGATTCCTGACCATATCAGAATCGTCTTAAAAACCGCGAGGATACTTATCTCACATCAAACTCTGACACAGAGCGACATACCAAAACCAACACCAACTTATCACCCAAGAGGCAAAACGTACTTCGATGCGGTTCTTCCAAAAAGTCAGTCCCTCATGACTGCAAAACAACCAATACTTACGACTGTAAATCAGACAGTCATCCTTCGTTCTAATACAACTAGTAAGAACGCATCCTGAATGACACCTCAACCGTGAGAACGTTGACCTCGTGTCAAACTCTGGAGTGGAATAGACTTCCAAATCCATCATAACGTCAAAGAGCGTCAGTACCACTCAACGCTAACAACCCAAAAGCAGTTAGTCAACTGAAACTGCAAGTATTCGAATTGTTCCCGATTCCATCGTAGATATCATTCAAAAACATCTCTATCATGACTCACAATGTCTAACACACATCATTACGAGGGAAACATTAGCATACCACGGTGTACACATACCAAGCCTGGTTTCCACTTCCAAACCTCCTCCATCAAATGAGCAGTCGCATCATTGCAACTCAATTTGGGCAACTCACGGCCACAGATTCACACAAAAGACATCTCACAAGATGTCCACCTCCGGATATTCCAAGGATCACATCCTGATCATAAATAAACCATCGAGACTCCACAGAGTTCAAATTCTGAAGGGGCATGCAATAAACCCATGGCATCCTCAACGCTTGTGTCGACAGCGACACCCAATAAATCCGAATTCCTGCCATCCCTTGATAATCCTAGGATTTAACAATCCAAACTTGGGAAGGCTATCACATAACTCGAAGGAAAACACCAACAAGGCAACACCTCAACCCACACAAGATAATCCCTCCTCAAAGGGAGTCAACTAACTTCACGATTGATTCTCACAATTTATCGTGCCATGGAGATTCCCAATCTCAAGATGTTCAATATCTCTCATCAGAGATTTAGCCATCCAAAATAGCATAACTCTATGCTTGCCAAAAAGGAAGTCAAAAATTGGCATCCGTACACTCACCGGTATACCTGCCTAAGCACTGACATCTCATGCATACTCAATGCACTTGGCTCGGGTATCTACAACATACCCCTAAGCCCCCATACACAACTGTCAATTCTGAGTCATTCCATCGCAGTGGAGAATGATAATCGAAGATCAACAACACGACGTGATTCCCAAAATCAACACCACACGTACCAACTTACTGAATCCTTCAAAGATTCCCAAATAGGTATAATACTACCTCCTTCCCCACAAGGGAAGTGCTATCGAACTCGAGATCCACTAGCCTCGAACCACCGTTCGGAAAAACTGGATACAATAACACCCATTGCATCCCAAGTACACGGATTTCCCAAATCGAGTCAACGACGACTTGATGACTCTCTTGTTGGCACTCCAACATTATGAGCTGTCCCAGACAAGTCCCTCAAACAATATACGTATACACGATTCAGTGAGGCATGCACCACCTCAACCTCAAATGATGTGGTGACTACTAGAGTCCACCACAATCCACATCGTATCACTTTACGATTTGCCAAACTTGGTTCCAACGAGCAGTATCATGGCCAACAAGCACACTATATCATCACTACGATATCTGGCTAGCAAAGTGCTTTCTCCATAGGCTCATATCAAGTCCACCAACAAACCTTATGTTCCATCTCGGTATGCCATACCGTACAAACCGTTAGAGTAATGGGTCATCGCCCAACATATCTCTAAAATACCAAGCACTATGGACAACCCGGTGTCCTTGCTCACTTATGATGCAATCATAATCCGTTAAGACTTATCCCACACCCTCGGGGTGGGTGTAACCATGTCTACCCTACGTCACAACACAAGCGAGTAGTTTCCTCAATGACTACTTTTACCACCAATCACTTGGCCCTAGCCAAACCAACGAGCATACCTAAGGGTATCATTGCTCGACAAATATTTAACTCTATAACATGATGTGGTACATTTACCGGTACAATACATCCAATACTCCACCGAGCAAACCTGCTCGGCAAAAGGTCTCGTCAACTAGTGACTCAGACTCTACTATGTGCTCATCATCGGCACTCAAACTATACAACCTAATACATAACATAAATGTATTAATCATCAAAACGACGCTACACGTCTACATAGAACATCCACTATGTCATCGTCATCCCGTGACGGCATATGTCAACATATGACATCCAATTAACATCGTCAAACATATGACAGCACAAATAAATCAACACATGATATCCACAATAGTGCTAAATAAACAGTAATATGCCATACCTCATCGCTAACAATATAGCGGCATACCTGTCTCCGTCATCCAACAGTGGTACGCAATCAGCACCCATCGCTCGTAGGTGGCGTAATCCAGCGTCATGTGCATAGCGGCATAACCCGTCGCTATAGAATCAGGGGCATAATCCCTCGTCATAGAGTCAGCGGCATAAAACTTCGCTATAGACATCTGGCGGCATGAACCATCACCCTAGATGTAGCGGAATGTACCATCGCTATGAATACCCGGCGGCATAGTCATCGCCAATAGAATAGCGGAATGAGACATCGCTATCAATACCCGGCGGCATAAACCATCGCCAATAGAATAGCGGAATGAGACATCACTATCAATATATCCGGCGGCAAGAACCATCGCCAATCAATATAGCGGAATGAACCATCGCTATCAATACATCTGGCGGAATGAACCATCGCCAATCAATATAGCGGAATGAACCGTTGCTATCAATATATCTGGCGGCATGAACCATCGCCAATCAATATAGCGGAATGAGACATCACTATCAATATATCTGGCGGCATGAACCATCGCCAATCAATATAGCGGAATGAGACATCGCTATCAATATCGATAATGTGGTTGTTCCGGTCCTGTTATAGCAGCGGAATTTTAGGACCCCTCGCTTCGACATATAGCGGCATCATATGATATCCCTCGCTTCGACAATGACAGCGGCATGTTACCTCGCTTAGACATGACAGCGGCAAATATCATATTACCATCGCTTCATATGACAGCGGCAAGTACCTCCCTCGCTCGAATATAACAACTACCGGAACTTCCACTAGCTCCATGTACCTGCATCCAGGTTAATACCACAGTTCACAATATAATGATCGATAACACTTTTCAGTTATAACCACAATATTCCACAATAATCACAATATTCCACTTTTAATCACTAGAATTGTGACTGTTCCGGTCCCAATACAACAGCGGAATTTTAGGACCCCTCGCTTCGACAATGACAGCGGCATGTTACCTCGCTCAGTCATGACAGCGGCAAGTACCTCCCTCGCTCGGAGATAAAGGCTACCGGAACATTCATCAATTCTACTACAATAATCAAGCACAACAGTTGATTCCATTATCACAATATATCACTATCATTTCACATATACCATCACATGTAAGGGTTCACTACCCACGATATACATAATCAAAGGTGTAACACGTTTTACCGTCCGAAGCCCGTACGTCTCACCTTTCCTGATTTTCCTACAAAATCAGATCCCTTAGCACATAATACATGAAGGGCCAGACATCACCATTAATGCCATCCCATCTCATGCTACACGATTCCTGCAATCACAATGATTAGCAGCACCACTTTTCATATCATAAAAGCACATAAACAACTAGTTGTGTCATACAACATTAATGCTATCATGCATAAATATGTGGCATCAATAAGTTCCTAGGCCCTTAACAGCCCCAAAGAGCTAACCACTGCTCTGATACCACTAATGTAAGGACCCCAAGCCCTTAACCCTTGATTAGTGTACTAACCACTATGTGTGGCACATGCTTTCAATAAAAATCAATCGGGAAACTCAAATGATGATTTACCGTTGAATGGCAATCCCAAAATTTTCTTTAATATGCCATGTTATAAGATCATCATCCTAACAACAAATAGACTCATAGAGTTCGCCCCTTACCATCCCCTTTACACCACTTTTACATTGTGGACTTTTATAAAAATTTGGGCAGAGTCTCCCCATAAATAGAGCTATCCCGAAATAAAAGCGCATCACAATATATAGTTCCTGGCCAGGGAAAACACATACTCAACAGAAACACAACAACACTAAGTAAATTCCCAGCCAGGGAAGACACCACACATAAGACGACATAAATGGGTCTCAACACCCACATAATACACCCATGACTCTCATATCATTAGCAATTCTACTCTAATTGCATGCAACCCAAAATGAAAGAGAGAAAGGCTCATGCCTTTATATACAATCCATATACAAGTATAATCGTGCTCACATGCGAGCATCATGAATATGTATATAATCCTCATGTGTATATAAGTACTCTATACGATACCGTGCTCCATCAAGCCCTGGTACCACGATCCTAGGAGTACATCCAATCAACAGCTCGAGCTCAACTCCAAAGCCATCGATGTACCTGTTCACCTGTCCCAACAGAGACAGCCCCCAACGGGGTGAGCATACCAATACACAAAATCTCATAATCACAATAATGAAATTCATAATTACAACACAAGTAAATATTAATGAATTTTAAATGATACTCCCTGGATGGCAACGTCCTCATCCGGGATTCCGTGTACTGTCCCTGTTCTCACAATCATCAAACTCATCAAATCTCATAAAGCAGTAAATCAACACATTGATTTAACTCATAGCATGCCTGATTCTCAAGTATCAATAATTAATGATTCCAAATTCATTATACATGCAAACATAGATATCTCGATATCTAATACTGATTTTCAACTTTGCTACCAATCACAGATAGCTCAAATGCCTAGCATTTATTTTACCAATTTTCCATTTCACTTAGACATCTCACATGTCTTACAATGAATACATGATCCCACGATCATTCTCAGGCATCTCAAATGCCTTACAATAGTCATATAAACCCAGTACCCCATATCTATTATAAGGTCATACTACTCTAGTATTACGCACACTTGTGGCAGCGATATCAAGACTAGGTCGTTCCATAGTCATATCGACACATATATATATATCCATACCCACAATCATCTAATGCAATTAAAACACATTATGCATTTCACAAATGCTTTCATATAAAGTAATGCTCGTACGTCACACGTACCTTAAATCTCCGAAGTCCGAGCCAAACCTTGCTCGAGTTCCATGCTCCGAGGAACGATGTGCTAACACGATAAATTAATTCACAATTAATTACGAACATGCAACCCATGCTCAAGCACACTCATATCCCTTAAAAATATTGTCGACACACGACAATTAACCATTATCGAAAATTGCTCAAGAACACCCCATAAATTTTCGAACCTTCACAACACAAATCGAACTCAAATAATCACCATAATTCATCTAAAACTTGAATTAATCAATTAACAACAAGAATCATCACCCTTGCCAAAAACCCCCAAATTTCGAACTCAAACCCCCCAAAAATTCGAACCCTAACTCAATCAAATAGCATGAAAATCGAATCAATTGGCAACCAATTTCTTTGAACCACAAAGCAAGAAATTTTCGACTCAAACTAAGCACCAAAACGCCCCAATAACACCTGAAAGAAAGCCCCAAAATCGTACCAAAAATCGAGCCTCAAAGTCGGACGAATTCCAGTTTCGAACCCTACGCTTTTCTGGCAAATCCGAGCTCAAATCGCGACCAAACTTCGAATTGATGGCATGGATAGCTGCGCCTCGACGAGACGAAGCCGGCGGCGGGTCGCACGCGCCGAACGGCGGCCAAACGGCGGCGGGCGCACGCCTGGAAGCGGCGTGGGTCTGGGGAAAAGCGGGAGGCAGCGCGCGCGAGGAGGGAGGGAAGGGTGGGGGAAAATGGTTCCGATAATTAAAATCTCGGGTTCAACTGGTATTTATAGCAAAAATACCCCGAAATACTAATAGCCCCACAAATACATCATGATTCATTAAAAATCATCTGTTTTCAAAAATTCTCTCTCTAACTCAAAACCCCCCTACCGGTGCCCACACCAAGCACCTGGGATTCTGAGTCACACTAAAAACCCAACTCACAGGTTTTCACCGAAATGAGAATACGATCTCAACCTCGAGATCCAACGATCCCAACTACTCAAATAGACGAGCCCGGAATGCCCAACACCTCGATTAAACTCCAATTCGCCACGTAAAACCACTTTAGGGGTTATTAACACTCCGGGATTAACATCCCTAATTTCAGGTCATCACAGAAGGCAACAGGAGTGGACACTGGAGCCATAAGAGTTTTGCCTTTACCAGCGGTAGTGGTCTTCGGATGAAAGTAAGGACACAAGGACTTGGGTGTCCTGAAGCTGATAGAGCCTGGTGCTTGCTGAGAGCTCACCATTGCAGAAGAATTGTCAGCTGGAGCCACTGAGGTAGCGATTACCATGGCCAATGAAGCAGTTGGTTCCTCAGGTGGAGGATTTTCAGGGCTGGGTTCTCGTGCTGGGATATTTTCTGTAGGGCCGGCGGAGGAGATGGTGTCAGAAGCTGCAATGACTTTCTGTCGGACAGCCGGAGGAACAGCTTTTCTTGTTCTGGGCTTCTTAGGAGGGGGAGGAGGAGGAGAAGACTCAGCTGATTCCGATATGGTTTGTTTAGAGTCACTGATAACTTGAGTTGATCGGCGCTTTGTCACCCCAACTTCTCTGCCACTTCGCTGTCTGTGAAGCTGAAGATACTTTGCAGTGATAAGTCTCCCTGGATGGAGTTTGGTGAGATCCCCTGTCTTAATATGTTTGCTGTCAAAGAGGCTGCTAAGTGGTAGGGCGAAGCCTGATTGTCCTTTGCCAGATACTACGAGACCAGTCAGAACTTGAAATAGTACAACTGACCAGTTAATCTCCAAGCCTTTGCAGATGGAACTGATAACATCAAATATTTCTGGGGTGATGATATCAAATGACCCAGCTTTACATAGTAGCCCCTTTGAAACAATATCTGCCAGTTGTCAAAAATGGCTCTTCATTAATACTTTCCGGAACGGAGGACGTTGAAGGCGATGAGCAGAGTCAGAAGCTGTGAGGCGCATCTCTTCTCGTAGTTCCACTGGAATAGTGGAAAAATCAGTAAGTCCGGTGGAGGGAAGGCACAGGTGTGTGGCAAATTCAAGTTGGGTGATTGTAACCAACTGTCTAGATACGGATGCCACCACGCTGTCATCAACGATTTTTGCAGTAGCAAAGAACTCGTGTAACTCATCCTTGTAGAATGAGGGGGCCTGACTCAGGATTACCAAGAGACCGGAGGTATCCAGCTTTTGAATCAGTTCCTTTGTCGCTTCATCAGAAGATTTGTAGATAGAATGAAAATCCACGTGAACAGCATTTGTGATGAAGCTTGGCTGTGTATTCTTTGACATTTTGAATGATTAAGCGGAAGAAACAACATCAATCCTGTTGAGTAAAGTTTTTCTGGAAGAAAAGTCAGTCGCAGTGAATTGTTGGAGAAGATGAAGAATAATGAAATCAAAGGTGGTGAAAAATAAAAGTATATGTAACGTCGTACTGTAGATGAGCGGACACATGTATACGTGGCGATCATCTAACGATTTAACAAAAATTTAACCAATAAATTAAAGGACAGGATTTAGGCGGGAGTGAAATAATTTATGTTACAAAAAAATAATTTTTAATTCCGACGTTCCATTAGGTTAATGAGTATCGAGAGTCAAAACATATTTGGTAAGGTCTGCTGGTATGTAGGGTCCGACTGGTAAGAGAGCATCTACTGGATGTAGAGTCCTACTGGTACGTAAACACCTACTGCAGCTGACCATTGTATTACCAGCTGAGCTTAAATAACCAAGATAAGATTATAACAGAAATTCCCCCTAAATTTATGCGAATAACCTAGAATAATTCCCCCTGAATTTATTATCAAAGCAAAATAATCAAGGAGTAATTTCAATTAAACAAAGAATATTTCGAAAGTAGGAAAACTTAGCGTCCGGTAGAGGTTTTGTGAAAATGTCTGCTGCCTGTTGTTCGGTAGAAATATACTCCAGCTGAATTTCTTTCTTCATAACATGATCTCTGATAAAATGATGACGGATGTCAATATGTTTAGTACGAGTATGAAGAACTGGATTGTATGTTATAGCAATGGCAGACGTATTGTCACAAAATATGGGAGCCTCTATGGACTCAATTCCATAATCTCTGAGTTGTTGCTGAATCCAGAGCAGTTGAGCACAGCAGCTTCCAGCAGCAAGGTACTCTGCCTCTGCAGTGGAAGTTGCTATGGATGTCTGTTTCTTGCATCCCCATGATATCAATCGATCACCAAGAAATTGACAGTATCCACTGGTGCTTTTTCTGTCAATTTTGCATCCAGCATAGTCAGCATCTGAGTATCCAATAAGATTAAAAGTTGAGTCTCTTGGATACCATAGACCAACATTCTCAGTGCCTTTCAAATATTTGAGGATCCTTTTGACAGCAGTGAAGTGCGACTGCTTGGGATTTGCTTGAAACCGGGCGCACATACACACTGCAAACATAATATCTGGTCGGCTGGCTGTCAAATATAGTAAAGATCCGATAATGCCTCGATACATTGTAACTTCGACTGGTATTCCTGAATTATCCAAGTCGAGTTTGGCAGATGAGCTCATTGGTGTAGCAGCAGCTGAGCTGGTACTCATTCCATATTTCTTCAGCAGCTCTTTAGTGTATTTAGACTGATTTATCAAGATTCCTTCACTAGATTGCTTGACTTGCAATCCTAAGAAAAATGATAATTCTCCCATCATGCTCATCTCAAATTGATCCTGCATAATTTTAGAAAATCTTTCGCACAATTTTGAGTTAGTACTTCCGAAAATAATATCATCAACGTAAATTTGAACTAACAGAGTATGATCTCCCTTTGTGAATTTGAAAAGGGTCTTGTCCACCGTGCCAATGATGAAGTTATGCTCAGTCAAATATTTTGATAGAGTTTCATACCATGCACGGGGAGCTTGCTTCAGACCATACAACGCTTTATTGAGACGAAAAACATGAGATGGCTGCTGATGGTTTTCAAATCCATGAGGTTGTTCAACGTAAACTTCTTCCTGGAGTTTGCCGTTAAGAAACGCACTCTTAACATCCATCTGATAGACCTTAAAGTCTTTAAACGCAGCAAATGCAAGAAATATGCGAATTGCTTCTAGTCGAGCTACAGGGGCAAAAACCTTTTTATATTTGATTGCACTATCCAACATCAAATATGTTGAATTCCAACTGGTAGATACATCCAATCGCAAGCCAATACTTGTGTCAATGTTACCAACTGATCTCAAACATTCTTCAATATTTTTCATCATACTCTCTGAACCTTTCACATACTTGACAGGTTCTCTAATTTTATTCAAAGGTACACTAGCAACTTTCAGACCTTCTTGTACAATGAGATTCAATATATGAGCAGCACACCGAATATGAAAAAACTCACCTTCACATAACAAACTATCATGCAAAGAGAGTTGCTCTTTCAAAATATCTTGAAATTATCATTACTAGATGCATTATCAATGTCAATGAAAAAACTTTTTTCTCAATTCCCCATTCCTTCAAGAATTCAAACAATTTTGCCGCCAATTCAACTCCCGAATGTGGAGGGGGCATGTGAGCAAAGATCAGGATTTTACTGTTCAATTTCCAGTCATCATCAACAAAATGGCCAGTCAGGCAAATGTAACCCTCACTAGTGCATGCAATCCACACATCTGAAGTTAGGCAAATTCTATGTTGAATATTAGCCAAAACTTGCTTAAGTTACTTTTTCTCCGTAAGATAAATGTTTGTAATATCAGAAACAATAGTATTTCTAGAAATACAAACAACTTCAGGATTTATATACTTCACCCAAGCTCTAGTCGCATCATATTCAACAAATGAAAATGGCAAATCATGTTTGATAACTGCTGCAGCTAATAAGTCACGTGAAATTTTTTGGTCTATTTTTTTACACCTTACCTTCCCATCATGATCAACAATCATTTGTCCTACATCATGGAAGCCTGATAGTTTGCATTTTGAAGGTGACACCTCAAAGTAGAAGTCCCATATTGTTTTTCCCCACATTTATACTCCGCCTTACATCCCTTACATTCAGCTCTTTTTATACCATCTTGACCAATATCTTTCTTTGTAAAATATTTCCAAACATTTGAAAATACCTTAGGCCTTTTAGCTGACTCTTGGTCGCTCTTAGTAATTTCCATTTCATTACGATCATCTAAATTAATACTTTGATTTAAAGAGGTAGACTCCAAGAATCAAGTCACCAACCTCATTTGATTGTAAATCAAACATGCATAAAATAAGTATAAAATTTTAACATCAACTATCACAGACCAAACAAAACCAGAAAATTTCCACAATTGTAAACAACCAATCTCACAAGCACAATAGCACAAACAAAGTAACCAACAACATATACAAATTCAAACGTGCATTGCACAATCTCACAACATAATCGCACATCGCACAAGCATAATCGCACAAATTCAACTGCACATCAAAATCGCACAACAGAATGGCACAAATTCAATCGCACATCAAAATCGCACAAGTATAATGGCACAATTGCACAAGTAAATGTTTATCTTTTTCGAAAATTTAATTTTTAAGAACAAAAAAAAAACTAAAAAATGAGATGTAAAAAGCCATAACTTACGTAGGAAATCTTCAAGCGATAGGAAAAAGAGTGAGAAATGAGGGTTTGGAGTTTGGAGGAGTTTGGAGAAATCAAAAAATGCTGGCCAAACCCGCCTATTTGGCGGGTCGGGTTGGGCCTGACCCATTTTGACAGCTCTAGTCCTCACATACCTCCCAACCTGTTCTCACCATAACAAGCCCTTCCTCTCCAACCGACCCAGCCCAACTGAATATTGAATCCACCCTTATCCTTCCCTTCATCGAACAATTAACCATTGTCCCTTTTGACTTCAAAAACCTCCCAATAATTCCAACTATCCTAACCCCACTGCCATCTACCATAGAGATACCTGCTGGGCCGATAGTACCATATTGTCCGAGTGAGGAATTGCCAGCGTCTGCTACAATTGATCATTCTGATGTTGCTTCTGCCGAGGTATCCGCCGACACTGCCTCCCTTGCTGCTCAACCTGCTATTGTTTCTGTTGAAGCTGATACAGCTATGGAAGTGAATAATGTGGATGCTTGTTCTGCCGTATTGTCTACTGAAGTATCTACTGTAGTTGCTCCATCTGTTGATCTTACTGTTGTTGATGCATCTGCTACCCTAATCCCTACTACTGCTGCTGCTGACCAAGCTGGTCCCTCATCACTTGTTCAACCTCTGGCCAGTGATCCCCATGATGATTTCTTCGATTTTTTGATCACAATAATGATGAGGAAGCACCTTCCAATGTTGCTGCTCAGCTAGCTCAGTTGCCGCTGTTATTTCCGATCTGGCTGGCGAGGTCTCCAAACTCAAACATGAAGAAAGAGACGCTAGTCCTGAACTTGGTAATCTTTGGCTCCACACTGACTCTCAATTCAGGGATATCTACCATGATGTCAGTCATCTGTCTGATAAGGTTACAAGTCTTCGAAAATTTGTCACCAAAGCCTTTTCCGACTCCTTCTCCAAGCTTGGGCAAGCCCAACTTACATTCAACCAACAGAACAAATCTCTTCATGTTGCTACCTCACTGGAGATCGGAGGGAAGATTGATGATATTCATCAAAAGTTTTCTGAGAAGTTGGCATCTATGAAAGCAGCATTTGCATCTCAGTTACAAGATGTAAGCAACAGACTATCCACTGTCACTCGCACAGTTAGATGGCTACCAGAACACAGCAGACCTCATCAGTCACGCCGAAGGGAACCAGTCCCAGAAAGACGAACATCTGCTGGTACGGACGAATCAAGTCAGCCGAGACCTTCATACCAGCAGAGTCCCACAATCCACGACACGGCTACTGACACTCCTTCCTCACCCCGTGACTATTCCAAGCATTGGTTGGGCCCCCCTTAGTAACGTTTTCTTTGTCTCCTTCTGTTATTTTATATCTTTACTGCAATAAAATAATGTGTTCATGACTCATTACTGATCTTATCTGAGTTACTTTAAGATTGACATGACACATCATGGTGCATCTTGCCACTTTTTGATTATAAATAACATGCTCCCTGCCTCACTGCATCTCACACTACAACATGATTATATTAAAACCTCACTTACTGTTCTTGCATCTTGTCTGCAATTCTCATTCATGAGTTCATTACTTATCTAAACCAACCCTACATGGGTTGATTACTTATCTAACCCATCTCTGCTAGCTCCAGCTTCAAGGACCAGTCCTGGTGTTCACCACCAACCTGGAATTTGGAAAGCAGATGCTTGGGTGCTGATGATAAAAGGGGGGAAGACAGAGACTATGATGATGAATAGAAGACCACTTTGAAGATAACATTTATTTTCTAGGGTTTCTTTTGTTCTAATTTTTCTGTATGCACTTTTTTTCCCCTCTCCCTTTGTCAACAACTCTGAAACTAACCAGCTCGGATAATTTCATACTTGCGATGTTTCTCAAGTTGTCTTTACCCGCTTGAATATATTGTAGACATAGGATTGTGGTAAGAATTGTAAGATGTAAACATAATTCATTTTAAATAAAAACGATATTCTTTTTGGTTAATGTTCATCTTGATTACTACCCGTAATCTTCTTATTTATCTAACAATATTTGCTACTCTCAACTGCTATGCTTCTAAATCTTAACATGTATATGTTGTTCAATGTTCAAGAAAGAGTCTCTACTGCTAAGTTTTGTCATCACCAAAAAGGGGGAAATTGTTGGGAAAACATTTTGTCATGATCGATCGGGGTGGGTGGCCAGTCCACACTCGAGTTCAACCAACTTGAGTTTCAATAGCTCGTGTTCTTGAAATAAATGCACCGAGATTATATCGAGTTCGGTTACAAAATCGAGCGGAAGACACTCGAAATAACCTGCTCTATAACCGATTAACCATTTGAAAGACATTTTACAGATATGCAATTAAAGTAAATAAACAAGTATTTGTTTATAAAAGTTCGAAGGTGGTGTAATCCTTCTACGTCTCCCCTTCTTCCACCTCATGGAAGGATTCCACTAGAAGACTTTGATTTATACAATCCCGTTGTACAAACCCGATCCAGTTGGGAATTCCCCATCCAAAACTCCTAGCAACTCAACTATGTTCTTTAATGTCTCATATACAAAGACCTCTCAATCGGTTGTGATGAATCATCAACCGTTACAATAATATTCACTCATCTATTAAGCTCTCAAATACAATGAATAGAGTGAATATATATGGCACAAATGATCTCTAACTAGATCTGATATAGCAAGGTAAGTGGTGCCTAAAATCTGGGCTTGCTCTCTTTCAAGCAGTTCTCTTCTTGTAAGCTGCCCATTTTGAATCCCAAGTGGGTTTCCTGTGATCTTGCTTGAATTGATCTTCAATCACCTTATTTGAGCTTTCAAGACTTGTATATATAGCCCCAAACAATGATATATACGTTAGACACAAGAATATGCCCGTTGGAAAAGGTTCTGCACCATTCCCGAGCTTGCAACGCTCATATTCTGGTTTCTGGGCTCTTTGTATTTCGGAACGGACTGGCCGGATCAGTCTTGTACAGATCAGTCTGGTTGGATCAGCTTGGACAGATCAGTCTGGTACAAGACAAGCTTGATACAAAAACAGCTTGATAAACTTGCTCTTCTGATGTGTTGCTTGTAGCTCTTGATTCTTTGATTTCTGGGCAAAGTGATCTACATGAAAGTTGTAGCCATTTCTCTTAGATATCCACGGAATCAAGAATCACTCAATTTCGAGTTTGTATGAGAGAGTTATGCTTGAAATACGAGGCAATGGTCCTGCTGTATGTTTGCTGGATGCTGCAGCACATGGCGTGACTTGCAGAAGCTTTTTGGCCATCTTAACATCCGATTCAGTCTTTGACTTTCAATGATGACTTGTAGATCTTTGTCTTAGCTTTCCAACCCATACTGAATCATCTCGTTTCGATATGCAAGCGAAGAGGTATGCCCAACAGACTGACAGTTGTTTGCTGTAACAGCTTGCTGTTTCTTCGCAGTATAGCTCGATCTTACATGCGTCTTTTCTCCTTGATAACATTCGAACTAGCAGATCAATTTTGATATATGACTTCTAGTATTTTGAGTTGGCTGTTCAACCTCTTTGGAAGCACGCCATTTTGATATCCGAGCTATGAGATATGATTGAAACAACCGCTCTGCCAGGATTTCAGTATTGGTCCAGCTTGATATTTTCAAGCTACTTCTTTGTAATTCATCAAGCTCTTAATTATGATCTATGAACTGCACACTTGATGAAATATGTTAGCAACACAATAACAAGTTTTGTTAACATCAAAACCAAGATTATTCGGGTTCCTAAAACCCAACAATCTCCCCCTTTTTGATGATCACACTACTCCGATCCTAGGAAATGCAGTTTATTCTGCAAAGATGAGCCATGTGTGCTGCCACAAGAATTGATGAATGGACATTGTTGGAGTTTTGTGAAGAAAATATGGTTGTTGTGCTAGCTATAAAAAGAGGTTATTTTTGTTCAAATTTTTCTGTGCACTGCACAGTTTTTGTTTAAAAAAATATATATTTGAAATCGATTCCCTCTCATCTCTCCTTATTTGCCATTTTCATTTCTTCAAATTTTAAGGGGGGTAATTAATTCAATCTTTGAGGGGGAGAAAGTTTTATTTGTCTTCCTTTTTTATTCCCACAAAAAGGGGGAGAAATATGTTGTTTTAAAAAAATAATTTCTTGTTATGCAACATTGAATAAATACTAGACTCAAATTCGATTTTTCTATGTTACTACAGACTGTTAAGTACTGCAGTAGCTTCTCAATTAGTTGCAAGTCAACAGACACTGATAATAGTGCGGAAGACGTCTGCTGGACTTGTGAGTACTAATAACTGAAAAGTAAATTGTAGAAAGTAAATGACACAAGAATTGTTTCTGGAAGTTCAAATCACAACGCATCTACGTCTCCCCTTCTTCCTTTGCAGGAATGATTCACTAGAAGACTTTGAGTAATACAATCATGTTGTACAACCCCGATTCAGCTGGATTTACCCCACTACCAAACTGAAACTCATAGTCTCTCAATCTGTTCAGACACAATCCGTCTGACAGTTACAAAGAGCTCACTCTTCTATCTTACAGCAAATACAATTGATAAAGTGAATTAATCTAAGCACAAATGATCCTTAAGCGATCAAATAAAAAAATAAGCCGTGCTTACAACTTTGAGCAGCTCGATCAAATGAAGTCTTTTGTTGATAGTGTCCTGCTAAAATGAATGCTCAAATAACTGATGAATAAGTCTTTTTGTTCATAATAAATGAATAAGACTTAGAATTCTGACCAAAAGACTTTTTATAAATGCGTCTGATGAATACATTTATATATGTTATTCATTACAGGCAGTTATATATGTCTGTTGTTCTGTCTGCTGTTCTGGTTTCATTTATTTCTTCTTTTCCCCCTTTTTGTCAGCAACAATCTCCTGAAGGAAATCTATGATCTGCGTAAGCTTAGCGCAGATAGCATCCAGGCGATGATCTTGGGTAAGGAGGGATTTTGCAACAGCAGTTTTGACTTCGGAAGCCAGCTCGATCTATTCTTTTCTCAGGCTGGTCTTATTGGATGCTTGCTGAGAGAACAGAACGTCCAGACCACGCTGAATACTGTTGATGCTCTTCATCATCTTGTCCTTGAATGAATCAAAATCTAGAGAGGTGGTCCGCTGGCTTTGATGAACTTTTCTTACTCGCTGGGAGAGAAAGAAAAAGTTATCAGATACCTCTTGAAGGGACTTGACCACTGATGGAGCATCATCAATGGAGTCTGGAATTTCTTCAGCATGTGACACAATCAGCTCTTTCCCTTTTTCAGTCATCACATCAAAAGAATCAGCAGATTGGCGAGTGTCGGACCGGACTAGTTCCACCAGATCCCTAGAAAATTGATTTAAAAGTCCAAATCTGCAGCATACTGATCTAAAGGAGAGTTTGGTTGAAAAGCTCCTCAATTTGTAGAGCTGCAACAATGATGGGCACAACTAGATCAACATCGACAAAGTCTTGAGGGACATTAGTCGGTGGTGCGACTAGTGTGCTGGTCTAAGCTTCTGAGACTGAGGACGCAAAAGGAATGGAAGTAGTAGGAGATTCCAGTAGTACGTTCATTGCCTCAGCCTCTGCAGCAGACGGAGCATTAGGCAGTGGCTGCTCCACTGGCTTAATGATGGTTGGCTCAGAACTCTGCCCTGCCACAGTCTGGCTTGCGGTTGGGTGATCTGGACTGGGAGGAGGGGTAGAGATGTTCAGTCGCTGGCGATGCAGACGGACAGCCATATGAAGAGTTAGAATGTCCATCTCTAGTTGAGCTATGACCGCGCTGTCATCCTTGACAGTCGGGCTGGTGACATCAAAATTGGCTTTCTTGGCTTGGATTAGGAGGTTTGCAAGCCTCAGCCCGTGTTTTGCACAAAACAGATCTTTGCGATGCACAGCAATGCGAACATCATCTGTTTCTGTGCCCTTCAGAACCTCATGTTCCATCTTGTGCATCCGCTTGAGTTTACCAAAGAACGGATTAAAGTGGTTGACCGTTCTGTACTGGACCCATTCATCGAATACGACGGTGAGAGCCTGTACTTTGTCTTCAACGTCTTCCATGGCAATGTCAATGGCTGTTTGAGTAGCTGATTTGGGCTTGGAGGGTGCAGATCTTTGCCCTTTCCAGCAATAGATGGGGGCTTAATCCATGATTGGGTGTAATCGCTCAATTCTTTGATTATAATTCCCTTGACAGCAGGGATATGGGATGGGACTCGGGGCACCACTTTGGCTATTTTGGGTGGAGCTTTGGATGTTTGAAGTGGAGCTTGGGATTTTTGGAGTGGAGCTTGGAGTACAGGGGCTGCTTGGGTCAGAGGAAGGGTAGATATGGGTTTGGGGTTTAAGGTTGCCAGAGGTTTGGTGAGTTGGGTTCATGGCTTCTTTGGTAGGGGTTTGGTTAGGGATGAAGTAGTGGAGGCAGACTGGGTTTCATCCGAGTCAGTCTGGACCACTACCAGTTTTTGCTTGGCCCTAGTTGTCTTCATCTCTGCAGCCTGTTCTGCACCAACCTCAATTTTGACAGTCAATACATCAGTGGGAGTTGGGGAGCACTCTTGGATCTTAGCAGAGCCAGTCCTTTATGATTGATGACCTTGAACGTACTGAGTGCTGAAGATTTCCACAGCTCAATATTCATTGACTCCAGCAGCTTGCTCGGGGAACAGCAAAACAGACAGCCTGCTTTGCGGACGTGATGGTCTCTAGCAGAACACCAAATAAAATAGAGGACCAGTTCACTTTATGTCCCAAATGAAATAGCTGCCATCGCCCCGAACTTCTCAGACATCACCGCGTCAAAACTCCCAGCCTTGCCCAGTAGGGGCTTTCCAACGATGTCGCGGAGCACTTGGAAGTGGAAAGACATCTCCTTCTTCTTGAATGAAGGCCTAAGAGTAAGTCCGAAGATGGAGACTCTTCGTTGAAATTCTTCCAAAGTAGCTTTGGACAGATTAGCGAAGTCGGACATACCAGACCAGAGGTGGGAAGTCCAAACGTCTCCGTAAACAGCTCCTCAGATATTTCAACAGCCTGGCCACTTACTGAAGAAGAGATAGAATTCTTGCGAGATACGGCGTTGGAAAACAGTTCTTTGATCGCCGATTCATATACCACTGTGCCGCATTCCAAAAATTTCCGCAGTCCTGAGGATTCCAGATTCTTGAATGTAGACACCATTTCAGTATCTTCCATCTTGTATATAGCATCGAACTCAACAGATAATGAATTGTGAGTAATGGTTGCCATTTAGTAAGATTAGGATTCAAGTAAGGAATAAAGAGGAGTTTAGGAAGATATAAGCAGACGACGGTAAAAAGAAAAAGTAAAATGGTGTGTGAGATGTACAGCCTGATAAATAGAGAGATATTAGACACGTATTTGTATCTCGATGACTGGTATTTTAAAATTCAAATTTTAACGGACGGGATGATAAAGTAAGGCGGTTAAAGTTCGATTAGTTCGGGCTGTAAAATATTACTATGTTAAAGATTGATAGTGTTTTGAGTCAGACCATATGATAACATCAGATCGATAGAGACATGTCTGATAATCAGGACCGGTCTGTATCTTACTGAACATTGTATTATCGATCTGTACTAACACTAAATTTTAAAAGCGAAGTTAAACATGCGTCAAATATATCACGATAAATCTATTAAACCAAGAATTTGACGAAAATAATTAAACTTAGCCTCGGGGAGTGGTTTAGTGAAGATGTCTGCAGCTTGCTGGTCTGTTGAAATGTACTCGATCCGAATCTCCTTTTTGCCAACATGATCTCGAATAAAATGATGTCTGATATCAATATGTTTAGTTCGAGAGTGCAAGACTGGATTATATGTGATAGCAATTGCACTTGTGTTGTCGCAAAAGATTGGTGATTCAGCAGCTTGAATGCCATAGTCTCTGAGCTGATTTTGAACCCAGAGTATTTGAGCGCAACTGCTTCCGGTGACGAGATATTCTGCCTCATCTTTGGATGTGGCAATCGATGTTTGCTTCTTGCTAAACCACGAGATCAATCTTTCCCCTAAGAATTGACAAGTTCCGCTGGTGCTCTTGCGATCGATCTTACATCCTGCATAGTCAGCGTCTGAATATCCAGTCAAATTGAAGTTAGAATCTTTGGAATACCAGAGACCAACATTCTGAGAACCTTTTAAATATTTTAAAATGCGTTTAGCGGCAATGAAGTGGGATTGTTTAGGGTCAGATTGAAATCTAGCACACATACAAACATAAACATAATATCAGGCCGGATCGCTGTATAACAGCGATCCGATTAGATCTCGATACATTGTTACCTCAATTGACGTTCCCCCTTCGTCTTTATCTAACTTGATTGATGGACTCATCGGAGTTGAAGCAGTTGAGCAAGTCTCCATACCAAACCATTTGAATAGCTCCTTGGTGTACTTGGTTTGATTAATGAAGATCCCATTATCGAGCTGTTTGACTTGTAAAGCCAGGAAGAATGGCAATTCTCCCATCATGCTCATCTCAAATTGGCTCTGCATTAACTTAGAAAATTTCTCGCAAAGCTTGGGGTTAGTTGACCCCAAAATGATATCATCAACATATATTTGAATTAACAGAGTATGTTCCCCCTTAATAAATTTAAATAAAGTTTTATCTACTGAGCCGATCTGGAAATCATGATCCAGAAGGAATTAAGACAGAGTGTCATACCAGGCTCTTGGGGCTTGTTTAAGTCCATATACTGCTTTATTTAGTAGGTATACATGATCTAGAAACGAGTGATTAAGAAATCCAGGAGGTTGCTCGATGTAGACTTCCTCCTGAAGTTTGCCATTAAGAAAATCACTCTTCACGTCCATTTGAAATACTTTGAAGTCTTTAAAAGCAGCATATGCAAGAAAGATTCGAATGAATTCTAGTCTGGCAACTGGTGCAAAGGATTCATCAAAGTCGATTCCTTCTTATTGTCTGAAACCTTGTGCAACCAGTCTGGCTTTGTTTCTGACGACTACGACATTTGCATCTAGCTTGTTTCTGAAAACCCATGTGGTTCCAATAACAGGCTGATCACTTGGTTTGGGAGTTAAGCTCCACACCTGATTTTGTTCAAATTGGTAGAGCTCTTCTTGCATAGCCTCTATCCAGTTATAGTCCGCTAAAGTTTCGTCAGTCTGTTTTGGTTCCAGGTTGGATATGAATGCAGCGTGGGTCAATTCATCCATCATATGTCCTCTAGTTCTTATGGGTGCAGATTGACTTCCAATCACCAGATCAGGTGGATGCCTCTTGGTCCAGCGGTAGTTTGGTTCAAGAACATCTGGTCTTGATGGAGGCAGGATGCTGATATCGTCAGTATTGATCTTTACGTTGGTGTTTGCTACTATTGGATCAGCGACATTAGCTCGATCTGGTAGAACTTCAGTGGCTTCTACCGCTCTGTCTGGTACTTCAGGTTCTGGTGGATTGTCTCATAACCTGTTAACTGGATTCTCATCATCACTATTAGCTTCGAGATAAGTATTTTCCATCTGATTTTGAATCATTTCCTTGTGGTTATCAATATCAAGAAAGTCATAAAAAACTACATGAATTGACTCTTCCACAGTTAGAGTTCGATTATTGAAGACACGAAATGCTTTGCTAACAGATGAATATCCTAAGAATATTACATCATCTGATTTAGATTCGAAAGCGGTTAAATGATTCTTACCATTGTTATGAACATAACATTTGTAGCCGAAGATATGAAAATATGAAATGGTCGGTATGTTATTTGTCCATACTTCATACGATGTTGCATTTAATTTCTTATTAATCATGGACCGATTCTGTGTATAACATGCAGTATTGACATCCTCTCCCAGAACTTTTGAGAGATTCCAGAGTCAGCAAGCATTGTTCTTGCTGCTTCCTTGAGCGTTCTGTTGCGTCGTTATGCAACTCCATTTTGTTGAGGAGTGCGAGCTGCTGAGTATTCATGTCTGATCCCTTGGTATCTAGAAAGAATTCAAGATTTTTATTTGAGAATTCAGTGCCTTTGTCGCTTCGAATCCTGTTTATCCCAGAGGATTTCTCATTCTGAATGCGTTTCAACAGCTTGATCAATTTCGGGCCGGTCTGATCCTTACTGCTCAAAAACATAGTCCATGTAAAATGTGAGTAATCATCAATAACAACAAGAGTATACAGCATTCCCCCTAAACTTGTTATTGGTATTGGACCAAACAAGTCCATGTGCAATAATTCTAAGCAGCGTGAGGAGGATTTGACATTCTTGTTCTTAAAGGATGATCCGATTTGCTTGCCCATTTGACAAGCTTGACAGATCTTATCTTTAGGAAAATTGATCTTGGGCAGACCGATAACTAAATCATTTTACATAGGCTAGAAATAGTCTTGAAATTAAGATGATTCAAGAGTTTATGCCATAGCCAATGTTTATTATCGTTACGAGCGATGAAACAAGTAAGATTATCAGGTTGATCATGATTCCAGTTAATCTTTTAAGTATTTCCATTCCTGATTCCTACCAGCATGGTTTTACCATTAGATGATTTAACAGTGCAAGTGTGTTTGTGAAATTCTACAGTACAACCATTATCACATAATTGACTTATACTAATCAGATTATAGCATAAGTTTTCAACCACAATATATCTTTAATAATGACGTTGGATAATCTTACTCTTACCCACGGTTCTACCTTTTGCGTTGTCACCAAAAGTTATTCTTGGTCCGTTGGTGTTGTGATGTACGGGGATTAATGGTGTTAACCCCGGTGTGGTATTAATCCTTGATGGATTTTCAATTGTGGCAATTAGGAATTAATTGTGGTGTTGGGTCTCCTGGGGTTGTTGAATCGGGCATTTGGAACCGTTGGATCCAAAGGTTGAGATCGTATTCTCATTTTGGTGGAAAACCTATGAGTTGGGTTTTTAGTGGGACTTGGGGTCCGGGGTGCCTTATGTTGGGGCCAGTCTGGGGATTTGCTGTTGGAGAGAGAATTTTTGAAAACAGATGATTTTTAATGAATCATGATGTATTTGTGGAGGTATTGGTATTTTGGGGCATTTTTGCTATATATACCAGTTGGACTCGGGATTCCGTCATTCGGAATCCATTTCTCTCCTCTCCTCTCCCTCACGTCTCTCTCTCTCACCCCAAACCCTTCCCCTTTCCCTTTGATGAGCAAAAATCGATGGAGGCTCGTCCTAGGAGCCGGATTTCTCGGAAATAATCAGGTATTTATCTTCCCCTCACCATTGTCTTCGTTTGGGTGGTAATATTGTAGTTTTTGGTGGGTTATGAAATTGAGGATTTTTGGTTAAAAATCCAAGTTGAGTTTTTATAGTTTTTATTGGTCCTTATTGGCATATTTGAGGTGTTGAGGGTGTAGGGGTGTTGGTTTTGAGTTTGGGTGTGAAAAACACCATGGAAGGTCGAATTTTTTGGAAAATTGCAGAAGCGATCGATCACCGAGGAGGGGCGATCGATCGCAACGAGCAGCTGCTAAAAATCGAAGATGTTGAACAGTAACGGCGATCGATCGCATGGTTGAGGTGATCGATCGCGAGCGGGTTGGCGATCGATCGCGAGAAGGCGCTGGTTGGCCACTTGAGTGTGGCGATCGATCGCGATAAAGGTGGCGATCGATCGCCACCCGAAGGAAAGTGTTTTTTTGAAATTTTTGGAAAGTGTCGGGATTTTGGAACCGAGGTTTAAAGGGGCCGTTTCCGGGGCAATGTTCACATTCCAATGGGAATGTTAGACTTTTAAAATAGTTTGGTTGGAGCCAAGTTAATTAAACGGAACTCTCGGTTGAGTTTTTGGCTATCTTTTAAACTTGTAAAATGGTTTATTTTGGGTATTATGCATGCTTAGCTTGGTGGCTTTTATTTTGGTAATCGTCATGGATAGACGATATGTTTGGGAGTTTTGAACATGCTTGGGCACGTGGTTGCATGCTTATGCTTGATTGTGGGTTGTTTGTGCGTTTTAGCACATCTTTCTCGTGGCATGGAACTAAAGCAAGGTTTGGCTCGGACTACGGAAACTTAAGGTACGTATGACGTACGAGCATAGCCTATTATAATGTTGCAACTGTAAAATGCATGGTATGTGATAATTGCATTAAATGGACACTGAAACACATGGTGTGTAATAATCGCATGATATGGACATTGAAATACGTGGTAGGTGGTAATTGCATCAAATATGTGTTGAAATACATGGTACATGATATTTGCTATAAATGGCTAGCGATATGCATGGTAAATGGTATTTGCGTAAAACGGTTATACATGGGAACCATACGGTGCCGCTATTGAGCGACCAATGATTTGGGATGCTGTCGCCGTTGAGCGACCATCGGTTATGACGCCGTAGTGTTGAGCGTGCGCAGAGTTTAGAATGCCGCTATTATGGAGCGAGCAATGAAATAGGAACATGGAATCATTGGATTGAATTATGTGATATTTACGGTCTTTTATATAATGATTTTACCATATTGATTATGGAATTGGCATAACAGAACGGTATTAGTTAATCTATGTGACGATTAACTGGCTTTGGGAATTTGATGAGTTTGGTTATTTTGAGAACAGGGACAATACAGGGGATCCCGGATGAGGGTGTTACCATCCAGGGAGTATCATTTAAATTATGGCATTTACATTCTGTAAATTATGAATTGCAATGTTATGATTATTGGATTGGTGGTATTGGTATGCTCACCCCGTGTGGGGGCTGTCCCTGTTGGGGCAGGTGTTACAGGTGTAGCAGTGGCTTTTGAGTTGAGATCGGGTTGTTGATTTGAGGTACTTCCAGGATCGAGGTACCAGAACTGGTTGGATAGGCACATAGATCCAGAGTTGAGATCGAGTTGCGCTTGGGAGGTGCTTCCAGGGTCAAAGCACCAGTAACGGTATCCAGTAGAGTGTTTTATACATTAGATACACGCATGTTCATTGGGTGCTCTTACGTGAGTACATTTTACGTGTATATGGAATGTATAAATGGGCTACGGCTCTTCTCTATTCATTTATTGTTTGCATGCAATTAAATAAGGAATTGCTAAATGAACTAAGAGCATGTTAGTGTATTATGAGGGTGCATATTATATGAATAATCTTGGTTGGGGAAGTTGAACATTATGTGGATTGAATGCAAGAAATTATCTGGATAGCATATGGTGTTGCACTTGCATATGGTTTTCCCCATGATAGTATGATTATATGCACTAATGGTATGGCTTAATACACTAATAACGGGTTAAGGGCATGGGGGTCCTTACATTAGTGGTATCAGAGCAGTGGTTAGCTCTTTGGGGCTGTTGAGGGCCTAGGAAAATGATAATGGGAATGAGAAGCACATACTTATGCATGATGGTAGTTAGTGTTGCGTGTCACAACTATATTGCTTATGTGCGTTTATGATATGTGTTCATAAATGGAATATGTTATTGCTAACCATGGTGGTTGCAGGGTCATACGAGACATGGACTATGCATTACGGTTGCATGGATATACATCGGAGTGATGATTTCAGTGCTTTGCCGCTAAATGTTGGAGCGAGGTGCATTAAAATACACTCATGACGATGTTTATTGGAATACGGGTTATGCATTACGGTTGCATGCACGTCGAAGCGATGATGCCGCTGTCGTGCCAAAACAATTATTGGAATGCGGGTTATGCATTACGGTTGCATGCATGGCGTAGCAATGCGAATACTTGCCGCTGTCATATTATAGTGATGAAGGATATTTGCCGCAAATATGTCGAAGCGAAGGATAATGCCGCTGTCATATTACTATCGCGAGGGATATTATGCCGCTAATATGTCGAAGCGAGGGGTATTTCCGCTGCCATGCCGGAACGATGGTAAATGCCGCTGTCGTGTCGAAGCGATGGTAAATGCCGCTGTCACGTCGAAGCGATGGTACCACCGTCATGTCGAAGCGATGATGCCGCTGTCGTGTCGAAGCGATGATACATGCCGCTGTCACGTCGAAGCGATGATGCCACTCTCATGACGTAGCGATGCGATCGGGAACAAAGTACTACATGGGTGTGAGTACCTCTTGAGTCCGCGATTATTCCGCCGGGTATTTTATTGGCGATGGTTCCGCCGGGTATTTTATTGGCGATGGTTCATGCCGCCGGGTATTTTATTGGCGATGGTTCCGCCGGGTATTTTATTGGCGATGGTTCCGCCGGGTATTTTATTGGCGATGGTTCATGCCGCCGGGTATTCTATTGGCGATGGTTCATGCCGCCGGGTATTCTATTGGTGATGGTTAATGCCGCCGGGTATTCTATTGGCGATGGCTTATGCCGCCAGGTATCATATAGCGATGGTACATTCCGCTACATCTATGGCGATGGTTCATACCGCCGGACATCTATAACGATGTTTCATGCCGCTGACTTTATGGCGAGGGATCATACCGCCGACTCTATAGCGATGGATTATACCGCTATGTGTGTAGCACTGGATTATGTCGCCTACGAGCGATGGATGTCGCTTATGTACCTCTGGTGGACGATGGATACAGGTATTCCGCTATCTTAATAGCGATGAGGTATGGCATATTACTTTTGTTATCATTATTGTGAATACTATGTGTTGTTTTATACCGTCATGTGTTTGACGATGGGATTATGAGTGTCGTATATCGACAGGTATCGTCGTATGTTTGACGATGTTATGTGGGATCTTTATGTGGACGCGTGGCGTCGTCTTGGTGAATAATACATTCATGTTTATGATTTTGGTTGTATGGTTTGAGTGCCGATGGTGAGCACATGATAGAGTCTGGGTCACTAGTTGACGAGACCTTTTGCCGAGCAGGTTTGCTCGATGGAGCATTGGGTGCATTGTACCAGTGAGTGTACCGCATCATGTTATAGAGGTAAACATTTTCGAGTAATGATATCCTTTGGGTATACTCGCTGGATTGGCTAAGGCCAAGCGATTGGTGGTAAGAGTAGTCAATGAGGGAAACTACTCGCATGTTGTGGTGATGTGGCGTAGGCATGATCACACCCACCCTGAAGGTGTGGAATAAGTCCTAATGGATTTTGATTGCATAATAGTTGAGCAAGGACATCTGGATGTCCATTATGCTCTGGTAATTTAGAGATATGTTGGGCGATGACCCACAACTCTAATGGTTGTACAGTATGGTATACCGGATGGAACGTGTGTCACGTTGATAGGTTGGTATGAGCCTATGGGGCCAATGAACTGTTTGCCAGGTATTGTTGCAGTACTTTGGTGTGCTTGTGTTAGCCTTTTTGCTGCTCGTTGGATTCGAGCTGGGTGAATCGTATAGTGATATGATGAGAGTTATGATAGACTCTTGTAGTCTCTATGTGGCATGGAGATTGAGGTAGGGAGTACCTCACGGGGACGTTTATACGTCAAATGTTTTGAGGGACTTGTTTTGGGGCAGCTCAATTTGGTTGGAAATACCAACGTGAGTGTCAACAAGTCGTTATTAGCTCTGGTTGAGCATCTTTGCATATAGAATGCAACGGGGATCACAATTGGAATTGTGAGATATAGTTAGTGGGGTAACACTACTATCCAGATTTCTATCTCTTGGAGAGATTTGGGTTGCACTGTCATGAAGACAGCTGGCATTGGTTGAGGGTTGATGGTGAATCAATCCGGGGTAAGCCCTACTAGTGTTGGACTATGTGATGGCTTCGTACTTCCGGTGAGACGTTCGGGGAGACGTCTCCGGGGTAATGCTCGAGATTGTGGAGTACTATAGCATTAGTACAGAGCATCTTTAGTTTGGGTATACATGGCGTATACGGGTTTCGTTTTGGTAATAGTTGCTTTGATGCACTATTTGAACCAATTGCGTGCTTCTGGTTCCATGATATATTTTAGTAGGTATATCCAGGTTTCCGGACGGTGGTTCGAGGTTGGAGGTGTAAGTAATCCAAGAGCATACAACGCAGCGGAATAAAATTTTATATGGATTACTAACCAGCAGATCTATACATAGGATTTCATATCGGATAAAGGATAATAAGAATCTCACCCTTGTAGCGTGTTTGAGCAGATTCCACGGAGCAGCACCACGTCCAACGCCTCCTCCGAGTCACTAGCAAAACTTAACAAGTTTTGCCTCAACGGTATCCACACGATCAAATCGGGTGAAGGGAAAGTTTAAGAACAAGTTGCTAGACAAGTTCTTAAACCAATACACGAAGCACACTCGATTCTAAATCGAAAGGATGGCCGGAATTCACTCTAGCACCGTCGACTACCAAGGAGCCGAGAGCTTTTGTGAGAGGCGGCCGAATCACTCTTTTGTGTGTAGGTTGAATGATATAAAGTTATGTCTTACAATTAATCATAACCTTGTATTTATATTATAAGGCTTTTAATTAAGGTTCAAGACTTTCTTAAAGTCTTATGAGCCCAAACCCATGATTTAATTAAAACCTTTTAATCACTTAATTAAGACTCCTCTTAATTAATTAATTCATCCAATGAATTTAATTTCCCTTCTCGATTTAATCTTTTGTGCGACCCGATAGGTTCTTGTAATGTTGGCAGTGACATAAAATCTCATTTTACGTTACAAGCAAAGAGCGGTGTCTAGCAACACATCAAGGCTACCCAAATTACAAGAATGTCAATGACTCGACATAACCTTTAGAACTTGTGATAATATTAACCATGTAACTTAATCCCTTTGTCCTTTGTGTTTAGATTGAACACGAGTCATGGAATAGTCATACTCGTATATCCAATCTTTATTTCTTGATCCCCAAGTAGAACTAGAATAAACGAATAAGCTCGATATCTCATATCGACTCATTCGAGCATGGCCATGCATTTTAGTTCTCACTTGATCAAGGGCCAAACACATCTTCTGTTATATAGGAGGGAGAAATCCTATCTCGATCAGTCAACATCCCTCTACATAATTCGTAGTGTATCCAATAGTCGCCTTTATAGTTTACCCTGTTACGGGTAACGTTTGACGATATCAAGATACATAACTCCTTATGTTGGGATCTCTGATGATCACAAGTCGTAAGGATTACATACATTATTATCACTATGAGAATTGCATATGACGATCATATAACTATCCATGTTGCATTCTCATGGTGGGTCTGTTCAGTACATCGTTCTCTAACATGTACCCATATGTTGATTTGATATCTCATATCAATGAACAATTCATCGATCAACACATACTAGTCTCTACGTATTATCATTATCCCTTTCATGATAATACTTGACTAGGAACATCTTTAAGAATAATACAATATTATTCTAAGGACATTAACATATATATTAATTCACAATGCACAGTTAAAAGAATAATATATAATAATGAATTGCCATTCATAAATCCATAAACATTGTATGTCTTAAACAATCATCTAATGATTTGTCTTAGGGCATATCCCAACAAATCTCCCACTTGCACTAAGACCACTCAGACATATACCTAATGCCTAGAGATCTAGTATGACGATCATGCTTCTGCTGTGACATCGGCTTCGTCAATGGGTCAGATACATTATGTGATGACCAGGGATTATAGGTGTTAATCCCGTAGTGTTAATAATCCCTAAAGTGGTTTTACGTGGCGATTTGGAATTTAATCGAGGTGTTGGGCCTTCTGGGCTCGTTTATTGGGCAGTTGGGATCGTTGGATCCAGAGGTTGAGATTGTATTCACATTTCGGTGTAAAACCTAAGAGTTGGGTTTTTGATGTGTCTCGGAATCTCGGGTGCTATGTGAGCACCGGTAGAGGGTTTTGGAGTTAGAGAGAGAGTTTTTGAAAACAGATGATTTTTAAGGAATCATGATGTATTTGTGGGGCTATTAGTTTTTCGGGGTATTTTGCTATAAATACAAGTTGAACCCGAGATTTTAAGAAAAAAATCATTTCAGCCCCAAATCTCTCCTCCCTCTTCCCGCGCGCGATCTTCCCGCTGCTACAGCACCCCCGCCGCTTCAAGCGGTGCGCCCGCCGCCGTCCGGCCGCCGATCGGCGCGTCCGACCTACCCACGGCTTCGTCTCGTCCAGGCGCTCATTTCCCCTCCGTCAATTCGAAGTTTCGTCGCGTCTTGGAGTCGGATTTTGCTGGTAAGCGTCGATCCCCGATTTCTAGGGTTCTTCGTTTTTCGTTTGATTTTGCTTCCGATTTCATTGGATAGCCTCATTTACCCCTTTTTCATCCCTCTCATGTTATTCCCTACTAAATCCGGTGGTTTTGGTTCGAAATTATTTTCGAAAATTGGTAGGGTTTGGTTCGAATTTTGGGGGTTTTTGGCAGGGGTATTAATTCGTGCAATGGATCGATTATTACATGTTTTAGGAGTATTATGATGCTTGATTGAGATCGAATTGAGAAGCTTTGGTTCGAATTTGAAGAATTTTAAGAGTTGGGATTTAAGGGCTTGTTTGGGTTCGAATTTAATGGTTTTGAGTTCGAAAATTGGGGGTTTTTGTCAAGGGATGTTGATTCTTGCTTGGATAGCTTAATTGACATTTTAGATGAATTATGGTATTTAATTGGGTTCGAAATTGTGAGATTAGGGTTCGATTTTTGTAGGGCATTCTTGAACAAATTTCGATATTGTCTCATTTATTTCCTTTCCTGCATGTACCCTGCCCCGGGTCTTTTAAGAGGATAATTGTCGTGTGTTGACAATATTTTGAGGGATATGGGTGTGCTTGAGCATAGGTTACATGTTCGTAAATAATTGTGAATTATTTATCGTGTTAGCACATCATTCCTCGGGGCATGGAACTCGAGCAAGGTTTGGCTCGGACTTCGGTGATTTAAGGTACGTGCGACGTACGAGCATTACTATATATATGTGAAATGCATAAGGTGTTTTTGATTGCATTGAATGTTTTGCGTATGGTTATACATATATGTTGATATGGCCAAGGAATGACCCAAATCTTGATATCGCAGCTTGTAGCGTGCGTGACACTAGAGTAGGATGACTCTTACATGATATAAGGGGTACTGGGTTTATATGACTATATTATGAGACATTTGAGATGTCTAGGTTTGTAGAATCATGTATTCTTCGTGAGACATTGAGATGTCTAGGTTCGTAGAATCATGTATTCATTATGAGCATTTGAGATGTCTAGGTATAATGGAAAGCGAGATTATGAAATCAATATTAGATATTGATATATCTATATTTGCATGTATATGAACTTGGAATCATTCATTATTGATATTTGAGAATCAGGCATGCGATGTGTAAATCAATGTGTTGATTTACTGATTTATGAGATTTGATGAGTTTGATGTTGTGAGAACAGGGACAGTACACGGAATCCCGGATGAGGATGTTGCCATCCAGGGAGTATCATTTAAATTCATTAGTATTTACTTGTGTTGTAAATTATGAATTTCATTATTATGATTATGGGATTTTGTGTATTGGTATGCTCACCCCGTTGGGGGGTGTCTCTGTTGGGACAGGTGGACAGGTACATCGATGGCTATGGAGCTGAGCTCGAGCTGTTGATTTGAGGTACTCCCAGGATCGTGGTACCAGGGCTTGATGGAGCACGGTATCGTATAGAGTACCTATATATACACCTGAGGATTTATACATATTCATGATGCTCGCATGTGAGCACGATTATACTTGTATATGGATTGTATATAAAGGCATGAGCCTATCTCTCTTTCATTTAAGGTTGCATGCAATTAGAGGTTGAATTGCTAAAATGATATGAGAGTCATTGGTGTATTATGTGTGGTGTCTTCCCTGGCTGGGAATTTACTTGTATTGCTGCTTTCTGTTGAGTATTATGCTTTCCCTGGCCGGGAATTTTGTTATGTGTTGTACTCTTTTTTTTTTGGGATAGCTCTATTTATGGGGAGACTCTGCCCAAATTTTTATAAAAGTTTACAATGTGAAAAGTGGCACCAAGGGGTTGGTAAAGGGCAAACATATGAGTCTTTCATTGACAGGCAATGATTAAGTATCATCAGAGCTTCCCGATTGACATTTTATAGAAAGCATGTACCACACATAGTGGTTAATACACTAATCAAGGTTTAAGGGCTTGGGGTCCTTACATTAGTGGTATCAGAGCAGTGGTTGCTCATTGGGGCTGTTAAGGGCCTAGGAAATTATTGATAGCACATATTTATGCATGATGGCATTAATGTTGTATGACATAACAAATTGTTTATGTGCTCTTATGATATGAAAAGTGGTATTGCTAACCATTGTGGTTGCAGGAATCGTGTGGAACACGATAGGATGACATTTATAGGGATGTCTGGCACTCCGTGTATTATGTGCCAAGGAAGCTGGTTTTTAAGAAAATCCGGTAAAGGGATATTTCCGAGGTAACATGTACTTTATATTGTCTTGTTGACACATGATGAATGCAAAGTGGTGCATTAAGGTTATGGTATATGTTATTGTGCATTGTTTTTGCATATGCATGTTATGAAATATAAGAGGTGTATTTCTTGAGTCAAAGTTATCTTAGTAAGGATTTTAATGGCTTATGCTAAAGTCCATTGCATGGAGTAGCAACGCTAAAGTCCAGTGGAAGCGATGAAGAATCCCGCTTACATGGAGTAGCAACGCTAAAGTCCATTGCATGGAGTAGCAACGCTAAAGTCCAGTGGAAGCGATGAAGAATCCCGCTTACATGGAGTAGCAACGCTAAAGTCCAGTGGAAGCGATGAAGAATCCCGCTTACATGGAGTAGCAAGAAGCATTAAAATGTACTAATGATAAGGGCTCATGATGAAATAAGGATTTAAAGAGGAAGAATGTCATGACATTGCATATCCATACGTTTATAATGTGTTTTTATTATGTATTGAATGTTGATGCATAGCGTATATGGCTATTGTTGTTAACCCTGATGGTTGCAGGTTACAGGAAATAAGGAATACGAAAAGGAATGATGATTATACATATGTACGGGCATCCCAAGGGCAACATGTATTATGTGGTTAGTCATTTAACACAAGGTAAATCAAGGTATGCATAAGATAGTGCATTATGATATGATACATGCTGATACGCATCGTTTTGCATATGTATATTGTGAAATATAAAGTGAGGATTTCAATGCTTACACTAAGGTCCATATGAAGCGAGGAAGGATTCCGCTTATATGGAGTAGTGAGAAGCATTGAAATGCACTGATATTTCACGAGTCCAGGTTATCCTAGTGAGGATTTCAATGCTTGCACTAAGGTCCATATGAAGCGAGGAAGGATTCCGCTTATATGGAGTAGTGAGAAGCATTGAAATACACTACTGATAAGTGACTCAATTCGAGGTGTATTTATAGCGATGGTTCATTCCGTTATATCTATTGGCGATGGTTCATTCCGCCAGGTGTATTTATAGCGATGGTTCATTCCGCTATATCTATTGGCGATGGTTCATTCCGCCAGGTGTATTTATAGCGATGGTTCATTCCGCTATATCTATTGGCGATGGTTCATTCCGCCAGGTGTATTTATAGCGATGGTTCTTTCCGCTATATCTATTGGCGATGGTTCATTCCGCCAGGTGTATTGCTAGCGATGCCTCTTTCCGCTACTATGTGGACGATGATTCATGCTCAGGAGTATAGCGAGGTTTCATGCCACTTATTATATGACGAGGTGTCATGCCGTCGATTCTATAGCGAGGGATTTTGCCGCTATGTACTCAGCACAGGATTTTGCCGCCTTCGAGCGATGGGTGCTGATTACGCACTATTATTGAGCGACGGAGACAGGTATGACGCTATATTGCTAGCGATGAGGTATGAGATATTGCTATTTTATTAGCTTTATTTTAGCTGGCATGCATTGATATACATGTTTTATTATGCTTATTTTACTAGCATGATAGTGGATTGACATACGCTGATGTACATGTATCGTCACTAGTTGACAATGTTTTAGATGCCATGAGTTGGCATGTGTCGTCACAGGATGACGATGACGATGGTGTAGGAGATGTCTTATTAGACATGCATCATCGTTACGATGATCGATGCGTTGAGTATACGTATTCTGTGGTATGCCTTGGGTGCCAGTACCGAGCACAAGGTGGCGTGTGCGACACCGATTGACGTGACCCTTATACCGAGCGGGTTGCTCGAGGAATGGTTGGATGCGCTGTACATGTGATTGCACCGCAGCTTATGTTTGGGGGTAATCATTTTACGAGTGGTGATACCCTTGAGGTATGCTCGTTGGAATGGCTTTTGGCCATGTGATTTGACGACAGGAGTAATCATGGAGGAAATTACTCGCTTTCTGTCGATGTGACATGTGGTAGACATGATCACACCACCCTTGAGGGTGTAGGATGGGTCCTAAGGGAGTAGGATCAGGTTATGTTAAGTACATAGGGACATTGGAGTGTCCAGGGTGTATCGGCATTGAGGAATGTTGGATAAAGACCCGCTACTCTATTGAGTTTTCTTCCCATAGTATGTTATACCATGTGGAAACGTCCGTCTTGTTGGTAGGTTTGAGGTGAACCTAGAGAGGCAGCGACTGGTTTGTCTGCCGTGTGTGTGCAGCACCATGATGGGCTTGCTAGAGCCGTTACACTGCTCGTTGGAACCAAGTTTGGCAATTCGTAAGGTGATACGATGTGGATTGTGGTGGACTCTAGTAGTCACCATGTCATTGAGGTTAAGGTTGTTCATGCCTCACTGAAACGTGTATACGTTTATGTTTAATCTTGGAGACTTGTCTGGGACAGCTCAGGATGTTGGAGTACCAACAAGAGAGTCATCAGGTCGTTATTGACTCAATCTAAGGGAACCCGTGTATTAGGGATACAATGGGTGTTATTATATCCAGTTTTTCCGAACGATGGTTCGAGACTTGTGGATCTCGAGTTCAATGGCGCTTCCCTTGCGAGGAAGGAGGTAGTATTATACCTATTTGGGAATCTTTGAAAGATTCGGTAAGTTGGTGCAAGTGGTGTTGATTTTGGGAATCACACCGTGTATTGTTAATCGTCGATTATCATCCTCCACTGAGTAAGGAATGACTCAGAATTGACGGTTGTGTTTGGGGCTTAGGGATATGTGGTAGATACCCGAGCCGAGTGCATTGAGTATGCATCCGATATCAGTGCTTAGGCAGGTATACCGGTGAGTATACGGATGCCAGTTATTGATTTCCTCTCTGTTAAGCATAGAGTTATGTTGTTTTAGGATGGTTAAATCTCTGATGTGAGATATGGAACACCTTGAGATTGGGAATCTCCATGGCACGATGATTATGAGGGATAATCGTGAAGTTAGTTGACTCCCTTGAAGATGGATTTTCTTGTGAGGGTTAAGGTATTTCCCTTGTTGGTGTTTTCCTTCGAGTTATGCGACAGCCTTCCCAAGTTTGGATTGTTAAATCCGAGGATTTTCAAGGGATGGCAGGATTTCGGATTGGTTGAGTGTCGCTGACGACACAAGCGTTGAGGATGCAATGGGTTTATTGCATGCCCCTTAAGAAATTTAAACTCTGCGGAGTCTCGGTTGTTATTTATGATCAGGACGTGATTCTTGGAACATCCGGAGGTGGACATCTTGTGAGATGTCTTTTGTTTGAAATTGTGGCTGTGAGTTGCCCAAATTAAGTTGCAATGAGGCGACTACTCCTTCGATGGAGGAAGTTTGAAAGCGGAAACCAGGTTTGGTATGTGTACACCGTGGTGTACTAGTGTTTCCCTCGTAACGATGTAGGTTAGACATCGTGAGTCTTGATAGAGATGTCATGGAATGATATCTACGATAGAATCAGGAGCGATTCGAATCCTTGCAGTTTCAGTTGACTAACTGCTTTTGGATTATTAGCGTTGAGTTGTACTGACGCTCTTTGACGTTATGATGGATTTGGAAGTCTATTCCACTCCAAAGTTTGACACGAGGTCAACGTTCTTGCGGTTGAGGTGTCATTCAGGACGTGTTCGTACTGTTGTATTAGATCGAAGGATGACTGACCGATCTACGGTCGTAGGTATTGGTTGTTTTGCAGTCATGAGAGGCTGACTTTTGGGATGACCCGCATCGAGGTACGTTTTGCCTCTTGGGTGATATGTTGGTTTTGGTAAGTCGCCTTGTTCAGAGTTGGTGCGAGGTAGGTATCCTCGCGTTTTTTTTAATACGATTCTGTTATGGTCAAGAATCGAGGTTATGGCTTCAGGTTGAGGTGTAGCCCGGGTGTTACGTGATACACCGGTACTAATTTCGAGGACGAAATTCTTTTAGTGGGGGATATTGCGATGACCAGGGATTATAGGTGTTAATCCCGTAGTGTTAATAATCCCTAAAGTGGTTTTACGTGGCGATTTGGAATTTAATCGAGGTGTTGGGCCTTCTGGGCTCGTTTATTGGGCAGTTGGGATCGTTGGATCCAGATGTTGAGATTGTATTCACATTTCGGTGTAAAACCTAAGAGTTGGGTTTTTGATGTGTCTCGGAATCTCGGGTGCTATGTGAGCACCGGTAGAGGGTTTTGGAGTTAGAGAGAGAGTTTTTGAAAACAGATGATTTTTAAGGAATCATGATGTATTTGTGGGGCTATTAGTTTTTCGGGGTATTTTGCTATAAATACAAGTTGAACCCGAGATTTTAAGAAAAAAATCATTTCAGCCCCAAATCTCTCCTCCCTCTTCCCGCGCGCGATCTTCCCGCTGCTACAGCACCCCCGCCGCTTCAAGCGGTGCGCCCGCCGCCGTCCGGCCGCCGATCGGCGCGTCCGACCTACCCACGGCTTCGTCTCGTCCAGGCGCTCATTTCCCCTCCGTCAATTCGAAGTTTCGTCGCGTCTTGGAGTCGGATTTTGCTGGTAAGCGTCGGTCCCCAATTTCTATGGTTCTTCGTTTTTCGTTTGATTTTGCTTCCGATTTCGTTGGATAGCCTCCTTTACCCCTTTTTCATCCCTCTCATATTATTCCCTACTAAATTCGGTGGTTTTGGTTCGAAATTATTTTCGAAAATTGGTAGGGTTTGGTTCGAATTTTGGGGGTTTTTGGCAGGGGTATTAATTCGTGCAATGGATCGATTATTACATGTTTTAGGAGTATTATGATGCTTGATTGAGATCGAATTGAGAAGCTTTGGTTCGAATTTGAAGAATTTTAAGAGTTGGGATTTAAGGGCTTGTTTGGGTTCGAATTTAATGGTTTTGAGTTCGAAAATTGGGGGTTTTTGTCAAGGGATGTTGATTCTTGCTTGGATAGCTTAATTGACATTTTAGATGAATTATGGTATTTAATTGGGTTCGAAATTGTGAGATTAGGGTTCGATTTTTGTAGGGCATTCTTGAACAAATTTCGATATTGTCTCATTTATTTCCTTCCCTGCATGTACCCTGCCCCGGGTCTTTTAAGAGGATAATTGTCGTGTGTTGACAATATTTTGAGGGATATGGGTGTGCTTGAGCATAGGTTACATGTTCGTAAATAATTGTGAATTATTTATCGTGTTAGCACATCATTCCTCGGGGCATGGAACTCGAGCAAGGTTTGGCTCGGACTTCGGTGATTTAAGGTACGTGCGACGTACGAGCATTACTATATATATGTGAAATGCATAAGGTGTTTTTGATTGCATTGAATGTTTTGCGTATGGTTATACATATATGTTGATATGGCCAAGGAATGACCCAAATCTTGATATCGCAGCTTGTAGCGTGCGTGACACTAGAGTAGGATGACTCTTACATGATATAAGGGGTACTGGGTTTATATGACTATATTATGAGACATTTGAGATGTCTAGGTTTGTAGAATCATGTATTCTTCGTGAGACATTGAGATGTCTAGGTTCGTAGAATCATGTATTCATTATGAGACATTTGAGATGTCTAGGTATAATGGAAAGCGAGATTATGAAATCAATATTAGATATTGATATATCTATATTTGCATGTATATGAACTTGGAATCATTCATTATTGATATTTGAGAATCAGGCATGCGATGTGTAAATCAATGTGTTGATTTACTGATTTATGAGATTTGATGAGTTTGATGTTGTGAGAACAGGGACAGTACACGGAATCCCGGATGAGGATGTTGCCATCCAGGGAGTATCATTTAAATTCATTAGTATTTACTTGTGTTGTAAATTATGAATTTCATTATTATGATTATGGGATTTTGTGTATTGGTATGCTCACCCCGTTGGGGGCTGTCTCTGTTGGGACAGGTGGACAGGTACATCGATGGCTATGGAGCTGAGCTCGAGCTGTTGATTTGAGGTACTCCCAGGATCGTGGTACCAGGGCTTGATGGAGCACGGTATCGTATAGAGTACCTATATATACACCTGAGGATTTATACATATTCATGATGCTCGCATGTGAGCACGATTATACTTGTATATGGATTGTATATAAAGGCATGAGCCTATCTCTCTTTCATTTAAGGTTGCATGCAATTAGAGGTTGAATTGCTAAAATGATATGAGAGTCATTGGTGTATTATGTGTGGTGTCTTCCCTGGCTGGGAATTTACTTGTATTGCTGCTTTCTGTTGAGTATTATGCTTTCCCTGGCCGGGAATTTTGTTATGTGTTGTACTCTTTTTTTTTTGGGATAGCTCTATTTATGGGGAGACTCTGCCCAAATTTTTATAAAAGTTTACAATGTGAAAAGTGGCACCAAGGGGTTGGTAAAGGGCAAACATATGAGTCTTTCATTGACAGGCAATGATTAAGTATCATCAGAGCTTCCCGATTGACATTTTATAGAAAGCATGTACCACACATAGTGGTTAATACACTAATCAAGGTTTAAGGGCTTGGGGTCCTTACACATTATCATCTGTTGGTACTTTGCATATTTTAACATCTCTCCTTTCAACGATTTCTCGAATGAAATGGAAACGCCTAAGTATGTGCTTGGATCTTTGGTGAGATCTTGGTTCCTTAGCCAATGCGATCGCTCCATTGTTGTCACAATAGAGTTCTATCGGATCTTTAATGCTAGGCACCACTCCAAGTTCAGAAATGAACTTCCTCATCCAAACAGCTTCCTTTGCTGCATCCGAGGCAGCAATATACTCAGCTTCCGTTGTAGAATCGGCTACTGTTTCTTGCTTTGAACTCTTCCAGCTCACAGCACCTCCATTTAGGCAATACACATATCCAGATTGCGATCGAAAATCATCTTTGTCGGTTTGGAAGCTTGCATTAGTGTAACCCATTACATTGAGCTCTTCCTCACCTCCATAAATCAAGAATGTATCCTTAGTCCTTCTCAAGTACTTTAGGATATTCTTGACAGCAATCCAGTGACCTTCACCTGGATCAACTTGATATCTGCTCGTCATGCTCAAAGCATACGATACATCGGGACGAGTACATATCATGGCATACATGATAGATCCAATAGCTGACGCGTATGGAATCTTACTCATGCGTTGTCTCTCATCTGGTGTTGAAGGACACTGTTCCTTCGAGAGATAAATGCCATGCGTCATAGGCACGAATCCTTTCTTGGATTCTTGCATGCTAAACCTTTTAAGCACCTTGTCTATGTATGTACTTTGACTTAGACCAAGAAGCCTTCTTGATCTATCTCTATAGATCTTGATTCCTAATACATAGGTGGCTTCTCCTAAATCTTTCATCGAAAAGCAGTTCCCTAGCCAAATCTTTACAGATTGCAAGGCAGGGATATCATTTCCAATAAGAAGTATGTCATCTACATACAACACTAGGAAAATGATTACGCTCCCACTGACCTTCTTGTAGACACAAGGTTCATCTTCATTTTTGATAAAACCAAACTCTTTGATTGCATCATCAAAACGAAGATTCCAACTCCGAGAAGCTTGCTTCAATCCATAAATGGATCGTTGTAGCTTGCATATCTTTCCAGCATCCTTTGGATTGACAAAACCCTCGGGCTGTGTCATGTACACATCCTCGAGCAGATTTCCATTAAGGAAAGCTGTTTTGACATCCATCTGCCAGATTTCATAATCATGAAATGCAGCTATTGCAAGTAAGATCCTTATGGATTTAACCATGGCCACTGGTGAAAAGGTTTCATCATAGTCAATACCATGAATTTGTTTGAATCCTTTTGCAACCAGCCGACCTTTATAGGTTTGTACGTTACCATCCATATCGGTCTTTTTCTTGAAAATCCATTTGCACCCTATGGGTCGTACCCCTTCAGGTGGATCAACCAAAGTCCATACTTGGTTTGCATACATGGATTCCATCTCAGATTTCATGGCCTCTTGCCATTTCTCAGAATCATTGCCCATTATAGCTTGTTGATAAGATGACGACTCATCTTCATCAATAAGTAGTAAGTCACCTTGTTGAGTCACAAGAAATCCATATCTCTGTGGCTCCCGGTGTTCTCTTACAGACCTACGCTGGGCTTGTGTCTCTTGAGCTGGTGCTTCTTCCACAACAGCTTGCGGAGCCTGCTCTGTTTCCATCTCAATCTCAGGTTCAGTGTTTTCTTGTGGTTGAACTTCACTAAGTTCAATCTTTCTCCCACTAGTTTTTCTAGAAATAAATTCTCTTTCAAGAAATACACCAGTCCGAGCAACAACTACTTTGTGCTCGGTGGGATAATAGAAATAGTATCCTTTTGTTTCTTTAGGATACCCCACAAATAAACACTTATCAGATTTGGGTCCAAGTTTGTTAGTGGCGTGACGTCTAACGAAAGCCTCACAACCCCAAATCTTCATAAACGACATACTAGGACGCTTCCTAGTCCATATCTCATATGGTGTCTTTTCCACTGATTTAGATGGAACACGGTTCAGTAAGAAAATCGTTGTTTCTAGAGCGTGTCCCCAAAACGATATCGGAAGATCTGCATGACTCATCATTGATCTAACCATGTCCAACAAGGTTCGATTTCTCCTCTCGGATACACCATTCCATTGTGGAGTATACAGAGGAGTGAGTTGTGGGACTATCCCACACTCCTTTAGATAGTCATGAAACTCTTGGCTTATGTATTCACCTCCTCGATCTGATCGAAGGATTTTGATACTTTTGCCAAGTTGGTTTTGTACTTCATTTTTGAAATCTTTGAACTTTTCAAAGGTTTCATGCTTATGCTTCATTAGGTACACATACCCATATCTACTGAGGTCATCAGTAAATGTAACGAAGTATTGAAAACCACCTCTAGCTTGTGTACTTATTGGTCCGCATACATCACTATGTATTAGTCCCAATAAAACACTTGCCCTTTCAACATGTCCCTTGAAAGGGGCTTTAGTCATCTTGCCTATTAAACAAGATTCGCATGTTTCATATGATTCAAAATCAAATGAATCTAATACTCCATCCTTATGAAGTTTAGATATGCGGTTCTCGTTTATGTGGCCTAAGCGACAATGCCAGAGATAAGTCGGATTACAATCATTATTTTTAATCCTTTTAGTATTTATGTTATAGATAGGTATATCAAGATTTAATACATAAAGACCATTCACCATTTGTGCACTAGCATAAAACATATCATTTAAATAAATAGAACAACAGTTGTCCTTTATTATAAATGAAAAACCATACTTGTCTAAACAAGAAATATAAATTATGTTTTTAGTAATAGATGGCACAAAATAACAGTATTTTAAAATCAATGATAAACCAGAAGGTAAAGCTAAATGATAATCTCATATAGCTAATGCAGCAACTCTTGCTCCATTTCCAACTCGGAGATCAACTTCGCCTTTCGCCAACAATCTACTCTTTTTGAGGTCCTGCACATTTACACAAATGTGAGATCCACATCCAGTATCTAATACCCATGATGAAGAAGTAGATAAATTGGCTTCTATAACAAAAATACCTGAAGCGGAAGTCACACTTCCTTTCTTTAGATCCTCCAGATATACTTTGCAGTTTCTTTTCCAATGGCCGGTCTCACCGCAATGGAAACAGTTCCCTTCCTTCGCTATCCCTCCCTTTGGTTTCAGTGCATAAGACTTTGGCTTAGATTTAACAAAGACCTTCTTTGCTTTCTTGTTGCCTTTAGCTTTGGCCCTTCCTTTGCCCTTATTCACAATAAGAACATTTGTGGCCTTAGTCTTCTTTGTATTTGCTTCATATGTTCTCAACATACCAAGCAATTGTGGTAGAGTCTTTTCCATGTCAGTCATATTGTAATTTACTACAAATTGACTGAAGCTCTCAGTCAACGATTGCAAGATCACATCGGTGGCCAACTCTTGGTCCAATGGAAAACCCAGCTTGTCCAGATTCTCAATGTACCCAATCATTTTGAGCACATGAGTTCCAACTAGGCTCCCCTCTACCATCCTGCACTGAAATAACGCCTTAGAGACGTCATACCTCTCTTGTCTTGCTTGCTGTTGGTACAATTGCTTAAGGTGTTCGATCATATCGAACGCCTCCATTTCCTCATGTTGCTTCTGAAGCTCAGAGTTCATGGTGGCAAGCATAAGGCACCCAACATCAAGTGCGTCACTTTGATGCTTCTTGTAAGCATCTTTTTCAGCTCTTGTAGCCGTTAGGGGAGGTTCCTCAGCGGGTAAGGGTTCATCTAGGACATATTGTTTCTTTTCTTGTTTGAGGACTATCATCAAGTTCCTATGCCAGTCTAGGAAATTTGTCCCATTTAATTTGTCCTTCTCAAGGACCGATCGCAGTGATAAAGTGCTAGTAACGTTGTTAGTTGCCATGTATATCTACAATATAAATATGCAAAATAAGTTTATGATTTAAATCATTTAACATGGTCTTATATTAAATGATACTCCCACTATTTTGTTTGAAAAATATCAACCCTCGAAACCTTTAGTGGGCCAAGATCCATATTTCACCTAATCTTGAGTTAGCTTTGGCTAATCGCCCAAGACTCGGCTATTTAGGTAGACAACACTTTGTCAATTATATCACATATAATTCTTGGATAGTTGGACGAACAACACTTTGTTCAATTCATCAAATGAATTATAATCCAACCCATGCCTCTAGGTTCCCAATCCTATTGAGATAACCTAGTTAAGTCGTACCCAATTAAAGTATAACGGATATCACTTTTATCCTTTCGCGCCTTACTAAGATTACCACGGTGCTTTGCTTTGGCAAACCCACACATGTACAATCGAAGTTATTGACGAGTACTTTTATTTTGGAAGGCATCTAAAACTTAATATTTTAGAGGGATTTATTGATCTCATGATTAATTTGATAATTTAAAATATGTCCACTACATATAGTTGTATACATATCTACATATATGTGTAATACTATTATCAAACTAAAACATAAGATAAATCATGCATCAACATACATAATTAAACGTGACATGGTTATAGCCCCTACTATTGATTTTCTCAAGCCAATGAGAAAATCCTATGAGTCAACCTAAGGTAACTTCATAAGCACCTTCCTTTGGCTCCAATTTGTGAATGGCCTCCTCATCCCGGCACGCTGCTCCATCTTCATTGATCACCATCAATAAAATAAACTACACTATTTACAAGATATAGAATTCCTCGATTCACATTCGAGGGGAACATAGGGGGGGGGATTACATTTAGAATGAAATAGAGAAGGCACGACACGCAGGTCGTATTATATATTACAAACATCCACAAATCCTATCTAATAGGTCAAAGGGCTATAACCACGCACCATGCTCAAACAACACATAAGGCATGCATTAACATTTAATTAATTAAATTCTAAACATTTTAAATTTAATTCTAATTAAAACTGTAAAATAGAATTTTGAAAAATATCGTACGCTCGGGATATCACATGCCACGGACTAAAACGACTAAAACACGAACCACCATGGTTCGAACCACAAAGCACACGGCTTGACCATTAATGGGCCTAGGGTTCGAAACCCTAGCCCATGGCCGAGCCATGCTCAAGCGGCGGCGGCGAGTCCATGCACGGCTGCTAGGGTTCGAAACCCTAGCCGTCATGAGCTAGCCGTCACGAGCCAATGGGTTCAAAACCCTAATTTATGCGGCGTCTCGGCCCATGCTCGAGCCAGGGTCCGAACCCTAGCCCTTATGCGGCGGCTGCTCGGCCATGCACGAGCCAATGGGTTCGAAACCCTAGCAACATGCGGCGGCCGTGAGCCATGATGACTAGGGTTCGAAACCTTAGCCCTTTGGTGGGTCGGCCGTGAGCCATGGTGAGCTAACACCTCGATTTTACGCTTTCGTATAGCGTATACAATTATTCGCCAATTATATCAAATATAATTATACGATGATTTTCACAAACTCAATTTAATCATATCATATATGATTATATACAATTTTAAATATCATGCAATATTAATTCTAATATGATTAAACTATTTAACCACATAAATCCGATATGAGCCTTGTACACGGCTCTGATACCACTGTAAGTAATCCAAGAGCATACAACGCAGCGGAATAAAATTTTATATGGATTACTAACCAGCAGATCTATACATAGGATTTCATATCGGATAAAGGATAATAAGAATCTCACCCTTGTAGCGTGTTTGAGCAGATTCCACGGAGCAGCACCACGTCCAACGCCTCCTCCGAGTCACTAGCAAAACTTAACAAGTTTTGCCTCAACGGTATCCACACAATCAAATCGGGTGAAGGGAAAGTTTAAGAACAAGTTGCTAGACAAGTTCTTAAACCAATACACGAAGCACACTCGATTCTAAATCGAAAGGATGGCCGGAATTCACTCTAGCACCGTCGACTACCAAGGAGCCGAGAGCTTTTGTGAGAGGCGGCCGAATCACTCTTTTGTGTGTAGGTTGAATGATATAAAGTTATGTCTTACAATTAATCATAACCTTGTATTTATATTATAAGGCTTTTAATTAAGGTTCAAGACTTTCTTAAAGTCTTATGAGCCCAAACCCATGATTTAATTAAAACCTTTTAATCACTTAATTAAGACTCCTCTTAATTAATTAATTCATCCAATGAATTTAATTTCCCTTCTCAATTTAATCTTTTGTGCGACCCGATAGGTTCTTGTAATGTTGGCAGTGACATAAAATCTCATTTTACGTTACAAGCAAAGAGCGGTGTCTAGCAACACATCAAGGCTACCCAAATTACAAGAATGTCAATGACTCGACATAACCTTTAGAACTTGTGATAATATTAACCATGTAACTTAATCCCTTTGTCCTTTGTGTTTAGATTGAACACGAGTCATGGAATAGTCATACTCGTATATCCAATCTTTATTTCTTGATCCCCAAGTAGAACTAGAATAAACGAATAAGCTCGATATCTCATATCGACTCATTCGAGCATGGCCATGCATTTTAGTTCTCACTTGATCAAGGGCCAAACACATCTTCTGTTATATAGGAGGGACAAATCCTATCTCGATCAGTCAACATCCCTCTACATAATTCGTAGTGTATCCAATAGTCGCCTTTATAGTTTACCCTGTTACGGGTAACGTTTGACGATATCAAGATACATAACTCCTTATGTTGGGATCTCTGATGATCACAAGTCGTAAGGATTACATACATTATTATCACTATGAGAATTGCATATGACGATCATATAACTATCCATGTTGCATTCTCATGGTGGGTCTGTTCAGTACATCGTTCTCTAACATGTACCCATATGTTGATTTGATATCTCATATCAATGAACAATTCATCGATCAACACATACTAGTCTCTACGTATTATCATTATCCCTTTCATGATAATACTTGACTAGGAACATCTTTAAGAATAATACAATATTATTCTAAGGACATTAACATATATATTAATTCACAATGCACAGTTAAAAGAATAATATATAATAATGAATTGCCATTCATAAATCCATAAACATTGTATGTCTTAAACAATCATCTAATGATTTGTCTTAGGGCATATCCCAACAGGAGGATCATGGATTCATGACATTTTCCTTGAGAGGAATGCGGTATCATTATACCTACCGATTGAATCTTTCGGAGAGATTCGTTGTTTTGGTTCGTGTGGTGTTGATGTCGAAATCACACCCTTTGGTTTTGGTTGTCAACCATCATTCTCCGTGGGGTGAGGATAATTGAGGTTTGATAGTTGGTTTTGGGATTTGGGTATGATTGGAGATACCCGAGTCCATTGCATTGTGTATGCATGTTGTGTTGGTGTATGGGCATGTATGCCGTGTGTGTATACGAATGCCAACTTTGTTTTGTTCCTAGTTGAACGTTGAGTTTATATGCTAGGTTTGGTGGATCTCCGATGTGAGATTTTGGAACCTTGAGATCGGTAATCTCGATGGCACGATGCATTCTGATGAATGATCGTGAGGGTTGTTTGACTCCCCCGGAGGAGGGATCGTCGTGTTTTGGAACCATGGTAGTTCTTGTTGGATAATTCGATAGCCTCCCTGTTTTAGGATTGTTGGATCCAAGGATAAATGAGGGATGGCCGAGATTCGGGTTTGTTTAGCGTCATGGTTGACGCGTGTGTAGGAATGCAATTGTTTGTCTTGCATGTCCCCTGTGAAACTTGAGACCTTGTGGAGTCTCGATAGGGTGTTTTGGACCAAGATGGGATTTCTTGGAACACCTTGTTGTAGACATCTGTGGTGATGTGTTTTGTGTGGATCAGTGACCGTGGGTAACCCTATCCGGGTTGCAAGTGGTGCAACTACTCCTTTGGAGGAGATGGACTGGGAAGCGAAAACCGGATTCTCTGTGAGTATACTGTTGTATACTAGTGGTCCCCATCATGACGATGTGTGTCAAGCATCGTGGGTAGGTGGTGGATATCTCAGAGTGATATCTATGTCAGAACCAAGGGAGATATGGTTGATTTGTAGTCGTGGTGGACTGACTTCTGGGACGATTCACGTCGAGGTATGTTGTTATCTTTCGGGTTTGTATTGGTTTTGGCGTTTGCTCTATTTTAGAGCTTGGTGCGAGATGGGTGTTCTCACAATTGATAATTCGATTCCGAGGTGGTCCAGAATCGGGGTTGTGGCTTGTTTTGGTTGTGTAGTCCCGGTGTTACGTGGAGTACACCAGTGCAATTTCGAGGACGAAATTTTATTAGTGGGGGATAATTGTGATGTACGGGGATTAATGGTGTTAACCCCGGTGTGGTATTAATCCTTGATGGATTTTCAATTGTGGCAATTAGGAATTAATTGTGGTGTTGGGTCTCCCGGGGTTGTTGAATCGGGCATTTGGAACCGTTGGATCCAAAGGTTGAGATCGTATTCTCATTTTGGTGGAAAACCTATGAGTTGGGTTTTCAGTGGGACTTGGGGTCCGGGGTGCCTTATGTTGGGGCCAGTCTGGGGATTTGCTGTTGGAGAGAGAATTTTTGAAAACAGATGATTTTTAATGAATCATGATGTATTTGTGGAGGTATTGGTATTTTGGGGCATTTTTGCTATATATACCAGTTGGACTCGGAATTCCGTCATTCGGAATCCATTTCTCTCCTCTCCTCACGTCTCTCTCTCACCCCAAACCCTTCCCCTTTCCCTTTGATGAGCAAAAATCGATGGAGGCTCGTCCTAGGAGCCGGATTTCTCGGAAATAATCAGGTATTTATCTTCCCCTCACCATTGTCTTCGTTTGGGTGGTAATATTGTAGTTTTTGGTGGGTTATGAAATTGGGGATTTTTGGTTAAAAATCCAAGTTGAGTTTTTATAGTTTTTATTGGTCCTTATTGGCATATTTGAGGTGTTGAGGGTGTAGGGGGTGTTGGTTTTGAGTTTGGGTGTGAAAAACACCATGGAAGGTCGAATTTTTCGGAAAATTGCAGAAGCGATCGATCACCGAGGAGGGGCGATCGATCGCAACGAGCAGCTGCTAAAAATCGAAGATGATGAAAAGTAACGGCGATCGATCGCATGGTTGAGGCGATCGATCGCGAGCGGGTTGGCGATCGATCGCGAGAAGGCGCTGGTTGGCCACTGGAGTGTGGCGATCGATCGCGATAAAGGTGGCGATCGATCGCCACCCGAAGGAAAGTGTTTTTTGGAAATTTTTGGAAAGTGTCGGGATTTTGGAACCGAGGTTTAAAGGGGCCGTTTCCAGGGCAATGTTCACATTCCAATGGGAATGTTAGACTTTTAAAATAGTTTGGTTGGAGCCAAGTTAATTAAACGGAACTCTCGGTTGAGTTTTTGGCTATCTTTTAAACTTGTAAAATGGTTTATTTTGGGTATTATGCATGCTTAGCTTGGTGGCTTTTATTTTGGTAATCGTCATGGATAGACGATATGTTTGGGAGTTTTGAACATGCTTGGGCACATGGTTGCATGCTTATGCTTGATTGTGGGTTGTTTATGCGTTTTAGCACATCTTTCTCGTGGCATGGAACTAAAGCAAGGTTTGGCTCGGACTACGGAAACTTAAGGTACGTATGACGTACTAGCATAGCCTATTATAATGTTGCAACTGTAAAATGCATGGTATGTGATAATTGCATTAAATGGACACTGAAACACATGGTGTGTAATAATCGCATGATATGGACATTGAAATACGTGGTAGGTGGTAATTGCATCAAATATGTGTTGAAATGCATGGTACATGATATTTGCTATAAATGGCTAGCGATATGCATGGTAAATGGTATTTGCGTAAAACGGTTATACATGGGAACCATACGGTGCCGCTATTGAGCGACCAATGATTTGGGATGCTGTCGCCGTTGAGCGACCATCGGTTATGACGTCGCTAGTGTTGAGCGTGCGCAGAGTTTAGAATGCCGCTATTATGGAGCGAGCAATGAAATAGGAACATGGAATCATTGGATTGAATTATGTGATATTTACGGTCTTTTATATAATGATTTTACCATATTGATTATGGAATTGGCATAACAGAACGGTATTAGTTAATCTATGTGACGATTAACTGGCTTTGGGAATTTGATGAGTTTGGTTATTTTGAGAACAGGGACAATACAGGGGATCCCGGATGAGGGTGTTACCATCCAGGGAGTATCATTTAAATTATGGCATTTACATTCTGTAAATTATGAATTGCAATGTTATGATTATTGGATTGGTGGTATTGGTATGCTCACCCCGTGTGGGGGCTGTCCCTGTTGGGGCAGGTGTTACAGGTGTAGCAGTGGCTTTTGAGTTGAGCTCGGGCTGTTGATTTGAGGTACTTCCAGGATCGAGGTACCAGAGCTGGTTGGATAGGCACATAGATCCAGAGTTGAGATCGAGTTGCGCTTGGGAGGTGCTTCCAGGGTCGAAGCACCAGTAACGGTATCCAGTAGAGTGTTTTATACATTAGATACACGCATGTTCATTGGGTGCTCTTACGTGAGTACATTTTACGTGTATATGGAATGTATAAATGGGCTACGGCTCTTCTCTATTCATTTATTGTTTGCATGCAATTAAATAAGGAATTGCTAAATGAACTAAGAGCATGTTAGTGTATTATGAGGGTGCATATTATATGAATAATCTTGGTTGGGGAAGTTGAACATTATGTGGTTGAATGCAAGAAATTTTCTGGATAGCATATGGTGTTGCACTTGCATATGGTTTTCCCCATGATAGTATGATTATATGCACTAATGGTATGGCTTAATACACTAATAACGGGTTAAGGGCACGGGGGTCCTTACAGGTGTCAACCAATTCGGACAACAGACAAGCGCTCCCTGTCATGTGTCTAGAACATCCACTGTCCAGAAACCACTCTGAGCTCCAAACTTGATTGATTCTAGATTTCTGCAATTAAAGCGACAATTTGATTGGTACCCAATCCTACTTGGGTCCAGACAGGATTAGTCCTTTCGGGACCCACACTTGTATAACCCTGAATTGTTTGGGTCTGTGTGTGTCCTGAAATGTGTGTGCATTAAGTGGTGATGGTATTCTTGGGTGATGTATGTGATAGTGAGTGTATGCATGTTGTTTTGGTTTTTGGTTTCTGTTGGGAAGCATATACCTCTTTTGGACTGGCATACAATTATAGTACCAGCTGAGTTTCACCTCTCGAGTTGCCTGACCAGTGGGCTTATGTCCATTTCTTAACTTTTTCCCCGGTCTAGCTTTCTCTATTGGCTCAACATAACCGATACCTTTGTGTGATGCACGTTCCTTGATGAGTATTGGCTTAACAGGTTCCTTAACCAATTCACTTGATTCATATACTGTGATGGATCTGACAAAGTTCATTGTTTGAACCTTGTTCTTCTCTAGACACAGTTGAGATTTGATACCAGATGAGTTACTTTCATTGTTAGTGTAGCCTATACCAGTAAGATCATCAGCAAGCCTTATTGACTCAAGCATCTCATCTTTTCTGGCAGTTGATGCGTTCCATGTGCGAACCAGTTTAATGAGTTCCTGGTGTGCACATCTAGCCTCGTCCCTTTCTTTCTCGAGTAGTCTTACTTTTTCCCTTAGGCATTCCAACTCCTTTGATTGTTCACAATCAAATTTGTTGTTTTGCTGTTCCATTGGGATTGAATGTTCAGTCTTATAATTCTCGAAGGACTCATACAACATCTGATAGTCATTAATCAGTCATACAATGCGTTAGTGAGTTCATTATGTGTAAATTCAGAGAGATTAGAGTCAGTTACCTCACTGTCATCATTGGCCATTAGACAGTGAACTTCTTCATCTTCACTCTCACTGGATGAGCTGGTAGATTCTTCTGATTCTGATTAGCCCATTTGCTCTTGTTTTTTTAGCCACCAGCACTTTTTGGTCTCTGTCCCTTCTGGATGATCTTCTTTTTTCCTTGGACTTCCTATGGTCCTTGGATCCTCTCTTCTGATCATCCTTCTTTGGCTTAGGACAGTCAGCGATAAAACGTCATGGTTTAACAGCTGAGCAATCTTTTCCTAGATGTCTTCAACAGTGGGACACATCTTAATTTTATTGAACATATTTTTGTCCAATGTTTTGAACAATATGTCTTTAGCCACATTGTCCAGATTTTTTTTTTCTTTTCCTCATTCGTCCAAGATGCTCTGTCCTTTACGACCATCTGAGGTTCACCACTACTAATGGCAGCTGTTGTGTTGATCTTCATGATCTTCATTGGTCCATCAGTAATGACGAACCACATGTCATCGTCTTGAGCACTCAGATGTGCTTGCATACGAATTCTCCAGTCATCGTATTCATCTTTCTTGAACATGGGAATCTTGCTGAATGAAGCCACCAGTTTTTAGTATTTCTCAAAATTGAAAAGACCGAGCTCTGATACCACTTGTCAGGATCGATCGGAGTGGGTGGCCAGTCCACATCCAAGTTCAACTAACTTGAGCTTCAATAGCTCGTGTTCTTGAAATGATGCACCGAGAGATTATATCGAGTTCGGTTACAAGACCGAGCGGAAGACACTTGAAATAACCTGCTATATAACAGATTAACCATTTGAAAGGCATTTTAAAGATTTGCAAGTAAAGTAAATAAACAAGCATTTGTTTATGGAAGTTCAAATTAAAATGTCTTTCAAATGGTTAATCGGTTATAGAGTAGGTTATTTCGAGTGTATTCCGCTCGGTTTTGTAACCGAACTTGATATAATCTCTCGATGCAATTATTTCAAGAACACTGAGCTATTGAAGCTCATGTTGGTTGAACTCGGGTGTGGAAATACAATTGATAAAGTGAATTAATCTAAGCACAAATGATCCTTAAGCGATCAAATAAAACAATAAGCCGTGCTTCTAACTTTGAGCAGATCGATAAAATGAAGTCTTTCGATGATTGTTTTCTGCTCAAATGAATGCTCAAATAAAGTGATTGATTTTTTTTATCTTGTATGCGTTTTGAATCTCTTGTGTCCGACTCGTGTCATCTTTGAGCATTTTGCTCTGATACCACTTGTCAGGATCGATCGGGGTGGGTGGCCAGTCCACCCCGAGTTCAACCAACTTGAGCTTCAATAGCTCGTGTTCTTGAAATAATTGCACCGAGAGATTATATCGAGTTCGGTTACAAAACCGAGCGGAATACACTCGAAATAACCTGCTCTATAACTGATTAACCATTTGAATCCCAAGTGGGTTTGCTTTGATCTTGCTTGGATTGATCTTCAATCACCTTATTTGAGCTTCCAAGACTTGTATATATAAGCCCCAAACAATGATATATACGTTAGACACAAGAATATGCCCGTTGGAAAAGGTTCTGTACCATTCCCGAGCTTGCAACGGTTATATTCTGGTTTTTGGGCTCTTTGTATTTCGGACCGGACTGGCCGGAGCAGTCTTGTACAGATCAGTCTGGCCGGATCAGCTTGGACAGATCAGTCTGGCCGGATCGGTCTGGTACAAGACAAGCTTGATACAAAAACAGCTTGATAAACTTGCTCTTCCGATGTGTTGCTTGTAGCTCTTGATTCTTTGATTTCTGGGCAAAGTGATCAACATGAAAGTTGTAGCCCTTTCTCTTATCTTTCCACGGAATCAAGAATTGCTCAATTTCGAGTTCGTGTGATAGAGTTATGCTTGAAATACAAGGCGGATCCTGATGTATGTTTACTGGATGCAGCAGCACATGACGTGACTTGCATAAGCGTTTTGGCCATTTTAACGTCCGATTCAGTCTTTGACTTTCAAAGATGACTTGTAGATCTTTGTCTTATCTTTCCAACCCATACTGAATCATCTCGTTTCGATAAGCAAGCTAAGAGGTATGCCCAACAGACTGACAGTTGCTTGCTGTAACAGCTTGCTGTTTCTTCGCGGTATAGCTCGATCTTGCAGGCATCTTTTCTCCTTTATAACATTCTAACTAGTCGATCTGTTGTGAAATATGACTTTTAGTATTTTGAGTTGGTTGTTCAATCTCTTTGTAAGCACGCCATTTCGATATCCGAGCTATGAGATATGATCGAACCAATCCGCTCTGCCAGGATTTCAGTCTTGGTCCAGCTTGATATTTTCAAGCTACTTCAAGCTGTAACAGCTTGTTGTTTCTTCGCAATAAAGCTCGATCTTGCAGGCATTTTTTCTCCTTGATAACATTCGAACTAGCCGATCTGTTGTGAAGTATGACTTTTAGTATTTTGAGTTGGTTTTTCAACCTCTTTGTAAGCACGTCATTTCGATATCCGAGCTATGAGATATGATCGAAACAATCCGCTCTGCCAGGATTTCAGTCTTGGTCCAGCTTGATATTTTCAAGCTACTTCTTTGTAATTCATCAAGCTCTTAATTATGATCTATGAACTGCACATTTGATGAAATTTGTTAGCAACACAATAACAAGTTTTGTTAACATCAAAACCAAGATTATTCAGGTTCCTAAAATCCAACACATTTCTAAGTTTTGGTGATCACAAATATCTACCGCTTGAAGTATCCACTACATTGAAATAATGACTAACTCTACAAAGGTCCACCGGGTAAAAGGCAAAGCTATTTACCAGGTGAAAAGCCATCTATCGGGTGAAGAGTCATCTACCGGGTGAAAAGCCATCTACCGGGTGAAGAATTATCTACCGGGTGAAAAGCCATCTACCGGGTGAAGAGTCATCTATCGAGTGACGAGTCATCTACCGAGTGAAAGAATCAAAAGAGATCTACCGGATCCAAAGACCAAGAGTTATCATATACCGGATACAGAAGAGTGAACGTCCACTGGAACAAGAGTACCAGCAGAGGCCTAAGGAGTTATTAGTTGACTTCTGTCCATCAGACTAAGTAACTAATAACTATCCAGCATATGATGAAATGAACATCAGCTGGCTGTGCAACCAGCAGATATACAACAAATGAGAAGTCAGCAGACGTATAAAGCAACAAGACACAACAAGTACAACTCATTTTGACAAAAGTACAACAGAGCGCCGCACCACTACGCTATCAGCGCCACCATTAGCGTCAGAATGAAAGAGCAGTTAATTAACGAAATTGGAAAGAAGACAAACAGAATTTGGAAGGAAATCAGGAAGCTGATTTCAAGCAGAAATTTGCAATTGAAGAAAAGTTGTCGTTAGACCATTGTGTCTATAAATACGTCAAAGTGAAGAATGAAGAGTGCTGATCAATGCGATAAAATTCAAAAGACACAAATCAACTTCATTTATTCAAGCAAAACCAAAAATGCTTTACTGAGATATTATGAAGTTTTGCAAGAGCAGCAAAGCAGCCTTATTGTGTCTTGAAGATCAAAGCCTACTGAGTCTGCTGCTCAAAGAACACTCAAAGCTTAAGAGATTTATAATTTTGTGTGAGTGTTGTAAAACACATTGTAAACAACTAAGAGAGTTGTGTTGTTAGGAGTTTAGGCCATGTGTGAGTGCCTAAGAATGTTGTATACTGAAAAGTGTAAGCCTGTGAGACCCCGTTATCTAATCAAGATACTAAGGTGCAATTAAGAGAACTAATCATTCATGTGTATAAATCAGAGTAGTAAGTCGTGTTGATTAACCTGAGCTTAAGCGATTACAGTACCAAAAGTTCAAAAAGGAATTTCACATATTCCTACAAAAGGTACTACATTATAGTCTTACTCTACTTCTTGTAGAAGCTATACAAAAGAATTCTCTAATATGCTAATCCTGTAGCACTCCTTACAGCTCAGCATTTCAACCCTGGCCCTGGTTCTCATCATCAAAAGCACCTACAAAGACAACCCCCAACACATGAGCATATCATAATTCATATTCAACATAATATGAATGTAAGACATAATCATAAATACAAAACACTTCATGTATTCCCATCGCATTTACAACGCCTATTGGTTGTCCCTGTACCATAATTCATAATCAAAACACTATATGAACATATGGCTTCATAAATAAATGTCATGACATATCATCACTTTTTCTTGAGTCAGTCATCATCAGTTATTTTAATACTTCTTCGCTTCATAATCTCAAAACAAGCGGTATCTCATCCTCGCTTCTTCATACAAGCGGTATCTCATCCTCGCTTAGTATGGTATACCCCGCCTCCATGTGCAAGCGAGCCTCCCCCCTCCCGCTCCACATATTTAGCGATAAAGCGTAAGCATTAAAATCTTCACTGTGATCACCCCTGACTCGTGGAATACACCTCTTTTATTCCACACCACAATATGCAATCACAATGCATAATAACATGTATCATAATATTAATGCATCACATTGCATTCATCATGTGTCAAATAGACAAACATAAAGTACATGTTACCGTTGGGATGCCCGTACGTCGCTTACGTACCTTTCCAAAATGTAGTGTGTTGCGGGACTCTATCCCCTGCGCTGTGTAGCTATCTGTGAAGGCTCTACACCAGTGTAGAACACAATATTAGATGCCAATTTATAGTCCAAAATCAAAAAATCCAACAAAATATCATTTTTCATTATTCTGCCTCTGGCGATCGACTCGCCAGACTTCACTGGCCCATGGCAATCGATCGCGCCATTCGGGGCGATCGATCGCTTGCCTTTGATTTTGGCCACTGGCCTTCGGCGATCGATCGCCCCGTTTGTGGCGATCGATCGCCACATGCTCTGTGCGCGATATTTTCCAGATTTCCGAGCACCTTGTTTCATACACTTAAAACCACATCATAACGCATATAAAAAAGCTCGAATAAAAATGCTAGGGACTTCACCATACATCCATGAAAGGGCTTAAACCAAAGTTTCAATAAAAACTTAGCTTATCATGTATCATAGTAACCCCAAAAGTTCAACACTCAACCTAAAATTCCCCAGAAACAGGGCATAAAACTCAGCCCAGAATTCTCGAGCATGCATCTTCACAACCCCAAAACTACCACATAACTCGTAACCCATGCTCAAGGAAACATGCTAGTAACATCACAAAACTACCATGTATGTGTTCACGTCAAAGGTTTATTCAACACCTAAGCTAACATCCTTCAAATCTTCATGATAAAACCCCTACTCAACATACATACAGAGCACTTCCTCTGCACAGATTTTTGAACACTATGTTTTCCATGCTTAAATCCTTCACATAAAACATGTAACATGCTCAAAGAAAAATACTGGAAGCTTCATAACAACACCATGTAAGCATTTAAATCGAAGGTTTTAAGAAACGTAAGCTAACATGCCATTTTCACACCACTTAAAAACTTGAACTAAATCAAGCTTAAATAAAAAACAGAGCATGGTTTCTCACCCTACTTTGCTCCGATTTTTGGAGGGTCTCCAAGCAATGAAAATGGAAGGGCTCCACACGATTTTGCTTAGCAGATGCTGAAGATTATTTGGGAGAGAAAGGGCGAGAGTTGGAGTGGAGGAGAAGGGTGAAATGATTGTGCCAAGTGGGGTGGAAAGTCAGCCTTGTTGTGTCAGCATGGGGGGTTGGGGGTTGGGTGTTGGGTGGTATGATGTGTTATGTTTTGGTCCCGGTATTTTAGCACGATGTATTAAAATATCCTCACATGATATTTATAGTATTTTCTCAATAAAATACTTTAATTCCATTTAAACATGCTTCACCAAAACAAATAACACACACCCCAAATAAACATGACACAACCCCAAAATCCCAACATATATCACATGCACCCTGAAATGCATCTCCCCAATAATATAAATTCAACCCCATGAATTAACACCAAAATCATCATAATTTAAATAAATGATTAAAATCACATAATCATTTCGGGGATATCACAAAGCCAAAGTCTTCTAGTGTAACCTTCATGCAAAGGAAGAAGGGGAGACGCAGAAGCGTTGTGCTTCGAACTTCCAGAACATAATCTGTGTCATTTACTTACTGCATTTTACCATTCAGTTACTTTAACTCACAATTCCAGCAGACGTCTTCCGCACTATTAATAGTGGCTGCTGACTTGCCAACTATTGAGAAGCTACTGCAGTACTTAACAGTCTGTTGTAAGAAGAATAATCGAAATTGAGTCTAGTGTTTATTCAACCCCCCTTCTAAACACTACTATGATCCTAACATTCCACATGTTTGTGTTTCTCATTGTTATTTTTTTGCGTTGCCCACCAAATGTTGATGGTGTTTGATTTATTTACTAGCTGCGATGTAATATATCATTTGATTTATACAAGGAAAATATCCCACGTGAACGAATCCAACAAGAAACTAATCTACTGATCGCGAATGTGACAGAAGATTTGTATATACATATTTGTTCTTGAGTGGTTGTTATATTGATGTTGTCATTAACAATGTGTAAAACCAAATCATATCGAAGAATGCTAAGAAACATTTTAGGTATAATACAAATATGTCCTAACATTATTCCTATCTATAAAAATCACAACAAACATAATATTATTTTATCACCATATATCATAAGTTTATAGTCATCATTTTAACCACTCTCTTTACTAATCATTCAATAATCACATTCTTCATACCAAGAATGCTTTAAAATTATATTTATATTAAAAATTAATATATATTCACGTACTGCCAAATAAATTAAGGCCCGTTTCGATGGAACGATTTCAAATCCTTAATACAAATCTATTCAGACTGTTTAACTAATTTTGAAATCCATGGATTTCAAATTCACCTTAAATTTAAGGCATTTTTTAACAATTTCAAGATATTTCAAATTATTAATTATTGAAGTCATTTCAAATTCAAATTTTGAAATCCATTATTGAAATGAAATCATTCAATCCAAATAGAACCTAAGAGAGTGTTTGGATCAACGAATTTGGGTTGATTTGGATTTCAAATCCTCAGCCCAAATCCGTTGTAACTGTTTGGGGACAAAATGGATTCGGGATTTCAAATCAGCCGATTTTGTCCCATGAATTTAAGCTGCAGTTCAAGAGGATTCAGAATCTCTCCTTAAATCATTTCTAATGTTTATTCTTCCGGGTCGGCGGCGTCTCTCATCACTCAATTTCTTCACGACCGCATGAAGTAAATTTTTTCACTTTGTTACCATAAGCACTCATGGATAGTTTTGTTCTGCCACTCAATCTATTTCGCTTTCAGAGTCGAACCCTGGAATCTGGATTCAATGTATGGAAGTTTGGTTTATTTTTGGAACGATTACATTTCAATTTTATTGTGTTTTCCGCTCCTGTTTGTTTGGATTCCGCTACCTATTTGTAAGTTTTTAATGCTTATTATATGGATTTCTATACGTTATTGAAAGGAAATTTTGGTGAACTCAATCGGTACTTAGCCCTTTCTTTTCTCTGACTGCTGAATTTTGGCCAAGTTTGAATTTTATATGGATTTTTAGACAATTTTGTGAATATTTCACTTCCCGTGTAAGGTGAGGAAAGTGTTCAATAGGCAATGAATACATTGAGTCTGTAAAATATACTTCGAAAATATGTGTTCATACAAATGAAGGATTTCACAAATTTAAAATTCAAAATTCATGTCCTCCTCCAAATCCCTCAAACCAACCGCAACCTAAGTTAGTTTTATGGATGGTGAAACTTAACCGCTCGACCATTTTCTTTCAGTTTGCTTCTGTAATGTATTTTTGACGTATTTGTGGATTTCTTGGGCTTGAACTGTCGATAGACTAATATTTTTGCGTGCTTTGCATCTTTTATTTGGAACCACATTTGCCTATATTTGTGATTTCTTGGGCTGCGCCTGCCACCTAAGCATAGCTAGGAGCTCGCCTTGAACAACTATGTTTTGCACCTATGGAGAACCCCTCACCCAAGCACGGCCCTTGGCGCTACAAAGAGCGCCTCCACAAATTAAGGTCCGATCTGGGCAGCCCAATAACAATTAAATTAAGCCCAAATACACAGAGGATAACTCTTATAATACTTTGGTGCCCTGCATGCATGCAAGTTTTTTATTTCCTTTTTCTTCCGGTTCAATTACACAGTGCATGCAGAAACTTCTCCTTTGATTATGCTATATCTTAACTGATACATTTATCTTTATATTATTATTGAATATTTTGTATAATATTTTAACAACATTCACTTTATATATGTGAATTCTAAGATTTCTGCCTACTAGGCCTTAATCAGACAAGGCGCATGCCTCCCTTACGCCTCAGCTCCACGAGGCCCGTGCACCTTAGTTGACCTTGTGACTTGAACAACTATGCAGCAAACACCAGCGCCCAAATTGAAATACAAGGACCATTAATCTGATGTTTACAAACTAATAAGTAAAAAATACTCACGGGACCTTTTCTCATGCCAAGCAATATAAGATAGGAACAAACAGAACAATACAACCATATCAGTTACAAAATAAGCCGAAGATTCTTATCCCGCTTCATTCATGAATCAATTGTTAAAGTGCGAAAGAGTAGCCGTACATATAGCATTATGTGAAAGGATTGTCAAATATCCATCAGATTCTTTGGCAAAGAAGTGGCAGTTAGAGCAGTTATTTTGTTAGGGCATGTGCAACCGGGAAACTGAAGTGGAACTAGCGGAAACTTTCAGATTAAACAGAACAGAATCAGATTGAAAGCTAGAAAGATTACAGAGTTAAAGAGTTCTTCGAGATAGTGAAAAGTGATAAAAGAGAGCTCAAGAGAATTGATCATTGTAATGCATAAGAGGGATTCAACTGAGTGAATTCTGTATTGTTGTAGGCACCAAGGGCTCTTGGAGCGAGAGGCACAAGGTGTGTGGTGAGGCTTGGGCCTTTCAAAGACGGGCACATTGAAGAGGAAAAAACGATATATATGTCAAACAATTTTGTATCAAATTGAAACATTAAGCATAAAAATAAACTAATGATTAGTTATGAACTCTGAATTAGAAACCTCAAATTAAGTATTTAACCCATCAATGTTCTTCTGTTGTCACCAGGGGGCTCGGGCCTGCTGAGCCTTGCGCCCACACATTGTCACAAAAGCAAATTTTCAGCTAAGAGAAGATTGCCATATGATTCATAGGGTTATAAGTAGTGCTAGTTCCTTTGATAAACTCCTCTCTTTATTAACATTAAAGCTAACTTTTATTCCCTCGAGTTATTCATTTATACATCAATAATGAAACATAAACTCTTAAACCCTAAGCTTTGTCCATTTTCATAATAAAAATAGCTCAATTGTTAACCCTCACAATCCGAAGTACAGCCAAGATGATATGGCAACTTAAAGAGAGTACTCCAATTAGAATAACAAGAAATAAAAAAAAACACAAGGATTAGTATGGCTTACTCGTTTGGCAGCACAGAAAACACAATCACAAGAAACCACCATTTCCACGAAACAAAACCAGTAACATTATCAGTTGAGTACCATCAAGGGAAATAAAAAATTATAGTCTTCTCCAGACTAAATTGTTTACGTAATGGAAACCATGGAAGCATGTGTCCTCATAAATTTCTACCCCGCATAAAAAAATTGTTTCCAGACATTTTTTTCCTCAACAAAACCCATAATTATAACACAATGATAGCCAAAAGCACATAAAATAGGAAATAAAGTTCCACACTTCACCTATTTCAGTCTTGTGGAATCTCCACGTCGCCATCGGTGATCTCCTGCTGCAAATCCTTGGGATCCTTCCCATCGACAGTACATCCAACGGAAACACAGGTTCCGAGAATCTCCTTAACAGTGCCGGACAAATCCTTGGCCATAGAACGAGATCTCATCACCTTAGCGATCTCGATCACGTCGTCCAGTGAGATATTCCCATTGTGCTTGATGTTTTTGGTCTTCTTCCGGTCACGCTCGGGTTCCTTGAGCGCCTTAATGACTAAGGCAGCGGCGGAGGGGACAACGGTGACTTTAGCCTGTCGATTTTGTACGGTGAGCTTGACAGTGACGCGGAGGCCTTTCCAGTCCTTGGCGGTTTCCTTAGCGATGTCTTCACCGATTTTTTTGGGGGATAGACCGAGGGGTCCGATCTTAGGGGCGAGGGAGCTGGCGGCTCCAACTTCACCGCCGGTGACGCGGACGAAGACGTCGACGACTTGCGAGGGATCGAACTTTGGCGGCATCGTTGGCGGTTGTCTAGGGTTTTGGAGAATACACGCGGTAGCGGGAGCAAGACGAGGGATATATGGTAGCCCTTTGGGCCAATGTTTGGTTTGGGCTTGGAAACCCACACAATAGCTGGATTTGATGGACCAAAAGGTTTAAAGCTTAGGAACCAATTAGTGATTTTTGTGTATCCAAGTTTATTGTGGATTTGTTTTGTGCTAGAAATCATGCTAAGGAAAATCTATTGAAGTGTTAGTTTGATGCTTAGATTGAGTAATTTCAATTGTAAATGGATTCCTTCTCAAGCAAACGAAAAGAAGCGGACAAGGATTCATGCTTTATGCGTCCCTCTTGGATCATCATCGACGATTTCTAGGGCTTAAAGTATGTAAACAAAGTAGATCGCTCTAGTAGTAATCTACCAACCTATGAAAGAAACTCAAATGCCAAGGCTTGTATACGAGAGCGAAAGATACGTGATAATCATTCTGTTGTAAACATGTATATTCTGTTGGAAAAATAGTGCGTATTGAATTACAATTAAGCATCGGATATCAAACTAAGCGAGTCTGTAGGTCGGACTCTACTGGAAGCCGTGATCGATCGCCTTATGTTGGCTGATCGATCGTGACTCGAATGAAAAACATGTTAAAAAATCAACATGGCTCGATCGATCACGGCCAAAGGCTCGATCGATCACGCTATGAAGAAAGTTGAAATATAAAGGGCGCGTTCGATCGTGCTCTTTGGCTGATCGATCGCCCCCTGTGTGGGTTCAGCAGATTGGTGCGTCTCCTCATGTTTCAATGCGTTTTTTCATGATTTGGTGCATCCAAATGGTGTCCTTTTGGAGGCACAATTTGATCTATTATAAATATAACAATCCTTGGTCGGATTAAACACATAATTTTTTAGTTTAACAAGAATTAGAGAGATCAAAATCTGAAACATTTTGTTCATCTTTTCCATTCTTCAATTTGAGTGCTTTCAAACCTTTGTGATTTGAGGACTTGTGATTTGGAGTGCTCCTATCACAAGTCATAATCGTTGTATTTTGGAAGGCAAATTGCCAAAGCAAACCGTTAGCACCAAGGCGGGGCAATATTGTCTTAAGGACGGAGATTACAAATCTCTCCTCGACATAAACTTGGAAGCTGTTGTTATTTTGGTTATTACATTCCTAAATACACATTACAAGAGATATTTGGAATACAATCTTAAGACAATAATCGGTAACAAATGGCTTATTCGAGTGCAACAACTACTCTTGTTCATAATGTTGAAAGGCCTGAAAAGTTCAATGGGAACAACTTGAACCGGTGGCAACAAAAGATGCTCTTTTACTTGACTACACTGAGTTTGGCAAGGTTTTTAACCGAGGAGGCTCCTACGGTTGAAGAATGAGAGACTAACACCCAAAAGAGGGCGGCACTTGATGCATGGAATCAACTTCCTATGCAAGAACTATATCATAAACATGTTAGGCAATAAATTATATACCGTTTATTGTCTTATGAAAACAACAAAAGAACTTTGGGCATCGCTGGAAAAGAAGTACAAATCCGAGGATGCCGGCATGAAGAAATTCATCGTTGGATAGTTACTGAATTTCAAGATTGTTGATACCAAGCCTGTGATGGCGCAAGTTCAAGATCTACAAGTGATTTTGCACGACATGAATGCTGAGGGAATGAGTCTAAGTGACTCATCCAAGTCGCCGCTATGATTGAAAAATTGACTCCTATGTGGAAGGACTTCAAGAACTATCTGAAACACAAACGAAAGGAGATTAGTCTTGAAGATCTTATGGTTCGACTACAAATCGAGGAGGACAACAAGGTTTCCGATAGGAAGGCGGGTAGGTTTGAAATAGAACCATGGATTAACCTAGTTGAACAAACAACCGGATCAAAGCGAAAGTTTGACGGTATGGCCACCAAATGGAAAGGCGAAGAAGTTCAAAGGTAAATGCTACAAATGTGGCAAAACCTAATCACATGAAAATGATTGTCATAACAAAGACATTCGTGGGAAAACGAAAGATCAAGTCAATGTGACCGAACATGATCGGACCTCGGATGACTTAAATGATCTAATGTGAACCGCTATGATATTTGAAGTGAACTTGGTGGGCAATCCTATGGAATGGTTCATCGATTCCGATGCAAACCGACATGTGTGTTCGGACAAAGCCATGTTCTCCACATGCACTCCAATAAGTGAGCGCCAACTCTACATGGGAAACTCCACTTCATCTCCAATAGTTGGATTGGGAAAGGTGGTTCTAAAGATGACTTCGGGAAAAGAGTTGGCTCTGATCGATGTCTTACATGTTCCTGACATCTGAAAGAACTTGATATCTGGATTGGCACTAATCAAGGCGGGCTTTAGACTAGTTTTAGAATCTGAAAAATTGTACTCTCCAAAAGAGTTTTTGTAGGAAAATGCTATATGGAGAAAAGCCTGTTTGAAATGAATGTAATGACGGTTATACGTCATTTGAAAGTAATATAGTGAATGATTCTACTTATTTGATTGAGTCTTGTAATTTATGGCATGATCGTTTGGGTCATGTAAATTACGGTACATTTAACAAATTAGTGAAGTTAAACTTATTGCCTCAAATAAATGTTAACTTGAAACATAAATGTGATACTTGTGTTGAGGCCAAGTTAATGAAACCGCCATTTCATTCAATTGAAAGAAATACGACACCTCTTGAATTAATTCATACGGATCTATGTGATCTAAAGTTTGTGGAACTAGAGGTGGGAAAAAGTACTTCATTACCTTCATTGATGATTGTACGAGATATTGTTACGTCTATTTGCTAAGAAGCAAAGACGAGGCTTTGGTAGTGTTTAAACAGTACAAGAATGAAGCTGAAAATCTACTTAGCAAAAAGACAAAGAATGTTTAAGTGATAGAGGTGGAGAATATGGAGCACCGTTTGAAGAATTTTGCACTGAGGATGACATTATTCACCAAACCACTGTCCATTATTCACCACAATCAAATGGTATTACCGAACATAAGAATCGTACTCTAAAAGAGATGATGAATGCTATGTTGATAAGTTCTGAATTACCCCAAAACTTATGGAGGAAACAATCATGCCGGTCAACTTCATCTTAAACAAAATACCACACAAAAGTAAGGATGAAACTCCTTATGAGTTATGAAAAGATTACAAGCCTTCCAACAAATACATGAAAGTGTGAGGGTGCTTGGCTAAGGCAGAAGTACCAAAGCCAAAGCAAGTAAAAATATAGCCGAAAACAATAGATTGCATTTTGATATGCACATAATAGTAGTGCATATCGATTCATGGTTCACAAGTCGGAAATAGATGATGTGCACAAAAGTATAATTATTGAATCAAGGAATGTGATATTTTTTGAAGATGGGTTTCCTTGTAAAGAAAACAAGGAAACAAGTCCTAAGAAAAGGGTGTATGAATACGCTAATTGTGACTCTATTGAGGAAGTAGAGCCACGACTTAGCAAGAGAACTAAAGTGGCTAAGACTTATGGTCCTGACTTCGTAACATATATGTTAGAAACCAAGATCGCTTAGTGATGCCTTGTCTTGCCTCGAGTCTTCTATGTGGAAAGAGGCCATCAATGGCGAGATAGAATCCATAATGCAAAAAACACACGTGGGAATTTGTAGACCTTCTAACAAGAAGTAAACCATTGGGATGCAAATGGATTCTTAAAAGGAAATATAATTCCGATGGTTCAATTGATAAGTACAAGGCAAGACTCGTGGCAAAATGATATAGACAAAAAGAAGGCCTTGATTACTTTGATACATATTCGTCAATCACGAGAATTACATCCATTAAAGTGATCATCGTTATCGCTGCTCTAAACAATTTAGAGATACATCAAATGGATGTAAAAATGGCATTCGTCAATGGGGAACTTGAGGAAGAAATTTATATGCAACAACCCGAGGGGTTTGCATTTTTCGGACAACAGAAAAAGGTGTGTAGACTCGTTAAGTCATTGTATGGGCTAAAGCAAGCGCCGAAACAATGGAATGAAAAATTTGACAAAACAATGTTGTCAAATGGTTTCAAAATTAACGAGTGTGACAAATATGTATATATGAAAAACACACCTAAAGCATATGTAATAGTATGCTTGTACGTTGATGATATACTCATAGTGGGAAGCAATTTAGAAATCATCAACGCGACGAAGAAAATGTTAATAAAACATTTTGAAATGAAAGATATGGGTGAAGCTGATGTGATACTTGGAATTAAGAACTCCAAGACATCCGAAGTATGAGTGTTATCGCAGTCTCATTATGTTGAGCAAATACTCGAGAAATTTGTCGCGAATGACACGTCGTCTGTAAAGACACCCTATGACCCAAATCTACATTTGGTTAAAAACAAAGGAGACCCTGTCATGAAATTAGAATACTCAAGGATAACTGGTAGTCACATGTATCTCATGAGATATACACGTCCTGATATTGCATATGCGGTTGGCAAACTAAGTAGATTCACGAGCAATCCAAACAATGACCATTGGAAGGCTTTGACGATGGTACTTAAATATTTAAGATACACCCTGAATTATGGACTGCATTATACAAGATATCTGCTTTATTGGAAGGATACAGTGATGCAAATTGGATATCAGACACGCAAGACTCCAAGTCGACCAGTGGTTATGTGTTTACCATTGGAGGGGCTGCAGTGTCGTGGAAATCTACCAAGTAAACTTGTATTGCTAGATCCACTATGGAATATGAATTCAAAGTTTTGGGTAAAGCGGGAGAAGAAGCCGAATGGCTTAGAAGTTTCTTGGAAGAAATTCCTTGTTAGGAAAACATGTGCCTCCAATTAAAATATATTGTGATAGTCAATCGGCTATAGGAAGGACACATAGTAGCATGTGTAATGGCAAGTCTAGACATATATGTAGACATAATACCATTAAGCGGTTGATCTCTAATGGCGTTATTTCCATTGACTACGTGAAGTCAAAGGATAATATTGTGGATTCGCTTACAAAAGGCTTGCCTAGAGATCAAGTATATAGTTTATCGAAGGGAATGTGGTTAAAACCCTATAATCCAAATCTCATAGTGGATACCCAACCTTGTTGACTGGAGATCTCAAGATTTAGGTTCAAAAGAGAACTAAATTATGAGATTGTATAAATACCTTGGAGATCAATCTATAACACATTCCTATGATAAGGGGTATAGCCTGCAAAAAGGGTACGAGGATAGGCAAAAGACATTTAATGATTCCTACGACATATTAGGATATGTTGGAGTATAGCGGGATACTCTTTTAGGAGAACACCTACGTAAGTGCGAAGTGTGGCCGCTTCAGAGAATAGAAAGCACTTATAAAACCAAGGGTGGTCCATGGCCGAAATGGACACAACCGTAAGAAACCAATACGAAGGTTAGAGTTGTTATGGTGTGGGTTCAATTGTCTAGGTTTACATCAACGACTAAATAGTTCAAGACTATAAGTTCACTATCAAGTCAAGTAAATCTGACTGAATATTACTACGGAAATTTCAAGGCCTCAAGCTACCTCTCCAGATATCATAACAATTCGTCCAAGGCACTCAATTGCATCATGCATTAATTTAATACATGTGGGGGATTGTTGGAAAAATGGTGCGTATTGAATTACAATTAAGCATCGAGATCAAACTAAGCGAGTCCGTCTGTCGGAGTCTATTGGAATCCGCGATCGATCGCCGTATGTTGACCCATTGATCGCGACTCGAATGAAAAACATGTTGAAAAATCTGCATGGCTTGATCGATCGCGGCCAAAGGCTTGATCGATCGCGCCATGCGAAAAAGTTGAAATATAAAGGGCGTAATTGATCGCGCCCTTTGGCCGATCGATCGCGCTCTGTGTGGGATCAACAGATTCATGCGTCTCTTCATGTTCCAATGCATTTTTTCATGATTTGGTGCATCCAAATGGTGTCCTGTGGAGGCACAATTTGATCTAGTATAAATAGAACAATCATTGGTTGGATTAAACACACAATTTTCGAGTTTAACAAGAATTAGAGAGATCAAAATCTGAAACATTTTGTTTATCTTTTCCATTCTTCAATTTGAGTGCTTTAAAACCTTTGTGGTTTGAGGACTTGTGATTTGGAGTGCTCCTATCATAAGTCATAGTCGTTGTATCTTGGGAGAAAAATTGCCAAAGCAAACCATTAGCACCAAGGCGGGGCAATATTGTCTTAAGGACGGAGATTACAAATCTCGTCTTGACATAAACTTGGAAGCCATTGTTATTTTTGTTATTACATTCCTAAGATACACATTGCAAGAGATATTTTGAATACATATTCAGGTATATCAAAAAATCGACTCGATATTTGATTTTACTGTTAAATTTCCCTAACATGTGATAAAACAAGTAAACCAAGAGACGAAAAATGCAACACATGAGTGCCATAATTAGTGTACTTCACCAAATATCTCAAAATTCCTATCAAATCGAAGATAGAAGAGAGGGGAAGAGTATTACCAAACTATCTGCTCGAAAATCCATCAAGAATCGAGCCTCCATCGACTTTTCTTCAAGGGAGAAAAGCGAAGGAAAATGGTTGAGAGAGAGAGAGAGAGAGAGAGAGAGAGAGAGAGAGCCAATGCCAAATGATTGAACACCGAGTCCACTTGATATATATAGTACCAAGGTTCCAAAAACCCGAGTCTCAAATACTCGCATCATAATCCATTAAAATTCATTTGTGTTCATTAATTATCTCACACTCACTATTTTCATTACCAACATCATTCCAAAGTTCCCCAGATTTCAGATCTCACTACCAACACAATTCCAAGGTTTAACACCTTAATGAGAATAAATCTCAACCTCTGGGCCCAACGACCCCGATACCGGATAAAAATCCCTGGAACTCTCAACACTGCAGTTATCTCATAATTACTACACTTAAAATCCATTACGGGTTATAATCACTCCGGGATTATCATGATGAATTTTTGGATATCACTTTTTGCAACAATCCAAGCATGATATAATCAAAACAAAACTAAACTAAAGTTAAAAGTAATAATAAACTCTCAGTGTCGACTCTGGTTGTAGATCGTCTATCCTTCTCTTGATTTCTTCTCAATCATCTCTTTAATCGCCTTGTTGGAGATGTTCCAAAATCATAGGGTGAAAGGTTGAATAATGGTTGATAGATGAAGTGAGGGATGGTCGTGTCTTGGGTGAAGGATGGAAACGTGTGATTGGTGAGGGGAGAAGAAATGGGCGTGTGTGATTGGGTGATTAGAGGCCGGAGGTTCGGTGAAGATTTGTGATTGGTGAGGGAAAGAGGTAGGAGGTTTAGAGCTCTGAATTGGTGTGAAGTGTAAGGTTATATGGTTTGAATGGAAGGAGGCATGAGTTTTTTGAAGGAAAGATATGTGAGGATGGGATTTCGGTTGTGGCATGTGAATTCTTTCCTTCTACTGCATGATTCTCACGTGAGTCAAGAATTTTAAAATCTAAAAATCACCTTAACCATTATCTGATTATCTTGGTCCAATAATATCTTGCTTTCTCTTCTTTTCTTATCTGTGTTGCACACTGTCTTAAATGAAGATCATTGCCATGTGAGTTTCCTTGCTGTGATGATGAATTTCCTATGCTGGTTTGTTTCCTTGCTTCGTGAATAACTATCTGCTCGAATCTGCTGAATCTTGTGTGATGCATGAAGTCACGTGAGTTTCCTTCTATGCTTGTCAACCTCTAGCCATCTAGATTTGTGCCAAATCCTGACTCGCGATCGATCGCCACCTCCTTGCGATTGATCGTTATTTCTTTATGCCCGTGTGGAGATCGATCGCTTGTTCCTCGCAATTGATCGCTAACTTTGAATTATTATTTTTCACCACATTGCATGCGGCGATCGATCGGTGCAACTCTTCAAGATCGATCGGTGGCCTTCAATTCATCCAAGCATGAAATATGCCCTTCCCTTTAGCTCAAATCCTTCACTTTTACGCACTTGGACATTTATTACTGAAACGCACAAAAACAACACAAAATGGCATAATATCGTCCAGGAATCGTAATTAAATACACATAAAATCCTTGAAATATAAGTATAAAAATCACACTTATCAACTCTCCCAAACTTATCACTTGATCGTCCTCGATTATGCATTAAAATCACAAGGTTGAGTTTATTCTCGACACTTGAAATAAATTAATTCGTGACTAGCATTTATCTCAGAAATCTCACTTACACACATACCAAGGTTGAACAAGAAATGTTTTCTCCTAAATCAAGCAACATATCTCAAAATCGGAATGTATGTGTGTGCTATTTGTTGGGATATGCCCTAAGACAACTCATTAGATGATTGTTTATGACATACAATGTATTATAATTTGTTAATGGCAATTCATTATTATATATTATTCGAGTATCTGTGTAACATGAATTAATATATAAGTTAATGTCCTTAGAATAATATCGTATTGTTCTTAAAGATTGTCCCTAGTCAAGTATTATCATGAATCGGGATAATGATAAAGCATTGAGACTATGTTTTGATTGAGGAATTGTTCACATATATGAGATATCAAATCAACACATGGGTGCATGTTAGAGAACGATGTACTGGACAGACCCACCATGAGAATGCTACATGGATAGTTATATGAACGTCATAAGCAATTCTCATAGTGATAATAATGTATGTAATCCTTACGACTTGAGATCACCAGAGATCCCAACATAAGGAGTCATGTATCTTGATATTGTCAAACATTACCTGTAACAGGGAAAGCTATAAAGACAATCATTGGATACACCACGAATTATGTAGAGGGATGTTGAGTGATCAAGAAAGGATTTGTCCCTCCTATATAACAGGAGAAGTGTTTGGTCCCATGATCAAGTAAGACTAAAATGCATGGCCATGCTCGAATGAGTCAATATGTGATATTGAGCTTATTCGTTTATTCTAGTTCTACTTGGGGATCAAGAAATAAAAGATTGAATATATGAGTATGACTATTCCATGACTCGTGTTCAATCTAAACACATTGGACAAAGGGATTAAGTTACATGGTTAATATTATCACAGTTCGTAGGTTATGTCGAGTCAATGACATTCTTGTAATTTGGATAGCCTTGATGTGTTGCTAGATACCGCTCATTGCTTGTGACATAAAATTAGATTTTATGTCACTGCCAACATTGCAAGATCCTATCGGGTAGCACAAAAGATCAAATCAATAAAGGGAGATAAAATTCATTGGATGAATTAATTAAGAAGAGTCTGAATTAGAAATATTAGATATATGGATTTAATTAAGATATTGGGTTTGGGCCAATGAGGCTTTTTGAAAGCCTTTAATTAAATCTAATATAAGATCTAATATGCTAACAAGGTTTTAATTAAGTGTTGATTATTAGAAAACCTAGTAGCCACCATAGACAACCTCTCGGCCGCCGCCACTCTTCTCAACCTCACGGCCGCCGCCGCCGTGAATAGTGAGTAGGAACGGCTGTCGTTTGATCGGTTTCGAGCCGTGAGTCTTGTTTTGGTTTAAGAACGAGTCTAGTAACTTGTTCTTGAACACCCTTTTCGATTTGATCGTGTGGATACCGTAGAGACAAATGTGCAAATCTTTGTTCGTGACTCGTGGTGTTGCAACGAGGAATCTGCTTCAAACACGCTACAAGGGTATGATTCTTATCAATCTCGATATGATTACTTTGTATAGGTCCATTGTAGGAATCCAGTTTTTATTTTCCGCTGCGTTTTGCTTGATGGGATTCCTAACACTATTGTCAATCAAAAGTTCCATACATATCTTCAAGATCAAATCATGTTAATCAAATCAAATTAAAGATTATCGTTGAGCACTCCATATGCCTATTTTTCAAATACTTCTCCACTAATGTAATTACTCCATAAACTTGGGTCAAAATGACTTTTCAAGCTTGTAATGTTAGGCCTTTGGTGTCGTTTTTTAAAGGAAAAGGTAGGATAAGTGCAAAGAAGAGAGTGTAACTTATAAAGTTCACTTTTGTAGCGCATATTGAGCTTTTCTCCTTTTTTCTAGCCTTGGCCACTTTGGGTCTTATTTATATACTTTTTTTTTCAAGGCTCTTTTTTTCTTTTCTTTTGCTCATTCATTAACATTTTTCACTAATAAGCTCATCAAGATATAACAGTATAAGTGCATCCAATGATTCATTATACCTCCTTAGGGTAAGGATAAAATTTTCATTTAGGCTCGTAAGGTAGGCATAATGAGTTAAACAAGAATGTCGAATGTGGTCTAATTATATGCAATGCATAAACCATTCTTTTTCAATAAAGCTCAAAATGGGACACTAAGGATTAATATATATCATGGTAAGCTTGAAAGGCTCAAACGTGTCAAAATCGTCTAGATCATTTCCAAATCAAGTTTGTAACTATAAATTTCACATCAAAGTGTCATCATCAAATAGGTTCTAGGATAACTTTAAGATGCTCAAGACAAATCATCAAGTTCACAACAATTATCACTATTCATCATGCAATCCACAAGATCATGACTCAATGTGTTCAATATATTCCTCATTCTTGACATGCTAACTCAAAACAGGATGTTCATGTACCAGTACAACAATCATCAAAATTCAAGTTCATATGCATAGTGAGATCAAAATCCTCATTGAATAGTCACTACTATAATTCATTCTTTTCTCAAGTTTGAACTCATAAAAAAAATTAGCTCATAATAATCGAACGATTCAAGTTCAATTAAGCACACAACATGTAGATTGAACAAGTAAAACATGCAAGCAACTACTCCCCCAAACTTAAATCAAACATTGTTCTCAATGTTTAAAAGAATCAAAAGGGAAAAGTAAACTTCCCTGATCAAGACGCTTGCATGAGGATTGAGGAAGATCGGCTTTTGAAAGCTCCACTACTATAGGGGTTCATGCTCCCACTGAGTACCTAGCAAGAGAAGAGTGCAAATAATCGAATCGAGAGATAAACAAACTATAAACAAAAACTGAAAATAAAACAAAACTAAATAGCAAAAGGATATGCTTGGGTTGCCTCCCAAGAAGCGCTAATTTCTTGTTGTCGGCTTGACCATCAGAAGAAACCATCAAAGAGTGGTTGCCGCCCGTAGTAAGTATCATATGATACCACAAATGGGTCTTCATTCAGTATGGCCTCAAGATTGGCATGAATGTAACAGTGTAGGCTCGTCGCCCCAACAACATTCTTTGATTGGTAGGTATGGGAGAAGGATTATATGCTTGACTTGATATCATGGAGGATGTAGTATGGTGAAGTTGGCATCGATGGGAAGAAAGGATCCACATATGGTGCTCATCGTCATTTTCAAAAATCTCCTCCTCCAACATCACTCTTGGCTCGTCTTCCCATATGATCTCCTCGGTTGACTTTTCCACTGTAGGCTCAATCAGTTCAAGAGGCTCAACTTCCTTTGATTATTCCACATGAGTAGGATCACTCCCTCAAACTTGATTAGTTGAGTGATCATCATCATGTAACCAGGTCTGGTTTGTAGATCTCGTCTCATCCTCTTGGCAGCTCATTGAAATGGTTTCCACAAGGATTGCTAATTGCTGTCTAGGTGACGTATAGAATTGGTCTGGTTTTCTAAATGTTGCTCAGTTGATGCCATGAATCTAAGTAACACATCCTCTGATTGAGCCATTACTTCTGCAGAACTATCTCTCTTTTCTCCGTGATGCTCAAATGGTTGGTTTATAAGATGAGGGTAGTGAGGCTCTGGTGTGTATTGGTGACTCCAACCTTGTAATGAAGGACCCCAATGCCAGTGTAATCAAAGTCTGCCATACCATTGAATAGGTGCAACACACCGTCTTCATCTCTATCAAACACGGGACTCCCAGTTGCCAAAGCTCCACTGAATACCCATCCTTGTGTCTCTGCATCCAATCCATTATAGAAATTTTGCAGAAGAGTATGTTCGAAAAGTTATGCCGGAAAGTGGTTGTCAAATTGTTGAATCTCTCCCACGCTGCATAGAATGGCTTTGAAGGTTGTTGGTCAAAGCTTATGAAGACTTGTTGATGAAGCATCTCCAGTACCTAACTAGAAAAACAAAATAAAATAATTATATTATATTATATTTTTTTTCAAATTAAATAAACAAAGAAAAAATGGTTAAATTACAGTCAAAGAATCTCGTATGATATTACTAAAGTTAGTCACCGGCAACGGCGCCAAAAACTTGATCACGATTTGTTTCAACAATAAATTTTCAGTGTAGCACAATTATACCTTAAGTGCACGGTGTCAAGTGCACGGTGTCAAGTTTTAGTATAGACAAGAAGAATACGGATTGTCGAACCCACGGGGACTAAGAAGCAAGTACCAAATAAGATATCTTTAAACTATATTTAACCTACGATAATGAATGAATAATTAAACTAATTAACAAACATAAAATACTAATAATAATCCAACCAAGGTAATCAAAGTTAACGAGAAAAATCCCTAGAGAATATTATCGAGACTTTGGCTCACCAATGCAATCCCCTACAATTCTTAATTGAATATCCAAATATTTCTAAAGTGAAGAGTTTTCCTAATTTTTCTAATATACTATGGTCAAGCTATATTGAACCTAATATTGAGATGCAACAAGTCAATGGTCATGCACTTATTTAACAACTCAATATTGCTTAAGCTTTGTGAAAACTTCTACCTTTCGATTTTGGTAAATCTATTGGTATCACATGTGTGATAGGTTTTACTTGGTCCGTCTCAATCTAAGATCCACGGTATGAATTATTAGTTCTGTATCACAATATCGTATGGTCAACCTCAATTGCAATACTAAAATAATTCCAAGGTGATCAAACCCTCAAAAACATTAAAATCATAAAACATACTCAAAGAATTATAAGAATTCAATCGTCAAATCATCAAATCATAGGTTCATGATAAGCCTCGATAAATAATTTTATTTCATCATCATAAATAAATACTAATACTTAAACATGTCTTGCAACAATCCAAGCATGATATAATCAAAACAAAACAAACTAAAGTTTAAAAGTAAGAATAAACTCCCAGCGTCGACTCTGGTTGTAGATCCTCGCTCCTTCTCTTGCTTTCTTCTCGATCGTCTCTTTAATTGCCTTGTTGGAGATGTTCCAAGATAATAGGGTGAAAGGTTTAAGAATGATTGATAGATGAAAGTGAGGGCTGGCCGTGTCTTGGGTGAAGGATGGAAACATGTGATTGGTGAGGGGAGAAGAAGTGGGTGTGTGTGATTGGGTGATGAGAGGCTGGAGGTTCAGTGGAGATTTGTGATTGGTCAGGGAAAGAGGTAGGAGGTTTAGAGCTCTGAATTGGTGTGAGGTGTGAGATTATACGGTTTGAATGGAAGGAGGCGTTTTGTGAAGGAAAGAGATGTGATGATGGGATTTCGGTTGTGGCGTGTGAATTCTTTCCTTCTACTGCATGATTCTCATGTGAGTCAAGAATTTTAAAATCTAAAAATCTGCTCAACCATTATCTGATTATCTTGGTCCAATAATATCTTTCTTTCTCTTCTTTTCTTATCTGTGTTGCACGTGTCTTGAATGAAGATTGATACCCGCTAGAAGATACCACCTGACGAGCCGACCTAGCTCCAAGGCATGTTACTCGGCATTCTTCGGCGAGACCTCGCCTACCCATCCGAGCTCTTTTGCGAGGCCCGACCTGTTTGGCCAACCTGTTTCGCCTTACCTGTTTCCTTCCGTTACTCGACGTGAGACCTCTTTTGAGAACCCGAGCTGATAGGCCGAGCTCTCCTCATTTCCCTTGTTGCTACCGGCTCTCAGCAAGGAAACCAGTTCCCCAAGATATCTGGTCCTAGATATGCGGAGCAATATCAGGGATTTGATTGTATTATCAGGATCTTGACATATCTGGATAAGATTTGTATAAACATGGAAAGAGTCCTTGTTGCCATACTACTCTTAGGTTTCCGCCTATAAATACCAGGTTTGGAGTATTGATTAGGGACCAATGTTATAATTGCTTTCACTTACAGCATATATTCTCTTCATATTCTCTCGCCTGACTTGAGCGTCGGAGGGGACCCGCCGGAATAACTTCCGGCCCCTTCTCACATTTGCTTCGTATTTTCAGGTCATTGCAGAGGATATTGCTAATACCCCGGCTGTTATATTGAGTGTTGGAGAAAGAGAGGTGAACCCCTCTCTATTGATATCAGCAAGTCATCGCAAATTTAGGTGATATCAATTGGCGCCGTCTATGGGAACTATTTACTGAATTGAAGACGTTGATATGGCTGGACGACGTGGACGTGGGCGTGGAGTCAGGAGGAATCAGGAAGAAAGATTAAATCCCAGTGTTGAAAATCAAGATGTTCCTCCACAGCAGGAAGATCAGGCACCTCCATCTGTTATGAAGGTGGGAGATATGACTATGGAGCAACTGGCACAATTCATCAGTCAGACCATGCAAAATACTCTTTTCCAACACCAGGTTCCGCCACCAACGGAATCTAATCAACCTCCACCGCCTTCTCAAACAAATCAGGCGCCTTCGCCTGTTCAGCCAGAACAGGTCCGTGAAAACAATAGGGTAGCCAGTGCTGTGGTAGATACACAAGTAGAGCCTCCGTTAATAGATCCAATGGAGGCTGTATGGGGAGAGATAAGGCGATTGGGTCAGCATCTTGGTGGCCGAACTCCAGTGGCTAGGAGAGAAAGTCCATTCTCCCTAATTATTCTAAGAGAGGAACTCCCGCCAAATTTCAGACAACCTGCAGTGGGAGAATATGATGGAAGCACAGACCCTGAAGAGCATCTTGGAAGATTTGAGAATGCTGCTCTGTTGCATAGGTATTCTGATGGGATCAAATGCCGTGTTTTCCTTACCACCCTGGTTAGATCGGCGCAACAGTGGTTTAATTTACTTAAACCAAACACTGTAAGCTGCTTTGAGGAGTTCAGTTCGGCCTTTCTAAACCAGTATGCCAGCAGTAAGAGGTATCAAAAAACTTCTTTGAGCTTGTTCACTACCAAGCAGAATGAACAGGAGTCCTTGAGGGAGTTCGTACAACGCTTTAACGGGGTAGCCTTAGAGGTCCCCACTGCAACGATGGATGTCCTTATTAATGCCTTTACACAAGGGCTTAAGGCAGGAGAGTTCTTTAAATCCTTGGTAAAGAAAACTCCTAGAAGTTATGACAAACTTCTGGAAAGAGCTGAAAAGTATATCAATCTAGAAGATGCTCAGAGACAGAGAAGGGTTGATCTGCGGCCATCAGAGAAGAAGGATAAGTTAGAGTTAAGCAAGAAAAGAACTGTTGACAGGGCTGATGAAAGTGGTCGAAGTAGAAGTCAATTTGCATCACGCATACCTCTATCCATGAGCTTGGAAAGAGCTATGGAAATATGTGATGATAGAAAGAAACTGGAAAGACCCAGGAAGATGGATAATGGGTCCCGTACACCTATTTCTGATAAGTATTGTGAATTCCATAGAGAGTACGGTCATATAACGAATGAGTGCCAGAAGCTTGAAGATGAGGTAGAAAGAATCATCAGAAGAGACTTTGAAATAAAAACTCTGCTAACAAGGAAGCAGGAACCTTCTCAGAAAGGACAGGGTAGAAGCCGGTACCGAGGTAAAAGAAGAGAAAAGACACCATATAGGGGCCGAACCAGGTCCCGTGAAAGGGGTATCGCTCCTAAAGAAACAGATAATCAAAGGAGAAGGGTCGAACAGGTGGATAATAATCCTACCCGAGGAACTATTAATATGATCTCAGGGGGACCCACGGATGGAGACTCGGGCAGAGCTCGGAAAAGTCATGGTAGAAGAATGGAAAATTTCGAAGTATCAGAAGAGTTAATTGAAAGGGATGAGCCTGTCATAAGCTTCGGACCTAATGATCTGAGAGGAGTTGCTACTCCACACAACGATGCCCTAGTCGTGACTGTAACCATAACTAATTATGACGTAGCAAGGATCTTCATTGATACTGGGAGCTCAGTCAATGTCTTATTTAAAGATACCTTAGAAAAGATGCAGATAGAGGGGTCAAAATATGAACACATTGCAACTCCTCTGTATGGGTTCACCGGGCACGCAATTCAACCGCTTGGACAGATCAACTTGCCCTTATCTCTGGGTCATGGGATGTCTCGCATAACAAAGATGGTTAATTTCACTGTGGTAGAGGCACCTTCATCGTACAATGCAATCTTAGGCCGACCTGCAATGAAGGACTTCAAGGCGGTAGCTTCTACCTATCATCAGAAATTAAAATTCCCAGTGGGTAGAGAAGTTGGGGTTCTTTGTGGTGACCAGAAAACAGCCCGCAGATGTTACGTGGACGAAGTAAAGGAAGACGTGAAGCGAGCTCGTCGGGAGGTCGGTTGTATTGAAAGAGCTGGGTATAGTGTTCCTAAAGACAAAGGCATTCCCAACAGCTTGGATGAAGAACCTGAAATAATTGAGCTAGTCTCTACTGATCAAAAAGTAAAAATAGCCAAGGACTTGGAAATAAACATTAGAGCCAATCTCATTTCATGTTTAATTAAAAATGAGGATATCTTTGCCTGGAGTGCTCGAGATCTAAGAGGAATTAGACCAGACGTACTAGAACATCATTTGAATGTGCTCTCGGGAGTCCAACCTGTAAAACAGAAGAAAAGACATTTTGGACCTGAAAAGGATAAGGTCATAAAAGAGCAGGTGGAGGAGCTCCTTCGGGCAGGTCAAATTCGAGAAATACAATTTCCAACATGGCTCTCAAATGTGGTCTTAGTACCAAAGAGCTCTGGAAAGTGGAGGATGTGTATAGACTTCAGAGATCTTAATAAGGCATGTCCGAAGGGTTGTTACCCATTACCAAGGATTGATCAGATGGTTGATTCAACAGCGGGACATCAGTACTTGTGCTTAATGGATGCCTACCAGGGATATCATCAGATTCCTCTGGCTAGAGAAGATCAAGATAAAGTCAGTTTTGTCACATCAGATGGGACTTTTTGCTATGTTGTTATGCCCTTCGGGCTCAAGAATGCAGGAGCTACTTACCAGCGTTTGATGGACAAGGTGTTTTCAAAACAGCTAGGCCGCAATGTGGAAGTATATGTGGACGACATTCTTGTAAAATCAAAAGGTGGCACCGATCTCATTGCCGATCTGACTGAGACTTTCTCCACCCTTAGGTCTTACGGGTTAAAGTTAAACCCTCACAAATGTGTATTCGGGGTAAAAAGCGGGAAATTTCTAGGCTATATAGTGACAGAAAGGGGGATTGAAGCTAATCCAGAAAAGGTGAGAGCTATCTGTGAGATGTCTCCGCCGAAGAACCTTCAAGAGGTGCAACGCTTGGCTGGAAAAATCGTTTCTTTATCACGATTTATTTCTAGATCAGCTCATAGAAGTCTCCCCTTTTTTAAGATACTCCGGAAGGCTGGGAAATTTGATTGGACGAAAAATGTGGGGAAGCATTTGAAGAATTGAAAAAATACTTAGCTGAACTTCCAATTTTGGCCAAGCCTATGCAGGCAGAGAGGCTATACGTCTACCTATCAGCGACTGAGGAAGCAATCAGCTCGGTTCTCGTCAAAGAAAGGGAATCAGAACAGCAGCCGATATATTACTTATCTCATGCCTTGAAGGATGCGGAGCTGAGGTATCAGGAGATCGAGAAGTTGGCTCTAATGTTGATCATCACAGCTAGGAGACTCAGGCCTTACTTCCTATCCCATCCTATAACAGTGCTAACAAACAGTTCCCTGGGAAAAATACTCAGTCGCGCGGATGTCTCTGGACGACTTGTTAAATGGACAACTGAACTAGGTGAGTATGATATACAGTATGAGCCACGCACAGCTATCAAAGCTCAGGCCTTAGCAGATTTTATTGCGGAGACTGTACATCCCGAAAAAGAAGAATTATGGAAAGCATTTGTAGATGGTTCTTCTTGTAACGAGGGAAGTGGGATTGGGGTTGTGCTGATCTCTCCTACCGGAGAAGAAGTATGTTTGGCAGTTCGGTTGGATTTCCGAGCTTCCAACAATGAAGCAGAGTATGAGGCAGTATTGACTGGATTAAGGGCTGCTCGAAATGTTGGAGCTAAGCGTATACATGTCTTCTCTGACTCACAGCTGGTAGCCCAACAAATGAATGGCGCCTATGAGGTTAGAAACGAGAAGCTAATCCATTATGCAAGTACCATAGAAAAAATAAAGGAGGGATTTCTAGAGGTAGCATTCAAACAGATCCCAAGAGAGGAGAATAGAAAGGCCGACAGTTTGGCAAGAATGGCTAGTGCTCTCCGCGCTTGGCAAGATAGAGACGTGGTGTTTCAAATTGAGTTGACTCCTAGTCAGGACGTCCCATCTGAATCCGTGGAAGAGAATGATTGGAGACAAGAGCTCTTAGACTATCTTACCAATGCCAAGCTCCCTTCTGATACCAAAAAAGCATATAGACTCAAAAAAAGGAGTCAGAGATTCATACTCATTGAGGGCGTCCTGTACAAGAGGTCTTTTGCCCAACCACTTCTGCGTTGTTTGGGTCCGAAAGAGTCAGACTACGTATTAAGGGAAATTCATGAGGGGTGCTGCGGAAATCACCTAGGATCGTATTTCTTGGCAAAGAAGGTGCTCCTAGCCGGATATTTCTGGCCTACGATTCAGAAGGATTCGGCTGCTATGGTTATATCATGTGATAGTTGTCAAAGACACTCCAGGCTCCAGCATCATCCAGCTATGATGATGAAAGCTATTGTGGCGGCATGCCCATTTGATCAGTGGGGCATTGATATAGTAGGACCTTTTCCAACAGGTAAAGCTCAGAAGAAATTTCTGATTGTTGCCATTGATTACTTCTCTAAATGGGTGGAAGCAGAGCCACTAGCCAGAATCACTGAGAAAGAGGTCTTCAACTTCATCTGGAAAAACATTGTTTGCCGATTTGGTGTCCCGCGGAAGATCATCTCGGACAATGGAAGGCAATTCCAAGGAGCTTTGCTCAGGGCATGGTGTGAAGAATTAAAAATCCATCAGGCTTTCACTTCCGTTGCATATCCTCAGAGCAATGGTCAGGTAGAAGTTACCAACAGGTCTCTCGTGCAAAGCATCAAAGCTAGGTTGGGCAAAGCTAAGGGAAATTGGGTTGAAGAACTACCTAATGTTCTATGGTCGTATCGAACTACACCAAGAACGGGAACAGGTGAAACCCCATTCAGTATGGTCTACGGAAATGAAGCGGTACTCCCAGCTGAAATTGGAGCGGAATCATCAAGAGTGCATTTCTATGACGAACAAAACAGCGATAGAAGAGCTGCTGACCTGGACCTGATTGAAGAAGTAAGGGAGGCTGCGGCCATCAGAATGGAAGCCTACCGCAATCGTGTGACGCGGATGTACAACAGACGAGTCATCCAGAAAACTTTCCAGGTCGGTGATCTCGTACTAAGAAAGGTGCAAGAGGTTCAAGTGGGCAAGCTTGACCCTAAATGGGAGGGTCCCTTCAAGATTGTTGAAAAGCTAAGCTCAGGAGCTTACTACCTAGAAGGTCCTGATGGGAAGATGTTGAAAAGACCATGGAACGCTTACCATCTCCGAAAATATTATTCTTAGTTCAGCTCTTTAAATTTTAGCGAAGATTGTTTTTGTTTTTGGACAATATACTCTTTTATTATACAAAGTTTTATAATTTTTGCCAGATATTGTACAACCAGGAAAAGGGTTTTCAACCTACCTGAGGAGCACGAGCTCAGCCCTGGTCACGCCAGGAGCATGGGTGTGCAAGCACGAGCTCAGCCCTGGTCACGCCAGGAGCATGGGTGTGCAAGCACGAGCTCAGCCCTGGTCACGCCGGGAGCATGGGTGTGCAAGAACGAGCTCAGCCATGGTCACGCCAGGAGCATGGGTGTGCAACCAACCTCAGAAGCACGAGCTCAGCCCTGGTCACGCCAGGAGCATGGGTGTGCAAGCACGAGCTCAGCCCTGGTCACGCCAGGAGCATGGGTGTGCAAGCACGAGCTCAGCCCTGGTCACGCCGGGAGCATGGGTGTGCAAGCACGAGCTCAGCCCTGGTCACGCCAGGAGCATGGGTGTCCAACCAACCTCAGAAGCACGAGCTCAGCCCTGGTCACGCCAGGAGCATGGGTGTGCAAGCACGAGCTCAGCCCTGGTCACGCCAGGAGCATGGGTGTGCAACCAACCTCAGAAGCACGAGCTCAGCCCTGGTCACGCCAGGAGCATGGGTGTGCAAGCACGAGCTCAGCCCTGGTCACGCCGGGAGCATGGGTGTGCAAGCACGAGCTCAGCCTTGGTCACGCCAGGAGCATGGGTGTGCAACCAACCTCAGGAGCACGAGCTCAGCCCTGGTCACGCCAGGAGCATGGGTGTGCAAGCACGAGCTCAGCCCTGGTCACGCCAAGAGCATGGGTGTGCAAGCACGAGCTCAGCCCTGGTCACGCCAGGAGCATGGGTGTGCAACCAACCTCAGAAGCACGAGCTCAGCGCTGGTCACGCTAGGAGCATGGGTGTGCAAGCACGAGCTCAGTCCTGGTCACGCCAGGAGCATGGGTGTACAAGCACGAGCTCAGAACTGGTCACGCCAGGAGCATGGGTGTGCCATCTGCCTCAGGAGCACGAGCTCAGCCCTGGTCACGCCAGGAGCATGGGTGTGCCACCTGCCTCAGGAGCACGGGTAAATTATTACGCCAGGCCGAGCTGCATCGCCCTTGGTCCCAGCTGTTTAATGTTTGCAATTATGCGGTAAATTATTACGCCAGGCCGAGCTGCATCGCCCTTGGTCCCAGCTGTGTAATGTTTGTCAATAATTGGTAAATTATTAGACCAGGCCGAGCTACTTCACCCTTGGTCCTAGCTGTTTAATGTTTGCAATTATGCGGTAAATTATTACGCCAGGCCGAGCTGCATCGCCCTTGGTCCCAGCTGTGTAATGTTTGTCAATAATTGGTAAATTATTAGACCAGGCCGAGCTCCTTCACCCTTGGTCCCAGCTGTTTAATGTTTGCAATTATGCGGTAGATTATTACGCCAGGCCGAGCTGCATCGCCCTTGGTCCCAGCTGTGTAATGTTTGTCAATAATTGGTAAATTATTAGACCAGGCCGAGCTACTTCACCCTTGGTCCCAGCTGTTTAATGTTTGACATTATTTGGTAAATTATTAAGCTAATCCGAGCTACGACATGCTTGGTCCGCCACAAAAAATGACAAGAACGGTAAAACAGAAATAACATTAAATAAGAGAACAATTCTGAGGAAATTACATCTATAGATCAGGGGGGAGAGAGGCAGCTACTTTCTCTACGTCTAGAAAATCTAAAGAGACGTCAGGCACAAGACAGCCACGTTCTTTGATCTGGCTAAGACATCCCTGGAAACCAGCCTCAATAAAAGTAAGGAGTTTCTCTCCTACCAACTCCTCAGACTTTTGTTTCTCCTCGGTCGCCTCCTTTAGAGATTTAGCTAGTTCCTGCTCAGCAGAAGTAGCTAGCCCTTTAGCTAAAGCTAACTCATTACGCAGCTCCCGAAGCTCAGTCTCATGTTGACGTTTCTGGACCTCAACCAAAGAGCGAGCCTCGGCCACAGCGACGGCCCCCTTCTCAACCTGAGCTTTCAGCTCCGAGATGTCTTTCTCATGAAGAGATTTGGCCTCAGCAAGGGTGTCTTGCATATTATCGAAGACCTTGGCATCTTTCAAGGATTGTCTTCGGATCATATTCGCCCTTGACATAAACTCACCCATCAAGAGCATAGACTCGGTCAGACGGCTCCCAGTTCGGGTCATCAGGTCCCCCCAGCTCAGTTGGCTCATATAAAGGGCATCCTCAGTATTGGGAAGATCACGAGCCACAGCTAAGGCAACGGTGCTCGGGCCTTCCCCAACTAGTCGCACACCACCTCTGTAAGCTTCCATCACCCGCTCACGACATCTCTCCACACGAGCTGGTGCACCCCCTTTCTCACCCGTTGAAGGGAGGTCGGACGGATCTGGGCGTGACCGAACTTGCCTCAAAGGATGAGCTTCAACAGCAGTAGACCCTGACGAACCCCCAGGAGCTGCCGGTCTTTTCCGGGATAGCTGGGCTACATCTTCAGGGGGGCTCTCACCTCCTACATCCACAATGGTGACTCCTTCGGCTGCTGGGGGTTGGCCCTGTTTTTGCTTCCTCTTCTGAATAGCTTTCAGCACTAATGAGTTCATAACTCTGTCTTCTGTATAAACAGATACATAGTTCAGTCACACCGAACAAAATACACGTGAATAAAATAATTGTTAAAGCATGTTAGAACAAGTACCGGCTCTCCCCCTTAAGGTCAGATCAGCTGGACTCAGCCCAGCAAAACAAAGCAGATCCTCCACCACCAGCTTAGATGAATTAAAACAGTGACCTCCTATGGCGTTCATCACATCTAAGAAGGCGGTGCTCTTTTTGAAATTTTTAGGAGGAGAGGGGAGAGCCGGGAGATGTTCAAGCCAATCAGAGCAGCAGACCCAGGGCTGGGAGGGCTTTACAGAAAAGAACTCATTTTTCCAGTCTTTGATTTTGCTAGGATAACCCCCAACAAATGCACAGCCAGGTCGGCTGGTGACATACCAGGGGCCCTCATCTGATCTCTTGATGTGAAAAAAATAAGAGAGGGTGGGGTGGTCATAAGGTAAGCCTAACGCCTTAAAGATAACTACGAGACTACACAAAATTCGGAAGGAGTTGGGAGAAAATTGGCCAAGGTTTAACTGATAAAAACTACTGAACTCTTGAAAGAATTCAGGAAGAGGAAAACGTAAACCCCCTTCTAGCTGACCGCGGTAGAAGGTAAAAAAACCTTGAGGAGGTTGGTTGGGTCGTTGAGAAGAAGAAGGGAAGATGAATTCATAATCAGAAGGGGCTTGGCTGACCTGTCGTATTTTGGCCTCATCTGACTCATCCAAGACAGGAACATAAAGTTCATACCAAAGATAATTGCCTGGAGGCGACTCTGATCTAAGACGAGGGCTGACCTCAGTCACTTGAAGGTCGGGTTCAGCTGAGGTCCCAACTTCCTGGGGAGCCTCAGTGCGCACCACTTCTTCAAGGGGCTCAACTCCCTCAGGAAGGGCAATCCCTTCGGGATAAAATGAGCCATACTGATCTACCGCTCTAAGCTCCACGTCAGTAAGAGGGGAAGGAAACAATTGATCAGGTGAAGACATTGTAACAAAAACAGCTGAGAAAACGTACCTAGGAGTTTTCAGAAATAAAATGGCAAGCTAAAGAGGTCGGATCCGATCTGTTTCGAAAATGGCAAAAGTGGATAATGAGGGACCCGGAGTGGTATATATATAGGGAGACCTCAACGAATCCTGGCCGTTGATCCTTGATGCGCTGTACGGTCTAGATTAGCCTCGGGAATCGGGAAGGGAGCCCAACGGTCACAATTTCAATTTAAAATTCAAATTTTGTAGCCGTTAGTTCCCGCCTAAATCAAGTTTTGCTATTTTCTAGAATCGGCTCGTCAGGATAACTCAGCACATACGAGCTTCTGGTCTACAACGACAGCTCGACAGGGAGGGGGGACTGTGATACCCGCTAGAAGATACCACCTGACGAGCCGACCTAGCTCCAAGGCATGTTACTCGGCATTCTTCGGCGAGACCTCGCCTACCCATCCGAGCTCTTTTGCGAGGCCCGACCTGTTTGGCCGACCTGTTTCGCCTTCCTGTTTCCTTCCGTTACTCGACGTGAGACCTCTTTTGAGAACCCGAGCTGATAGGCCGAGCTCTCCTCATTTCCCTTGTTGCTACCGGCTCTCAGCAAGGAAACCAGTTCCCCAAGATATCTGGTCCTAGATATGCGGAGCAATATCAGGGATTTGATTGTATTATCAGGATCTTGACATATCTGGATAAGATTTGTATAAACATGGAAAGAGTCCTTGTTGCCATACTACTCTTAGGTTTCCGCCTATAAATACCAGGTTTGGAGTATTGATTAGGGACCAATGTTATAATTGCTTTCACTTACAGCATATATTCTCTTCATATTCTCTCGCCTGACTTGAGCGTCGGAGGGGACCCGCCGGAATAACTTCCGGCCCCTTCTCACATTTGCTTCGTATTTTCAGGTCATTGCAGAGGATATTTGCTAATACCCCGGCTGTTATATTGAGTGTTGGAGAAAGAGAGGTGAACCCCCTCTCTATTGATATCAGCAAGTCATCGCAAATTTAGGTGATATCAAAGATCATTGCCACGTGAGTTTCCTTGCTCTGATGATGAATTTCCTTTTCTCTTCTTTTCTTAAATGAAGATCATTGCCACGTGAGTTTCCTTGCTGTGATGATGAATTTCCTTTGCTGATTTGTTTCCTTGCTTCGTGAATAACTAGCAGCTCGAATCTGCTGAATCGTGTATCATGCATGAAGTCACGTGAGTTTCCGTCTATGCTTGTCAACCTCTAGCCATCTAGATTTTCTGCCAAACTATCTTTTTATTTTAGCATTGGCCACTTTGGGTCTTATTTAGTCCTTTTTTTCAAGACTTTATCTATCTTTTTCTTTTCTCATTCATCAATTTTTCAACAATAGCTCATCAAAATATAGCAATTTATGTGCATCTAAATGAGATTCGTTATACTCCCTTTAAGTAAGGATGAATTCTTTCAATTTAGGCTCATAAAGGTGGGTATAATGAGTTGCAAAAAAAATTTGTTCAGTGGGGGCTAATAGTATGTTAAACATACTCCATTCTTTTTCAATTAGGCTCAAAATGTGTCACTAGACTAGAGATTGATATATATCATGGTAAGCTTGAAAGGCTCAAACTGTCCAAAGATCGCCTAAATCATTTCCAAGTCAAGTTCATAACTATAAAATTTTGCCTCAAAGTGTCATCATCAAATAGTTTCTAAGGTACTCTAAGATGCTCAAAACAATTCATCAAGTTCACAAAGATTTTCACTACTCCAAATGCAAATCACAAGATCGTGACTCAAATGTGTTTAATAAATTCCTCATCTTAGACATGCTACTCAAAACAAGATATTCACAAACAAGTCTTACAATCATCAAAACTCAAGTTGACATGCATAGTGAGACTAATATCATCATGGAATAGAGACCACTACTATGATTCATTCTTATCTTACTAATTGAACTCATTTTAAAAAAAAAAAATTTATTGGTGCTCAAGAAACGATCAATTTCCAAATAAGAAACATGACACAGTAATGCACTCCCCCAAACTTATTTCATGCATTGACCTCAATGTACTAGGCATGGAAAATGAGACAAAGCATTTACCTTTGACAACAATCGTCAGTGATCGTTGTCCAATTCCTTATCAGCTCGTGGGGTATAATGTTGGACAGATCACAGCACGCATGGAGTCTCTCACCATAATCAAAACAAAAGCAAAACAAAAGCAGACCAAAACAAACCAAAAACAAAGCAAAAGGATAAGAAAAAGTTCTTGATTTATAGTCTCAAGCTGAACTTTTTACCATGTAGGCTCAAGTGCGCAAGGGCAGTGGGGGATGATTTTCCGTCGCCATGTGGTAACGTCGTAACCAATTTTCTTTCATAGTGAATAGTGCCCCGTGGTCATCTCTCAGTTTGAAGGTATCGAATGGTAGAACATCGACAACTTTGAACAGTCCGGCCCATGGTGCGTCAGACTTCCATGGAAATAGTCACATCTTTTTCCTATTCATTTGAACTAAGTCACCTTCACGGAATTTGTCTCCTCTTTGATGGGCCTTCGGTGTGAACTCCACCTTCTTTTCGCTCTTAACCTGCATCGCATCAACAGACAATGTATCAATTATATTAACACTAAAACATCGGTGCTCAGTGTGTGTAGTGTTCAAAGCTTTGAACAAGTCAAAAGTCACTTGATCCCCCCTACTCGGAGGATCAACTTCCCTTCTTGGACTTCAATCAATGCCATTCCAGTAGCTAGGAACGGTCTTCCTAGAATCAGAGGCATGTCTGTATCTTCTATTATGTCCAACACAATGAAATCCACTGGAATGGTGAATTTATCAACCTTGACCGGTACATCCTCCACTATCCCATGAGGGTACTTGATGGACTTGTCCACCATCTGCAGTGAAATATTGATTGCTTTGAGCTCTCCTAAGCCCAGCTTCTTGTACACAGACAAAGGCATTAAATTGACACTTGACCCTAAATCACATAAATATTTATTCAAAGATTTAGAATCGATTTTGCAAGGTTTAATGAAACTCCCGGGATCCTTTAAATCTCCTTTAAAAACTTAGCAATAACTCGGCATGTACCGAATAGCATCAATGAAAGGCATCTCAATATGGAGATTCTTTATCGAATCTATAAACGTAGCAAATTTAGCATCTAACTTTGCTCTCTTATATGCAGCAAGGAATGGGGTGGGATATCTATCTTAGCAGGTGGTGTGATGGGTGTAGAGGTCTTAGTAGACTTGCCTTTGTCGCGTGGTTGATCCTTTTCTTTCTTGATGTCCGCCTCACCTTTCAACTCAATGTGGGCATCCTTCCTTTCAACGACCTCCTTTCCGCTCCTCAACGTGATGGCATGGACTTGCTCCCTAGGATTTGTCTCAGTGTCACTAGAAAGTGCTCCTTGTGCTTGTCCTGCTACGATCTTTGCTAGTTGTCCCACTTGGACTTCCAAGTTCTTTATCGACGCCTCGTGATTGTTCATCTTTGTTTCAGCTGACGATATGTGTAAGGACCCTAATCCTTAAGTGCGGAATTAAGGCATAATAGAGCTAATATAAACAAATCAGAGTCTAAAAGAACATGTTGAGTCTATGAGCTTAAGCATTACATGCCAAAAAAAAAATAAGGACTACCAAAAGGATTAATTACATTCCAATCAAAAGAATGTGTGCAACTATAGTTTTATACTACTCCTAGAGTAGATACTATCCAAAATAATCCTGTCCTTTCATCCTCAATAGAATGCTCGTCAAGCTCACCACCTCAACCCGTTCAAGCCCTTCTATCATGCCAAAAAGGTACCTACAAGGACAACCCCCAAACATGAGCAATAATAATCATTCATATTCAACACAATATGAAGATAAAGCGTAAATGCATAATCATAATAAAACACTTCCTGTTTTCCCCATGCATTTCAAACGCTTCCCGTTTGGTTGTCCCTGTACCATAACTCATGAGTATAATCAATAGACTATTTTTAATGGTCTAAACATGTCATGAACATATACCATTTCATCAATACCAAATACTGATCACCCATCCCTAGTCTGTCCATCACAATGTATTTTAATGCCCCTCGCTTATTTACATATAGACGGCATAGGATAACCTCGCTTCAATGGACTGCGGGACTCCCACCCCTCGCCTCTCATTGAGCGGCAAATACCCTTTACTCGTCCTATATGATAACCACGCTCAAATGTGACATGCGGCGCTCCCACCCCTCGCTTCACATTTAGCGGAACCAAACCAAATAGCGGCAAGCATTAAAATCATCAAGGGATGACCACGACTCATGGGATATGCACCAATAATCATATGCATCTATAAACATCATGCATAACATGTATTTGCATCCACTATGCAATACCACGTATATACTTGCATCCACAATGCATAAACAATAAGTATATAAGATACATGTACCGTTGGGGTGCCCGTACGTCCACTACGTACCTTTCCAAAATGTAGGATATGGTAGGACTTCAATGCCTTGGCTGTGTTGCCACCTGGGATGGTTCTACACATTCACACAAATCAATATTAGAACCCAATAATAGTCCAATCCCAAAAATCCTACAAAAAAATCCAAAAATACCAAATTTTGGCTTTCGCGATCGATCGCCCATCACGGCGATCGATCGCCAAACCTCACTGTCCGAGACCAACATTTTTCACCCTTCGGCGATCGATCGCCACCCTTGGCGTGATCGATCGCCAGCCGCGCCGATCGATCGCCCAAGAGTGGCGATCGATCGCCAAACGCTTGCAAAACCCACTGCCTGGGCGCGATCGATCGCCTGGAAAGGGGCGATCGATCGCCAACCTCTGTTACCCGAAAAACTCCATTTTTGCACCTCAAAAACATTCCAATCCATTCCAACACTTAAACCAACCAACCAACAACATAAATATCAACATAAACCACCAAAATACACCTTAAAACAACCATAAATCCAACCCTTAACCAAAACCACAACAACCCAACAAAACCCATTTCAAAATCATTAAAAACCCTTCCAAAACTAAACCAAACACAATAAAAATGATAATGAGGCATCCATACCTCTTGGGGACCTCAAATCACCCAATAAACTTCACAAATCAAGACTTTTGGAAGGTTTTCTCCCCACCTTTTTGCTCCAACTCGAAAATGGAAAGGGGGGAAGGGTTTGGGTGGTGATTTTGGTAAAGTAAGAGTGAGAGTGTATGGTGGGGTTGGGGTAATAAAAGGTGTTGGTTAATTAATTAAAAAGCATACTAAAATAATTCCATGGTGTATAAAACACCCCAACATGATATTTTTCAAAGCATTTACTCATAATGCACCAAATATCAATTAAACACATGATTTCTAATCAATTGCTACCAAAGGCAAATAAATCATGCTTCCAATAATATTTACCCAACATGCACCACATGCACCCTGAAATGCAACCCCGGGTCACCCTATCCACATGACCATGCATTTCCATAAGGTAAATAAATAAATAAATCCAATGCATAATTAATTACCACATAATTAATCATATAAGCACAATTATTGCCCAAATGCAATTAACCATTTCGGGGATGTCACAATATGAACTTGGTTAAGTTCTCCTCCATGCTTGGCTTTGGTGCATACCCCGGTCGTGGTTGGAGATAGTTCATCGGCCTAGTATTGTATGTATATGGGTAGGGGTAGGTCTGTGGTGGTTGGTCCCTACAAAATTAACATCTTCATTAGTTGTAATGAAAGGGTTGCCTACTTGGCATTCAGTGCACGGATGTCCTCCTTCGCAAAGCTCGCATATAACAGTTTGCATTGCATGCATGCTCAAACTATCGATCTTCTTGTTCAGCGCTTCCAACAGGGCAGCTAGGGCAGTGACTTCACTCACTTAATGCACTCCTGCTTGCTTCTTTGGCACGTTCCTGTCGGACTGCCATTGGTAGCTATTAGCAGCAATCTCCTCCAATAGCATATAAGCCTCCTCGGGTGTCTTCCTCATCACAGTTCCTCCTGACACTGCATCAATCATAGAACGATTATCAGAAAATAAACTGTTATAAAACGTTTGTACCTATAGCCAGATAGGGAGGGCATGATGTTGGCACCTCCGCGGTAGATCTTTGAAGCGCTTCCACGCTTCATACAATGTCTCCGGATCGTATTGGGCAAAAGTAGTGATGTCATTGCGCATCTTGGCCATCTTGGATGGTGGAAAGAATTTTGACAAGAACAACTAAGCCATCCCATCCCACGTAGTAATGGAACCTGCAGGTAACTATTGTAACCAAGATTTAGCTTTATCTCGTAAAGAAAAGGGAAACAAATGTAACCTGATGGCGTCGTCAGTAACGCCATTATGCTTGAATGTATCACAAATCTCCAAGAAGTTGGAGATGTGGGCATTTGGATCGTCAGTAGCTGCTCCCCCAAACTGGACCGAATGTTGGTCATATGTATGATAGTAGGCTTGATCTCAAAATTGTTAGCATGTGTGGTTGGTCTCGTGATACTCGACAATGATCCATGGAATGCAGGGTGGGCGTAGTCAATGAGTGATATTGCAACTGGTGGTACTGGAATCTCCTCGTTATTAGCCATGTGTGCTCTTTCTTGCCTTAGCCTTCTTTGACAGGTACGTTCGATCTCGGGATCAAAATGCTTAGCATGCACCAAGAGATAACAACATGTAACAATCAACCAAAAAGAACACAAACAGTAGAAAAAGTAGAGAGAACGGAAAAAAAATCAAAAAATAAGAAAAATTAATGACTAAACTACAGTCAAATAATCTCGTTTGATATTATTAAAACTAGTCCCCGGCAACGTCGCCAAAAACTTGATCGCTATTATTTGAAACAACATTTTTCAGTGTAGCGATTGCGTACCGCAAGTACACGGTGTAAAGTTTGAGTATAATGATATGAAAAGTACGGATTGTCGATCCCACGAGGACTAGGAAATAATTATCAAACTCCACTAGTTTAACTATATTTAGCCTACGATAACTAGTTATGATTGATTAACTAAATTGACTAATTAACTCAATAATCAACCCAAGCAAATAGTGATGAATAAGAATAAAAATCAGAAGAAACAATTATCAAGACTTTCGGTTCACCCATGCAATCCCCCACAATTCGCCTATAGTTAAGAATTAAATTCAAAAGTTCTAAGGTGACGAGTTTTCTTAATGCACTTGTTATACCTTGGTCCGGTTACAACAAGTCTAATACTAAGGTGCAACGAGGCAATGATCATGCACTTATTTAACATCAATATTGTAAGTTGATCTCTGAAAACTTCTAGCTTTCGAGTACTAGATATCTATAGATATCACACGTGTATTTGACTTCATCTCTCGATATCAGTCTGAAATCCGCGGTTTAATTTACTATATCGTATCGCAATCTCCTATGGTCAATTCAATTGCAATAAATAATCAATCAAGGATATTAATCCATTGAAAGCATGAACATAACAAATTAAACTCAAAGAATCTGTAAGAATCAATCAAAACTTAATTAAAATTGTGGGTTCAAAACATGGGATCCCCTAAGTCTTGACAACAAAACTTAGCCTAGAAACATATTCAAAATCAAATGCAAAATCGTATGTTTCAACATCAAAAGCATAAATGAATCAAATAGAATCAAACAAAGTTTACAAATACGAAAATAACGAGAGGCTTTGACTCCTTGCGTTGCTCCGTCATCCCATCTCTTTTGATGTGTCTTCTCTTCTTTGGTTTCATGGTATATGAATGGTTGGGGATGAAGGAGAGTGATGGTGGCTGAGTTTGTAGGGTCTATTATGAGAAAAGAGTCCCTCATTTTCGTCTGAAATCTTCTATGTATTGTGTTGGAGGATTCTTGCATTCTTTGGACACAAAATAGCTTGATAAGGAAAGAAATCTCGATTTTAAGCGAGTTTGGCGATCGATCGGTACAATGTACGGACCGATCGCCAAACTATTATGTTTTTATTTTTCAAAATTTCCGACCCGACGATCGATCGCTGGTTTTTACCGATCAATCATGAATGTACACTGTTTTGTGGCGATCGATCGCCTGATATTACCGAACGATCGCTAATACTTATTTTCCTATAATGAGTTAAACAAGAATGTCGAATATGGTCTAATTATATGCAACGCATAAGCCATTCTTTTTCAATAAAGCTCAAAATGGGACACTAAGGATTAATATATATCATGGTAAGCTTGAAAGGCTCGAAGGTGTCAAAGATTGTCGAGATCATTTCCAAGTCAAGTTTGTAACTATAAAATTTCACCTCAAAGTGTCATCGTCAAATAGGTTCTAGGATAACTCTAAGATGCTCAAGATAAATCATCAAGTTCACAACAATTATCATTATTCATCATGCAATCCACAAGATCATGACTCAATGTGCTCAATATATTCCTCATTTTTGACATGCTAACTCAAAACAGGATATTAATGTACAAGTCCAACAATCATCAAAATTCAAGTTCATATGCATAGTGAGATCAAAATCCTCATTGAATAGTCACTACCATAATTCATTCTTTTCTCAAGTTTGAACTCATAAAAAATAATTAGCTCATAATAATCGATTCAAGTTAAATTAAGCACACAACATATAGATTAAACAAGTACATGTGTGACTCTACTCCCCCAAACTTAATCACACATTGTCCTCAATGTTTAAAAGAATCAAAAGGGAAAAAGTAAACGTCCCTGATCAAGACGCTTGCATAAGGGTTGAGGAAAATCGGCTTTTGAAAGCTCCACTGTTGTAGGGGTTCATCGCTTCAACTGAGTACCTAGCAAGAGAAGTGTAAGGCCCTCACTACCTTAACCGTAATGACAAAATATAATATGAACATTATTTAGATTTGTACTTCTAGAGTTAAGTCGATCAGGAAACATAGCTAGGTAATCATGAATTACATGCCATAGTATAACTACATTCAAAATATACATGTCTTCTCTCTTCTCTAACAGACTACTCTATCATCCTTGGTGCAGCAAAAGGACCCACAACTTGCCTTTCCTCGCCCAAAAGTATCCTATAGAACAACCCACAAAAGATACATGAACACCATTGTACTATACAACATGATATCAACATTTAAACAACAAATAATACAATTAAATCACCAATACAGTAGTTATAAACTCCCTGTATCTCATTTGTATCTTGGTTTCCTTGAGTTGTTCCTGTAGCATATTCAAACATAATATAATTTCTGCAAATTATATATATTGAAAGTGTCATGACATGTCATAATCTCATATCAATCGTCCATCTCCAATTCTACAGGATGGATATAATATTTCTTCTTATATGAGTAGCACATATATCATTGCTATTACGCTCATTATGATCCCATCATAAGAGTAGCCAATGTATATTGCATTTCAACTCCATATAAGAACCCCAAATATTATATTACGGCAAGCCTCGCAATAGTACACAAACACGCCTCAATGCGTCGATATTCACTCATTTAACTTCATACACTATGCACAAGAAAGTATGAATGATAACACAAATATTCGTACGTCCCACGTACCTGATACAAATTAGGTAGAGTGATCACCCACAAGACCCTTCACCCTGTTCGATGTCCACCAGTATTGTGTGACGGCTCTACACGGTTATATGAATAGTAGCATCATATCATTGTTCATAAAAAATACAGTACCCATAGTGAAATATACCTAAATTGCAACCATATCAAACATACAATTAAAAACTCATTTTTCGTCTTACCGATAGATCGGTAAAAAGCACTGATCGATCGCGAAGACCTTCTCGATCGAGCGTTTGAGATACTCGATCGATTGAAGCTGGCGGAAACGTTTTCTTTCTTTACAGATCGATCGACGTCACTTCCCGATCGATCGGTAAAACCTGTAACCCAAAATGTCGATTCTTTATCACCATTTTTGCATCTTCTTCACTTTTTCCCACATATTCTTACAATTAGAACATACCCACATCATGCCATACAATTAACCAACATTTCATCATCCTTATTCAACTTTTTACTTCATATCATCTCTTGTTTCAACATAACACACACACAATTTCAAGTTTTGAAGCCAACAAGAAAATACCACATACTTCATACAAAATTCCCCAAATAAGTAACAAGAAGGCAAGAAGAAGTAGAAAGAACTTACCCCCCAACACTTTCTAAGCTTCCTAGTAGAATTTCTGTGTCAATTGGAAAGATGATAGCAATAGGTGGGAGAAAACTTGCATGAAGCGATAAGATCATTCTTTCTTTTCAGATTCTGATATTTGGGGATATAAAATACTACTTTGCATTGTGGCCCTTAAAGATTACACAGTATATCAACTTAACCCTCTTCATGTACAATTACTCCTTTTCAGATTTTTGTTTACAAGTAAGTCCCTTACTTTAGATTTTCATCCCCACCTTACCACTTCATCAACTCATACAGTACTTTGTTATTCAAAGCTACCATAAAATGAATTATAATAATAAAGTCATTACGGAAAAAAATAAAACATGATGTCATATGAGTATTACAAGAAGAGTGCAAATAAAATAATCGAATCGAGAGATAAACCAACTAAAAACAAAAACTGAAAATAAAACAAAACTAAATAGCAAAAAAATATGATTGTGTTGCCTCCCAAGAAGCGCTGATTTCTTATCGTTGACTTGACCATCAAAAATAACCATCAAAGAGTAGTGGCCGCCCATAGTATGTATCATATGATATCACAAATGGGTCTTCATTTAGTATGCCCTCAAGATTGGCATGAATGTAACAGTGTAGGATCGTCGCTCCAACAACATTCTTTGATTGGTAGGTATGGGAGAAGGATTCTACGCATGACTTGATATCATGGAGGATGTATGTAAGGACCCTAGTTCCTTAAGTGCGGATTAAGGCGTAAATAAAAATTTCCATGCATAAGCAGAGTATAACAGTTGTATTGATGCCCTGAGCTATTAAATTACAGTGCCAAAATAAAGTTCCAAAAGGGATTAGTTACATTCCCAACCAATGGATGCTAATCCTATAGCTTTACACTACTCCTAGAGTAGATACTATACAAAAGAATCAAGCCTGCTACCAAGAGCACTCCTCACTAGCTCACCGCATCAACCCGCCTTAGCCCCTTCCGCCCAAAAGTACCTACAGGAACAACCCCAAAACCATGAGCATGTATATAAATCATATCCACAATAATATGATCATAATTCAATGCATAAACCGTAAATGCAATTCACTTCCTGTATTTAACACATTTAAAAGCTCCCTTGGTTGTCCCTGTACCACAATAATAATCAAAGGATTATAATGCCAATATGCATGTCATGACATGTATCCATTCCGTGTATATCAATGGCCAATTTCCAGTCTTATTATATCAGTGGCATAATACCCCTCGCGTTTATATGACAGCGGCATTAATACCCCTCGCTTCGACATATTAGCGGCATAATATCCCTCGCATCAATATGACAGCGGCATTATCCTTCGCTTCGACATATTTGCGGCAAATATTCTTCATCGCTAAATATGACAGCGGCAAGTATTCTATCATCGCTTCGACATGACGGCGGCAAGTATTCTATCATCACTGCAATATAATCTCGACTCATAATATATATGCAACCGTAATGCATATCCAACCATGTATGCAACCACAATGCATAACCAACCATATATGCAACCATAATGCATATCCAATCATGTATGCAACCATAATGCATAATTAAGACCATGTATGCAACCATAATGCATAACCAATCAAAGCGAAATAAATACGTTTTACCGTCCGATGCTCGTACGTCTCACTACGTACCTTAGTTCCAAAAATGGAGATGTCGTGGGACTTTATCTCCTTTGATGTGTGGCTACCTGGGATGGTTCTACACAATCAGATGAATCCATATTAGAAGCCAATAAATGAACCATTACCAAAAATATCATCATTTAGAACAAAATCTCAAAACCCACATTTTTAGCCTTGCGATCGATCGGTCCCCTGCCTCGATCGATCGCTAATGTTCAACAAAAAAGTTGTTTTGGTTCTGCCTCGGCCGATCGATCGAGACATTCTCTCGATCGATCGAAATTTCACACATCGATCGATCGGAATATTTTCCCGATCGATCGGTGAGCTCGATACAAGCCTTGGCCAGGCTCTGTCCCGCTCGATCGATCGGACCCAGATTTCGATCGATCGAGAAGCCCTATTCTTGCGAGAAATTTCCAAGTATGAGCTTCCTACAACACCTAAACTCATACATCACCAAGATCAACCACCCAACACAACATTAAACCACAAAACAACCTTAAAATACATCCCCCAAACATAAACAACATGTTGGACCAAGATCCACCCTTTTAACCCCAAAAACAAGCTACAAACCCAACCAAAACTCAACAAAACTCTACCATAATGAAAGCTTACCACTTGAGCTTCAAGTTTTCAGCAAAAACTCACAAAAAGACTCCTTTTCAAAGCTTTCCCTTCTCCTCTAGTTTCAGAAACGAAAATGGAGGTTCTAAGATGAAAGGATAGGGATTTGGGGACATAAAGTTGATAGGGAGGGGGTGATGGGATGTAAAGATGCAAGTGGCTCCCTTGCCAACTCACATGAGATTTAAATGTGTAACCAAAACACAAGCATGGTAGATAGAATACCCCAACATGATATTTTTAAAGCATTTTACTACAATGCACCAAAATCACCATTAAAATCATGCTTTACCAAAATTACAAACCAACACATTTAAACCATTATAACACCCAATTTCCCAACATGTATAACATGCACCCTGAAATGCTCTACCGGGTCACGCCTACCATGTGACAAGCATATTACCAAGATAATTAGTCCCAATACATAATCTAATTATCACCATAAGATTACATAAACATAATTAATGCCCAAATTGCAATTAATTATTTCGGGGATATCACAATACTCTCCTACTTATAAGATTTCGCCCTCGAAATCGCATGCACTTACCCAAATCGAAATTAAACATAAATCACATACCAGAGAATAGTTCTGGGTAGTGCTGCACCATATGCTGCTCCGTCTCCCACGTGGCCTCCTCGACACCCCTACGATCCCACTGTACCTTTACCATTGGTATCACTTTGTTCCGAAGCCTGCGATCAGCCCTATCCAGAATCCTGACTGGCCATTCCTCCTAGGATATATCAGAATCCAACTGAACCTCGGAAGGCTGCAATACATGCGACGGATCCGGCTCATATTTCCGCAGCATAGATACATGAAACACGTCGTGAATACCAGACAACGACGGTGGCAGTGCCAAATGGTAAGCCAAGGTACCAATGCGCTGTAAAATCTCATACGGTCCCACATACCTCGGAGACAATTTACCACGCATACCAAACCGGACCACACCCCTGAAAGGTGAAATCTTCAAAAACTCCCTGTCTCCTAATTGAAACTCCAACGGTCTCCGCCGTTTGTTCGCATAGGCTGCCTGCCTGTCCTGGGCTGCCTTCATTTTCCGACAGATAACCTTCACCTTATCCTCCATCTCCCGAATCAGTTCGGGTCCTCCCACTGCTTTATTGGTCAAGTCATCCCAGTATAACGGCGACCTACAACGCCTACCATACAAAGCTTCAAACGGTGCCATCTGAATATTCGTCTGATAGCTGTTATTGTATGAAAACTCTACCAAGGGCAAGGAATCTTGCCATGAGGCATCAAACTCCAACACACAAGCTCGTAGCATGTCCTCGAGCGTCTGTATAGTACGCTCAGTCTGCCCATCCATCTGGGGGTGATATGCCGTACTCATCTCACCTCAGTACCCAATGCTGACTGAAGACCTCCCCAGAAATGAGATGTGAACCGCGGGTCTCTGTCCGACACAATAGATACTGGAATCCCATGTAGTCTCACTATGTCCCGGACATACAATTGAGCCATCCTCAAATATGTGTACGTCATACAGTAGGGGATGAAGTGAGATACCTTTGTTAGCCTGTCAATGATCACCCAAATGGCATCACAACCCAAAGTAGTCCTCGGCAAGTGGGTCACAAAGTCCATAGATATATGCTCCCACTTCCACTCCGGTATCTCTAAGCTCCTTAGCTCGCCACCGGGTCTCTGCCTCTCTGCCTTAACCTGCTGGCAGATCAAAACACCTCTTAACAAATGATATCACATCACGTTTCATCCGTTTCCACCAGAATTGATCACACAAGTCCTTATACATTTTCCTCCCTCCTGGGTGGATACTGAATCGGCTACTATGAGCCCGTTCCAAGATTCCTCTACGCAACTCCGGCGTACATGGAACTACCCATCGGTTACCAAGTCTCAAAGAACCATCCTCAGCCACTCTGAACTTCGATGGCTGCCCCTGAAGTGCCAATGATGACCATCTCTGAATCTCATCATCTGTCCTCTGAGCTCTCCTGATATGCTCAAAGATATCTGGCTCAGCCAATAAGGTCGATACATGCACAGGCGATGTACCTACGTCGAAGTCATAGCCCATATGGCAATATGAAGTCATCATAGCCGACAAATGCATGACCTCCTCAGCAGTACTCTTCACCTTCCGACTCAAGGCGTCTGCTGTCAAGTTCGCCTTCCCCGGATGGTACTCTATCTCACAGTCATAGTCTTTGAGCAAATCCATCCATCTCCTCTGACGCATATTCAATTCCGCCTGAGTAAAGAAGAATTTCAGGTTCTTATGATCCGTATATATGGTAAAGGATGTACCATACAGATAGTGCCTCCAAATCTTCAGGGCAAAGATAATAGCTGCCAACTCCAAATCATGGACTGGGTATCTAGCCTCATGCGGCTTTAACTGCCTCGATGCATAAGCTACTACGTGCTTATCTTGCATCAGTACACATCCCAAGCCCTGAAGTGATGCGTCAGTATATAGAACAAACCTCTTGTTCTCCGTAGGAATCACCAATACCGGTGCCGTCGTTAATCGGTGCTTCAACTCTTGAAAGCTCTCCTCGCAAGCCTCTGACCAAAATAAGGGCACTCCCTTTTGAGTCAACTGAGTCAGTGGCTTAGCAATCTTAGAAAATCCCTCGACGAAGCGTCGGTAATATCCAGCCAAACCAAGGAAACTCCGAATCTCGGGCACAGAAGTGGGTGCAGCCCACTCCATCACAGCCTCAATCTTCCTGGGGTCCACTGAAATCCCACTGCTAGATATGACATGCCCCAGAAACACTACACTGTTCAACAAAAATTCACACTTGCTGAGCTTGGCATATAATTGGTGATCTCTGAGGATCTGGAGCACTGTCCTCAAATGTCTCACGTGCTCTTCCTCGCTCCGAGAGTAGATGAGTATATCGTCAATAAACACAATGACGAACTGATCTAGATAGGGTTGAAATACCCGGTTCATCAAGATCATAAATACAGCCGGGGAGTTCGTCACACCGAACGGCATTACCAAGAACTCGTAGTGCCCATACCGAGTCCTAAATGCTGTCTTCTGCACATCTTCCTCCCTGACCCGTATCTGATGGTGCCCGGATCTCAAATCAATTTTGCTATACAGTTTTGTACCTTGCAACTGGTCAAACAAGTCGTCGATCCTTGGAAGAGGATACTTGTTCTTCACCGTGGCCTTATTCAGTTGCCGATAATCGATGCACAAACGCATCGACCCATCCTTCTTCTTCACAAAAAGAACCGGTGCGCCCCAAGGTGATACGCTAGGGCGTATATATCCTTTGTCAAGGAGCTCCTGCAACTGCTCCTTCAATTCCTTCAACTCCGCCGGTGCCATCCGGTAAGGGGCACGAGAAATAACGGATGTCCCCGGTAATAACTCAATCCCAAACTCGACTTCTCTAGCCGGTGGGAATCCTAGAATCTCCTCCGGAAACACATCAGCAAATTCCGCTACCACTGGTATATCCTCAACTCTTAACTCTTTGCTCTTTCCCAACATATCCACGGCAGAGATGATATAGCCCGTGTGTCCACGTTCCAATAATTGGGACATTCTAATTGCCGAAACCAACGGAATCTTCGCACGAGAACCGTTGCCATAGAAAATCCACTGAACTCCCAAATGAGATCTGAACCGTACGGTCCTCTGTCGACAATCTACCACTGCCTGATATCTGTTCAGAATATCGATGCCCACAATGCAGTCGAAATCTGACATACCTAAAACAATCAAATCTGCCTTTATCTCATTGCCCTCAAAATAAATGAGGCAGTCCATCCGAAACTGATCAGCAACAACTTTCCTTCCAGTGGGTGTCGAGACCAATAGAGACGTGGGTAACGGAGACGTGCACATATGATGTCTCGCCACAAAGTCCGCAGACACAAAGGAGTGCGAAGCACCTGTGTCTATCAAAATAAAGGCAGAATAAGTAAATAGAAGGCACGTACCAGCTATCACTTCCTCTGGGGCTGCATCGGCCTGCTCCATGGTCAATGCATATACCTGTCCCTGAGGTGGCCCCATCGCCTGTCCTCCCACATGTCGAGGTACCATCGGCGGCCTCTGCTGAACTGTACCACTAGAAAATCTCCCTCGACCTTCCCTGAGATCCCTCTGGCCTTCCCGATTAGGGCAACGCCGAGCAATGTGGCCCGACTTACCACAAATGTAGCAAGCAGAACAATCTCGCATCAAATGCGGCCCTCCACAAAAGTGGCACTTGACATCTCCAGCTCTACTAGCTTGAGTCGGTCCCCCATAAGTAGATGCACCACTCCTCCGATCCCCTTGCTTCCGGCCCTCCGGCCGCCTTCCGCTAAACTGAGAAGAAGAAGAAGTCCCCCGCGACTTAAAAGATCCTCCTCGGGGCCTCAGATTTTCAGATGTTGATCTTTGTGATGGAGCTGGTGAGGGTATGGCCTCAGGATAAGCACTCACCCCAATCTCTGCCAACTCCGCCCTTACAAGTGCATCATCAAAGGATGTCGGGTTGTTAGAAATCACCCGATCAAATAGTTCCGGTCGCAACCCCTTCAAAAAGTTCCTCATCTTTGCATGTCCATTGGTGGCAATGTGTGGAACATACCTCAACAAGGACGAGTAGTGCATGGCATAGTCCGAAACTGTCATGCTCCCTTGTTTCAAGTTCGTGAATTCATCCTCTTTTGATTGCCTAGCCGCGGCCGAGAAGTATCGGTTTAAAAACCGAGTTCTGAATAGAGTCCAGTCGACCACCATGCCTTGAGCCCTCAACTCCATCACAATCGTCTTCCACCACATAGAAGACTTCTTTGCCAATTGAAATTCGGCCAATCTCAACCATGCCGTCCTAGCACACGGCGCAGATACAAAGATCTGTTCCAATCTCTCTAGCCACTCTTCGGCCTCTTCCCCTGTTTCTGTCCCTTCAAACATAGGTGGGTGAAAGGTCAGGAATTGTGTCAGGCTAAGCTCCCCTGGTAGTAGTACTTGAGCAACCGGTTCCATGCCCACGGCAGGTGGGGGTAAAGGATTTGCCTGACCGATGCTATCGTTCACGCTCCCAACATCACCAACCTCTTCATTAAGGTTCCCCGCATTCATAGCAGCCATGTAATACCAGGGTTAACAACAATTCCAAACAATATACATGTTATACCGTTAGATAACATGAACGATAATAAGCATGTTAGTATAACAGTTTATACACCAATATGCGCCACATGCATAAACATGCTTAAATGTAAACACTTAGCTAACCATGCTAAGGCTACCCTTCACTCATTCCCGGGTTCTCTAACCACTGCTCTGATACCACTAATGTAAGGACCCTAGTTCCTTAAGTGCGGATTAAGGCGTAAATAAAAATTTCCATGCATAAGCAGAGTATAACGGTTGTATTGATGCCCTGGGCTATTAAATTACAGTGCCAAAATAAAGTTCCAAAAGGGACTAGTTACATTCTCAACCAATGGATGCTAATCCTATAGCTTTACACTACTCCTAGAGTAGATACTATACAAAAGAATCAAGCTTGCTACCAAGAGCACTCCTCACTAGCTCACCGCATCAACCCGCCTTAGCCCCTTCCGCCCAAAAGTACCTACAGAAACAACCCCAAAACCATGAGCATGTATATAAATCATATCCACAATAATATGATCATAATTCAATGCATAAACCGTAAATGCAATTCACTTCCTGTATTTAACACATTTAAAAGCTCCCTTGGTTGTCCCTGTACCACAATAATAATCAAAGGATTATAATGCCAATATGCATGTCATGACATGTATCCATTCCGTGTATATCAATGGCCAATTTCCAGTCTTATTATATCAGTGGCATAATACCCCTCACGTTTATATGACAGCGGCATTAATACCCCTCGCTTCGACATATTAGCGGCATAATATCCCCCGCATCAATATGACAGCGGCATTATCCTTCGCTTCGACATATTTGCGGCAAATATTCTTTATCGCTAAATATGACAGCGGCAAGTATTCTATCATCGCTTCGACATGACGGCGGCAAGTATTCTATCATCACTGCAATATAATCTCGACTCACAATATATATGCAACTGTAATGCATATCCAACCATGTATGCAACCACAATGCATAACCAACCATATATGCAATCATAATGCATATCCAATCATGTATGCAACCATAATGCATAATTAAGACCATGTATGCAACCATAATGCATAATTAAGACCATGTATGCAACCATAATGCATAACCAATCAAAGCGAAATAAATACGTTTTACCGTCCGATGCTCGTACGTCTCACTACGTACCTTAGTTCCAAAAATGGAGATGTCGTGGGACTTTATCTCCTTTGATGTGTGGCTACCTGGGATGGTTCTACACAATCACATGAATCCATATTAGAAGCCAATAAATGAACCATTACCAAAAACATCATCATTTAGAACAAAATCCCAAAACCCACATTTTTAGCCTTGCGATCGATCGGTCCCCTGCCTCGATCGATCGCTAATGTTCAACAAAAAAATGTTTTGGTTCTGCCTCGGCCGATCGATCGAGACATTCTCTCGATCGATCGAAATTTCACACATCGATCGATCGGAATATTTTCCCGATCGATCGGTGAGCTCGATACAAGCCTTGGCCAGGCTCTGTCCCGCTCGATCGATCGGACCCAGATTTCGATCGATCGAGAAGCCCTGTTCTTGCGAGAAAATTCCAAGTATGAGCTTCCTACAACACCTAAACTCATACATCACCAAGATCAACCACCCAACACAACATTAAACCACAAAACAACCTTAAAATACATCCCCCAAACATAGACAACATGTTGGACCAAGATCCACCCTTTTAACCCCAAAAACAAGCTACAAACCCAACCAAAACTCAACAAAACTCTACCATAATGAAAAGCTTACCACTTGAGCTTCAAGTTTCAGCAAAAACTCACAAAAAGACTCATTTTCAAAGCTTTCCCTTCTCCTCTAGTTTCAGAAACGAAAATGGAGGTTCTAAGATGAAAGGAGAGGGATTTGGGGACATAAAGTTGATAGGGAGGGGGTGATGGGATGTAAAGATGCAAGTGGCTCCCTTGCCAACTCACATGAGATTTAAATGTGTAACCAAAACACAAGCATGGTATATAGAATACCCCAACATGATATTTTTAAAGCATTTTACTACAATGCACCAAAATCACCATTAAAATCATGCTTTACCAAAATTACAAACCAACACATTTAAACCATTATAACACCCAATTTCCCAACATGTATAACATGCACCCTGAAATGCTCTACCGGGTCACGCCTACCATGTGACAAGCATATTACCAAGATAATTAGTCCCAATACATAATCTAATTATCACCATAAGATTACATAAACATAATTAATGCCCAAATTGCAATTAATTATTTCGGTGATATCACAATGTAGTATGGTGAAGTTGGCATCGATGGGAAGAAAGGATCCACATATGGCATAGAATACGTCGTCATCGATGGGTGCTCATCATCATGTTCAAAAATCTCTTCCTCCAACATCACTCCTGGCTCGTCTTCTCATATGATCTCCTCGGTTGACTTTTCCACTGTAGGCTCAATCAGTTCAAGAGGCTCAACTTCCTTTGATTCTTCCACATGAGTAAGATCACTCCCCCAAACTTGATTAGTTGAGTGATCATCATCATGTAACCAGGTTTGATTTGTAGATCTCGTCTCCTCCTCTTGGCAGCTCATTGAAATGGTTTCCACAAGGATTGCTAATTACTGCTCTAGGTGACGTATAGAATTGGTTTGGTTTTATAAACGTTTCTCAGTTGATGCCATAAATCTAAGTAACACATCATCTGACTGAGCCATTACTTCTGCAGAACTATCTCTCTTCTCTCCATGATGCTCAAATGGTTGGTTTATAAGATGCGGGTAGTGAGCCTCTGATGGGTATTGGTGACTCCAACCTTGTAGTGAAGGATCACAATGCCAGTGGTAATCGAAGTCTGCCATACCATTGAATAGGTGCAACACACTGTCTTCATCTCTATCAAACAGGGGACTCCCGGTTGCCAAAGCTCCACTGAATACTCATCCTTGTGTCTCTGCATCCAATTCTGGGACATCCCCGAAATGGTTAATTGCATTTGGGCATTAATTGCGATTATTATGATTAATTATGTGGTAATTAATTATGTGTTGGAATTTATTTACCTTATGGAAATGCATGGTCATGTGGATAGGGTGACCCGGGGTTGCATTTCAGGGTGCATGTGGTGCATGTTGGGTAAATTTGTTGGGAGCATGATTTATTTGCCATAGTTAGCAATTTATTAGAAATCATGTGTTTAATTGATATTTGGTGCATTATGAGTAAATGCTTTGAAAAATATCATATTGGGGTGTTTTATACACCATGGAATTGTTGGTATGCATTTTAATTAAATAACTCACTCTTTATACCCAAACCCACCTTTACCATCCAATTCATTTCACTTTACCAAAAACAACACCCAAACCCTTCCCCGTTCACATTTTCGAGTTTGAGCTCAAGGGTGAAAAGAAGTTCTTGCAAAATCTTGTTTTTGTGGAGATTTTTGGGTGATTTGAGGTCCCCAAGAGGTATGGATACCTCATTGTAAATTTTGTAAGGTTTTGTTTAAGTTTGGGTTGATTTTGAAGGGTTTTAAAATGGGTTTGTGTTGGGTTGTTGTGGTTTTGGTATTAATTTGGTTGGATGTTGCATATTTGAGTTTATGTAGATGTTTATTGTTGGTTTTGAGTAGTTGGGTGTGGTTGTTGTTGAGTTATGTGGGTTTGTTTGAGTTTGGGAAGGAGAAGGGTGAATAGTGCCCGATTCTCGCTTGCCCAGAGCTCGGCGATCGATCGGCGTTTTTCTCGCGATCGATCGCGAGCCACAGAGCTGAGGCAGAGAGCTTCAGCGATCGATCGCGAGATGGGCGCGATCGATCGGCGAGGCCGCGATCGATCGGCGCAAGCTCCGCGATCGATCGCGGATTGGCAAAATTTGTTGCCCGAGACAGTGAGGTCTCGCGATCGATCGGGGCTTTATGGCGATCGATCGCGAGACACCAAAAATGATGTTTTTGGTTATTTTTGTGGGATTTTTGGTATTGGACTATTATTGGATTCTAATATTGGTATTTGTGAATATGTAGAACCAACCCAGGTGGCAACACAGCCAAGGAATTGAAGTCCTACCATATTGCACTTTTGGAAAGGTACGTAGTGGACGTACGGGCACCCCAACGGTACATGTATCTTATATACTTATTGTTTATGCATTGTGGATGCAATTATATATGTGGTATTGCATAGTGGATGCAAATACATGTTATGCATGATGTTTATAGATGCATATGATTATTGGTGCACATCCCATGAGTCGTGGTCATCCCTTGATGATTTTAATGATTGCCGCTATTTGGTTTGGTTCCGCTAAATGTGAAGCGAGGGGTAGGAGCTCCGCATGTCACATTTGAGCGTGGTTATCATATAGGACGAGGAAAGGGTATTTGCCGCTCAATGAGAGGCGAGGGGTGGGAGTCCCGCAGTCCATTGAAGCGAGGTTATCCTATGCCGTCTATATGTAAATAAGCGAGGGGCATTAAAATACATTGTGATGGACAGACTAGGGATTGGTGATCAGTATTTGGTATTGATGAAATGGTATATGTTCATGGCATGTTTAGACCATTTAAAATAATCTATTGATTATACTCATGAGTTATGGTACAGGGACAACCAAACGGGAAGCGTTTGAAATGCATGGGGAAACAGGAAGTGTTTCATTTTGATTTTGCATTTACGCTTTATCTTCATATTGTGTTAAACATGGATGATTATTATTGCTCATGTTTGGGGGTTGTCCTTGTAGGTACCTTTTTGGCATGATAGAAGGGCTTGAACGGGTTGAGGTGGTGAGCTTGACGAGCATTCTATTGAGGATGAAAGGACAGGATTATTTGGATAGTATCTACTCTAGGAGTAGTATAAAACTATAGTTGCACACATTCTTTTGATTGGAATGTAATTAATCCATTTGGTAGTCCTTATTTTTGGCATGTAATGCTTAAGCTCATAGACTCAACATGTTCTTTAGACTCTGATTTGTTTATTTTAGCTCTATTATGCCTTGATTCCGCACTTAAGGATTAGGGTCCTTACATTAGTGGTATCAGAGCAGTGGTTAGAGAACCCGGGAACGAGTGAAGGGTAGCCTTAGCATGGTTGGCTAGGTGCTTACATTTGAAGCATGTTTATGCATGTGGTGCATATTTTGTATATCCTGTTATACTAACATGCTTATATCACTCCTGTTATCTAACGGTATAACATGTATTGCTTTGGAATTGTTGTTAACATTTGTGTTACAGCATGGCTGCTAATGAGGAAGTCGGTGATATGGGGAGCATGAATGCTAGTGATGGACAGACAAACCCTCTACCTCCACCGGCTGTGGGAATGGAACCAGTGGTCCAGTTATTGCTACCGGGTGAGATTAGCTTGACACAATTTCTCTCTTATCATCCGCCCCGGTTTGAGGGGACAGAGTCCGGAGAAGAGGCTGAAGAGTGGTTGGAAAGACTGGAGCAGATCTTTGTATCGGCTCCTTGTGCTGTGACAGCTTGGCTGAGGTTAGCGGAATTTCAATTAGCCAAGAAACCTCTGATGTGGTGGAGGAGCACAGTAATGGAAATGAGAGCACTGGGTGCTGTGATTGATTGGACACTCTTCAGGACGAGGTTTTTGAACCGGTACTTCTCCGCAGCAGCAAGACAGACGAAGGAGGATGAATTTACAAGTCTGAGGCAAGGGAACATGACAGTGGCAGACTATGCCACACGGTACTCTTCGTTTGAGGTACGTTCCCCACATTGCCACCAGTGGACACGCTAAGATGAGGAACTTTATGAAAGGGTTGCGACCGGAGCTCTATGACCGGGTTATTACTAATAACCCAACTTCTTTTGATGATGCTCTCACAAGAGCGGAGCTTGCTGAGCTAGGAGTGGGAGCTTACGCTATGCCACCACCAGTACCGCAACAGAGGCAGACTAGTGACAGCTTGAGGCCTCGGGGTGAGCCATTTAAACCCCGTGGTGCCTCTTCATCCTCACGGTATGGTGGAAAGAAACACTTTGGTCAGAAACAGGAAGGCAAGAAGGGCAATTGGTCGGCCAATAGAGGATCTTCACAAGGGGATAGGCCGGGAGAGCCGAGGTACAACAATTGTGGAGGGCCACATTCTTCAAACAAGTGTCCTGCATTTATGTCTGTGGCAAGATGGGCCACATCGCTCGGTATTGCCCCACACGGGGAGGACAGTCAGAGTATCAGGGCAGCAGGCCGAGGTTTGAGGATAGGACAGTGCAGCAGAGGCAGCAGTTTGGGCCTCGACCATCGGGAGGTCAGACAGTAGGACCACCCCAGGGGCAGGTGTATGCACTGACCAGGGAGCAGGCCCAGGCAGCCCCAGAGGAGGTGATTGCCGGTACGTGTCATTTATTTACGTACCCTGCTTTTATTTTGATCGATACAGGTGCCTCCCATTCTTTTGTATCGGTGGGTTTTGTGGAAAGACACCATATGCGCACGTCTTCTTTACCCACGCCTCTCCTCGTCTCGACACCCACTGGAAGAAATGTCGTTGCTGATCAGTTTATGGCAGACTGCCTCATTTATTTTGAGGGCAACGAATTGAGATCAGACTTGATTGTGCTGGGTATGTCAGACTTCGACTGCATCTTGGGTATTGATGTTCTGAACAGATATCAGGCAGTGGTAGATTGCCGACAGAGGACAGTGAAGTTCAGACCTGAGTTGGGCAGTCAGTGGACTTTCTATGGCAACGGTTCTCGTGCGAAGATTCCGTTGATTTCAGCGATCAAGATGACTCAGTTGTTGGAACGTGGTCATACGGGTTATCTCATTTATGCCGTGGACACGTCTGGGAAGAGTAAAGAAGTTAAGGATGTGCCAGTAGTGGCAGAGTTCGCTGATGTATTTCCAGAAGAGATCCCAGGATTCCCACCGGCTAGGGAAGTCGAGTTTGGGATCGAGCTGTTGCCAGGGACATCCGCTATCTCCCGTGCACCTTATAGGATGGCACCGGCTGAGTTGAGAGAGTTGAAAGAACAGTTGCAGGATCTCCTGGATAAGGGATATATACGCCCGAGCGTGTCGCCATGGGGCGCACCAGTTCTCTTTGTGAAGAAGAAGGACGGTTCGATGCGGTTGTGTATCGATTACCGGCAACTGAATAAGGCTACAGTGAAGAACAAGTATCCTCTTCCAAGGATCGACGATCTGTTTGATCAGTTGCAAGGTACCAGGGTGTATAGCAAGATTGATTTGAGATCCGGGTATCATCAGATTCGGGTCAGAGAGGAAGATGTGCAAAAGACAGCATTCCGGACCCGATATGGACATTATGAGTTCCTAGTGATGCCGTTCGGCGTGACGAATGCTCCAGCAGTCTTCATGAGTCTGATGAACAGAGTGTTTCAGCAGTATCTTGATCAGTTCGTCATTGTGTTAATTGACGATATTCTTATCTACTCCCGGAGCGAGGAGGAGCATGTGAAACACTTGAGGACATTGCTTCAGATTCTCAGAGAGCATCAGTTATATGCTAAGCTCAGTAAGTGTGAATTTTGGCTGAGCAGTGTAGTGTTTCTGGGGCATGTCATATCGAGCAGCGGGATATCTGTAGATCCCAAGAAGATTGAGGCTGTGATGGAGTGGGCTGCCCCCACTTCTGTGCCTGAGATTCGGAGTTTTCTTGGTTTGGCCGGGTATTATCGACGCTTTGTCGAGGGCTTTTCGAAGATTGCTAAGCCGTTGACGCAGTTGACTCAGAAGGGAGTGCCTTTCTTTTGGTCAGAAGCTTGTGAGGAGAGCTTCCAGGAATTAAAGCACCGGTTGACGACGGCGCCAGTATTAGTGATCCCGACGGAGAACTCCAGATTTGTTCTGTATACTGATGCATCACTGCAGGGCCTTGGGTGTGTTCTGATGCAAGATAAGCATGTGGTAGCTTATGCATCGAGGCAGTTGAAGCCGCATGAGACCAGATATCCAGTTCATGACTTGGAATTGGCGGCTATCATCTTCGCCCTGAAGATCTGGAGGCATTATTTGTATGGTACTTCGTTTACCATTTACACGGATCACAAGAGCCTCAAGTTTTTATTCACTCAGGCAGAGCTGAACATGAGGCAGAGGAGATGGATGGACCTACTCAAGGACTATGATTGCGAGATAGAGTACCATCCGGGAAAAGCTAATTTGACAGCAGACGCTTTGAGCCGGAAAGTGAGGAGTTCTGCTGAGGACGTCATTCATTTGTCAGCCATGATGACCTCTTATTGCCATCTGGGCTATGATTTTGACATAGATGCATCGCCTGTGTATGTATCGACTCTGTTAGCCGAGCCAGACATCTATGAGAACATCAGGAGAGCTCAGAGGTCAGACGATGAGGTTTAGAGGTGGTTATCTTTAGTACATCTTGGTCAGCCAACGAAGTTCAGAGTGGCCGATGACGGGTCTTTGAGATTGGGTGACCGTTGGGTGGTTCCGAGTACGCCGGAGCTGCGTAAAGGGATCTTGGAGTGAGCTCATAGTAGCAGACTTAGCATCCATCCAGGCGGGAAGAAGATGTACAGAGATCTGCGTGGTCAGTTTTGGTGGAAAAGGATGAAGTCTGATGTCGTCGCTTTTGTAAAGAGATGTTTGATCTGCCAGCAGGTTAAGGCAGAGAGGCAGAGACCTGGCGGCAAATTGAGAAGCTTGGAGATACCGAAATGGAAGTGGGAGCACATTTCCATGGACTTCGTGACTCATTTCCCGAGGAGTGCTTCAGGCTTCGATGCTATTTGGGTGATTGTGGACAGATTGACAAAGGTAGCCCACTTTATCCCCTATAGCATGACTTTCACATTTTTGAGGATGGCGCAGTTGTATATTAGAGATGTGGTGAGATTGCATGGGATCCCCATTTCCATAGTGTCAGATCGAGATCCGCGACTCACATCTCATTTCTGGGAAGGCCTTCAGTCAGCTTTGGGGACTGAAGTCAGATTGAGCACTGCTTATCATCCTCAGACGGATGGCCAGACCGAGCGCACTATTCAGACGCTCGAGGACATGTTAAGAGCTTGTGTTCTGGAGTTCGATGCCTCTTGGCAGGATTCAGTGCCTTTGGTAGAGTTTTCGTATAACAATAGCTACCAGGCGAGTATTCAGATGGCTCCATTTCAAGCTCTTTATGGCAGACGGTGTAGATCACCCTTGTGTTGGGATGATTTGGACCGCAAATCGGTCGGAGGACCGGAGTTGATTCGGGAGATGGAAGAAAAGATAAAGACGATAAGGCAGAAAATGAAAGCAGCTCAGGACAGGCAGGCAGCTTATGCAAATAAACGGCGGAGACCGTTGGAATTTCAGTTGGGAGATAAGGTCTTTTTGAAGATTTCGCCTTTCAGGGGCGTTGTGCGATTTGGGATGCGCGGGAAACTGTCTCCGAGGTATGTTGGACCGTACGAGATTTTGCAGCGCATTGGCACCTTAGCTTACCGACTGGCTTTGCCGCCCTCTTTATCTGGTATACATGATGTGTTTCATGTATCGATGCTGCGGAAGTATGAGCCGGATCCGTCTCACGTGTTACAGCCTTCCGAAGTTCAGTTAGAATCAGATGTATCTTATGTGGAACGGCCTGTTAGAATTCTGGACAGAGCAGACCGTAGACTTCGGAACAAAGTGATACCGATGATCAAGGTTCAGTGGGATCGCAGGGGTGTCGAGGAGGCTACGTGGGAGACGGAGCAGCATATGGTGCAGCACTACCCAGAACTATTCTCTGGTATGTATTTATGTTTAGTTCTATTTGGGGTAAGTGCATGTGATTTCGAGGACGAAATCTTATAAGTAGGGGAGTATTGTGACATCCCCGAAATGGTTAATTGCATTTGGGCATTAATTGCGATTATTATGATTAATTATGTGGTAATTAATTATGTGTTGGAATTTATTTACCTTATGGAAATGCATGGTCATGTGGATAGGGTGACCCGGGGTTGCATTTCAGGGTGCATGTGGTGCATGTTGGGTAAATTTGTTGGGAGCATGATTTATTTGCCATAGTTAGCAATTTATTAGAAATCATGTGTTTAATTGATATTTGGTGCATTATGAGTAAATGCTTTGAAAAATATCACATTGGGGTGTTTTATACACCATGGAATTGTTGGTATGCATTTTAATTAAATAACTCACTCTTTATACCCAAACCCACCTTTACCATCCAATTCATTTCACTTTACCAAAAACAACACCCAAACCCTTCCCCCTTCACATTTTCGAGTTTGAGCTCAAGGGTGAAAAGAAGTTCTTGCAAAATCTTGTTTTTGTGGAGATTTTTGGGTGATTTGAGGTCCCCAAGAGGTATGGATACCTCATTGTAAATTTTGTAAGGTTTTGTTTAAGTTTGGGTTGATTTTGAAGGGTTTTAAAATGGGTTTGTGTTGGGTTGTTGTGGTTTTGGTATTAATTTGGTTGGATGTTGCATATTTGAGTTTATGTAGATGTTTATTGTTGGTTTTGAGTAGTTGGGTGTGGTTGTTGTTGAGTTATGTGGGTTTGTTTGAGTTTGGGAAGGAGAAGGGTGAATAGTGCCCGATTCTCGCTTGCCCAGAGCTCGGCGATCGATCGGCGTTTTTCTCGCGATCGATCGCGAGCCACAGAGCTGAGGCAGAGAGCTTCAGCGATCGATCGCGAGATGGGCGCGATCGATCGGCGAGGCCGCGATCGATCGGCGCAAGCTCCGCGATCGATCGCAGATTGGCAAAATTTGTTGCCCGAGACAGTGAGGTCTCGCGATCAATCGGGGCTTTATGGCGATCGATCGCGAGACACCAAAAATGATGTTTTTGGTTATTTTTGTGGGATTTTTGGTATTGGACTATTATTGGATTCTAATATTGGTATTTGTGAATATGTAGAACCAACCCAGGTGGCAACACAGCCAAGGAATTGAAGTCCTACCATATTCCACTTTTGGAAAGGTACGTAGTGGACGTACGGGCACCCCAACGGTACATGTATCTTATATACTTATTGTTTATGCATTGTGGATGCAAGTATATATGTGGTATTGCATAGTGGATGCAAATACATGTTATGCATGATGTTTATAGATGCATATGATTATTGGTGCACATCCCATGAGTCGCGGTCAGCCCTTGATGATTTTAATGCTTGCCGCTATTTGGTTTGGTTCCGCTAAATGTGAAGCGAGGGGTGGGAGCGCCGCATGTCACATTTGAGCGTGGTTATCATATAGGACGAGGAAAGGGTATTTGCCGCTCAATGAGAGGCGAGGGGTGGGAGTCCCGCAGTCCATTGAAGCGAGGATTATCCTATGCCGTCTATATGTAAATAAGCGAGGGGCATTAAAATACATTGTGATGGACAGACTAGGGATTGGTGATCAGTATTTGGTATTGATGAAATGGTATATGTTCATTGCATGTTTAGACCATTTAAAATAATCTATTGATTATACTCATGAGTTATGGTACAGGGACAACCAAACGGGAAGCGTTTGAAATGCATGGGGAAACAGGAAGTGTTTCATTTTGATTTTGCATTTACGCTTTATCTTCATATTGTGTTGAATATGGATGATTATTATTGCTCATGTTTGGGGGTTGTCCTTGTAGGTACCTTTTTGGCATGATAGAAGGGCTTGAACGGGTTGAGGTGGTGAGCTTGACGAGCATTCTATTGAGGATGAAAGGACAGGATTATTTTGGATAGTATCTACTCTAGGAGTAGTATAAAACTATAGTTGCACACATTCTTTTGATTGGAATGTAATTAATCCATTTGGTAGTCCTTATTTTTGGCATGTAATGCTTAAGCTCATAGACTCAACATGTTCTTTAGACTCTGATTTGTTTATTTTAGCTCTATTATGCCTTGATTCCGCACTTAAGGATTAGGGTCCTTACAAATTCATTATAGAAATTTTGCAGAAGTGTATAGCTCGAAAAGTTATGATACCGGAAAGTGGCTGTCAAATTGTTGAATCTCTCTCACGCTGCATAGAATGGCTTTGAAGGTTGGTGGGCAAAGCTTGTGAAGACTTGTTGATGAAACATCCACAAGTACATCACTAAGAAAAACAACATAAAATAATTATATTATATTTTTTTCGAATTAAATAAATACAAAGAAAAAAATAATTAAATTACAATCAAAGAATCTCGTATGATATTACTAAAGTTAGTCCCCGGCAACGGCGCCAAAAACTCCATCGCGATTTATTTCAACAATAAATTTTCAGTGCAGTGCGATTATACCTAAGTGCGTGGTGTCAAGTTTTAGTATAGACAAGAAGAATAAGGAATGTCGAACCTATAGGGACAAACAAGCAAGTACCAAATAAGATATCTTTAAACTCTATTTAACATACAATAATGAATGAATAATTAAACTAATTAACAAACATAAAATACTAATAATAATCCAACCAAGGTAATCAAAGTTAACGAGAAAATCCACTAGATAAGATTATCGAGACTTTGGTTCACCAATGCAATCCCCTACAATTCTCGATTGAATATCCAAATATTTATAAGGTTACGAGTTTTCCTAATTTTTCCAATATACTATGGTCAAGCTATATTGAACCTAATATTGAGATGCAACAAGTCAATGGTCATGCACTTATTTAACAACTCAATATTGCTTAAGCTTTGTGAAAACTTCTAGCTTTTGGTAAATCTATTGCTATGACACGTGTGCTAGATTTACTTGGTCCATCTCAATCTATGACCCACAGTATGAATTACTAGTTCCATATCACAATATCGTATGGTCAACCTCAATTGCAATACTAAAATCATTCAAAAGTGATCAAGCCCTCAAAAGCATTAAAATCATAAAACATACTCAAATAATTATAAGAATTCAATCATCAAATCATAGGTTCATGATAAAGGTTCGCCTAGCCTCGATAAATAATTTTAGTTCATCATCATAAATAAATACTAATACCCAAACATGTCTTGTAACAATCCAAGCATGATATAATAAAAACAAAACTAAACTAAAGTTTAAAAGTAAGAATAAACTCCCAGCGTCGGCTCCGGTTGTAGATCATCGCTCCTTCTCTTGCTTTCTTCTCGATCGTCTCTTTAATCGCCTTGTTGGAGATGTTCCAAAATCATAGGGTGAAAGGTTGAAGAATGATTGATAGATGAAATTGAGGGATGGCCGTGTCTTGGGTGAAGGATGGAAACGTGTGATTGGTGAGGGGAGAATAAGTGGGCGTGTGTGATTGGGTGATGAAAGGCTGGAGGTTCGGTGGAGATTTGTGATTGGTGAGGGAAAGAGGTAGGAGGTTTAGAGCTCTGAATTGGTGTGAGGTGTGAGGTTATATGGTGTGAATGGAAGGAGGCGTTTTGTGAAGGAAAGAGATGTGATGATGGGATTTCGGTTGTGGCGTGTGAATTCTTTCCTTTCACTGCATGATTCTCATGTGAGTCAAGAATTTTAAAATCTAAAAATCTGCTCAATCATTATCTGGTTATCTTGGTCCAATAATATCTTGATATCTCTTATGTTCTGATCTTGTTTTGCACGTGATTTAAATGAAGATCATTGCCATGTGAGTTTCCTTGCTGTGATGATGAATTTCCTTTAATGATTGTTTCCTTGCTTCGTGAATAACTAGCTGCTCGAATCTGCTGAATCTTGTATGATGCATGAAGTCACGTGAGTTTCCTTCTATGCTTGTCAACCACTAGCCATCTAGATTTGTGCCAAATCCTGACTCGCGATCGATCGCCACCTCCTCTCGATTGATCGTTATTTCTTTCTGCCATTGTGGAGATCGATCGCTTGTTCCTCGCAATCGATCGCTAACTTTGAATTATTATTTTTTCAACACATTGCATGAGGCGAACAATCGGTGTAACTTTTCATGATCGATCGGTGGCCTTAAATTCATCCAAGCATGAAATCTTTGTCCTTCCCTTGACATGTTAGCTCGGTTTGGTCATTTTTCATCGCTAATTAGCTCAATCCTTCACTTTTACGCACTTAGACATTTATTCTTGAAACACGCAAAAACAACATAAAAGGGCATAATATCGTCCGGGAATCGTAATAAAATACACATAAAATCCTTGAAATATAAGCATAAAAATCACCCTTATCAGCTGGGCACTCAAGTTTGATGATGCATTGTGGATCTATAGAACTGCATACAAAACTCCCATTGGAACATCCCCGTACAAACTTACTTGTCTTTGGGAAATCATGCCACTTGCCGGTTGAATTGGAGCACCGAGCCTTTTGGGCTTTTAAAGTTTGAATATGGATTGAAGGCCACAGGTGAGTACCAATTGCTTCAATTGAATGAGATGGGTGAATTTCGCCTTGAAACCTACGAGAATGTTTTGATATACAAAGAGAGAACTAAGAGGTGGCATGACAATAAAATTGTGAGGAGAGAGTTTCTTCCCCGGCATCAAGTACTTTTATACAACTCTCACCTCAAGTTATTTCCCGGAAAACTGAAGTAAAGATGGTATGTACCATTTACTATAGAGGCGGTGAATCGTATGGAGCTATTGAACTAAAATGCAACGATGGTCGAACTTTTCAAGTCAATGGCCAACAGTTAAAGCATTATTATGGGACTGAATTGCAAAAAGTGGACAGTATTCGTCTAACTAAACCAAAGTGGTCTTCTTGAGAAAAGTCTGGCTGAAGAATATAAATGTTACCCTGGTAAAAGTATGGACTGTGCAAGACCTGACTTGGACGATACCTTTACCATGGCCACCCCCAGGTCGGCCACGAGGATGACCTCCAGCTCGGCCACGGGAAGATCTCCACCTTGGCCACCCCAGGTCGGCCACGAGGATGACCTCCAGTTCGGCCTCGGGAAGATCTCCACCTTGGCCACCCTAGCTCGGCCACGAGGATGACCTCCAGCTCGGCCTCGGGAAGATCTCCACCTTGGCCACCCCAGCTCGGCCACAAGGATGACCTCCAGCTCGGCCGCGTGGATGACTTCCACCTTGGCCACCCCAGGTCGGCCTCGAGGATGACCTCCACCTCGGCCACCCCCAGGTCGGCCTCCAGGAAGATCTACACCTGAGGAGTGATCTCATAAATCAGAGGCACAGAACATATCTCCGTACACGAATAATATCTTAAAAGCTGCAGAAATCGTACAAAGAGTGCAATAGTTATATGTGGTCCCAGCACTAGGACTCTGACCCCTACCTTCAGCATCAGACAATGTCCCCTAGACCTTGGGTAGGTAGTTACAGGTTGTCTCCTCCATTCTCATATATATATATATATATATATATATATATATATATATATATATATATATATATATATATATATATATATATATATCAGATAACTCTCACCAAGCAAGGGAGAGATTTTCCATGAGAGAGCAGGCACGAGGGTTGAAAGGGCATGTGGAAGGCCAACACCTCTTTCTTGGGGGGGAAAAGAGAGCATGTCTCATTCCTCCTCAAGAACAAGCAGCAGCCGAAGTCTTCCCCCTTCACCATTTTCATTTCTTAGCTCATTTCTTGTAAAGAAGACACTGTAAATCACACTTGTTTATAGTGAAATTTATACCGGACTAGGTCCCGTGGTTTTTCCCCATCTTTTGGGGTTTTCCACGTAAAAATCTGGTCTCATTTACTTTTTGTATATTGTTTGGTGCTCGGATGAAATACACGTCTACCCTACCAAAATCCGAGGCAACAAATTGGCGCCGTCTGTGGGAACGTGAGCTCAAGACGTTGAGATATGGGGAGGAGAAGGATGGTTTGAGGGGTACATCTCTGTTGGAAGATGGGTTTTCTAAGTTCTGGAGAAGAAAAACCTTTGGTAAGCGGCGACGACGGGTTTGATAAAAGGGGGAAATGTTTTGGTTATTGGGGTGCAGCCTTGTATGAAAGTTGCTATGCTTTTGGGTTGCACTCAAAGAAACGCCAGTGTAATGATTCTCGAGATGATACATCTGGCCTCAGATCTCTGGTGATACCTCTTCCCCTAGCCGACCACAATTTTTGGAGAATGGAGCTGGTTTAGCATTTGGTTTTTTGGGGCGTTAGGAGTTGTTGTTGCAGGATTGGAGCTGATTAAGAGTGACACATATCAAATCAATGCCTCACCTCGGCCCAAGCTCGGCCACATCGCCCAGCTCGGCCTCATCCATGCCAGCTCGGCCTTATCCACATCAGCTCGGCCTCTACAATGAGCTCGCCTCATCAGCCCCAACTCGGCCAACTCGGCCCCCAGCTCGGCCTCAACCATGCCAGCTCGGCCTCATCCACATCAGCTCGGCCACCTCAGCCATTAGCTAGACCTCATCAATCAAACTCAACTTGGGCGCATAATCTCTATGCCTTAATTATGGTTTTTCCTGTCCAACTGATATTTGAATTTCGTACATATATATTTGCGTAGTCTATTTTATTATTATTTCAGGACAGGATCACCAGCTCGGGCATGCAATCTAGCAGTAAGGCCCTATTATATTGAGCTCGGGCATGCAATCTCGCAGTAAGCCCCACATCAGCTCGGATTCAGGAGTTCAGCTCGGGCATGCAATCTCGCAGTAAGCCCCTATTATTACAGCTCGGGCATGCAATCTTGCAGCAAGCCCCTATTTATATCAGCTCAGGCATGCGATCTCGCAATAAGGCCTTATTCATCAGCTCGAGATCTTTATTTGTTCTGGACTTTGGATGAACTTATTCGGATGGTGTGATGATTGGGAGTTCGGATGGGATATTTGAAGTAAGCCCAAGTGTATGAGGCCTTGGTAAAATATTTAGCACAGGTCCACCCTGATTGCTTAAGCCCAGGTGTATGAGGCCCTGACAAGCATTTAGCACAGGTCCGCCATGATTGCTTAAGCCCAGGTGTATGACGCCCTGGCACCAATTAAAAGTGCAGGTCACTAAAGCCCAGGTGTATGAGGCCCTGGCACCCATTGAAAGCACAGGTCATCCCTGCATGCTAAAGCCCAGGTGTATGAGGCCCTGTCACCAATAAAAAGTGCAGGTCATCCCTGTCACTAAAGCCCAGGTGTATGAGGCCCTGGCACCCATTAAAAGTGCAGGTCATCCCTGTCACTGAAGCCCAGGTGTATGAGGCTCTGGCAAAAATTTAGCACAGGTCGGGAGAGCACTATCTGCTCATATTTATTATTTTTCGGAGCTCAGGTCGGGAGAGCACTATTCACTCATATTTATTATTTTCGGAGCTCAGGTCGTGAGAGAACTATATGCTCATATTTATTATTTTCGGAACTCAGGTTGGGAGAGCACTATCTGCTCATATTTATTATTTTCGGAGCTCAGGTCGTGAGAGAACTATCTGCTCATATTTATTATTTCCGGAGCTCAGGTCGGGAGAGCATTATCGGCTCATATTTATTATTTCCGGAACTCAGGTTGGGAGAGCACTATCTGCTCATATTTATTATTTTCGGAGCTCAGGTTGGGAGAGCACTATCTGCTCATATTTATTATTTTCGGAGCTCAGGTCGGGAGAGCACTATCTGCTCATATTTATTATTTCCGGAGCTCAGGTCGGGAGAGCATTATCGGCTCATATTTATTATTTCTGGAGCTCAGGTCGGGAGAGCATTACCGGCTCATATTTATTATTTCCGGAACTCATGTCGGGAGAGCACTATCTGCTCATATTTATTATTTCCGGAGCTCAGGTCAGGAGAGCATTATTGGCTCATATTTATTATTTTCGGAGCTCACACCGTGAGAGAACTATCGGCTCATATTTATTATTTCTGGAGCTCAGGTCGGGAGTACATTATCTGCTCACATTTATTGTTTCTGGAGCTCAGGTCGGGAAAGCATTATCCGCTCATATTTATTATATTGGAGCTCAGGTCGAGAGACTTTATGTCCTCAGTTTATTATTTCTGGAGTTCAGGACAAACGTTATGTATGTGTCCAGTTCATTATTTATGGAGCTTAGGTCGCGCGGGCCTTAGATGCTCGGTTTATTATCTTTGGAGTTCAGACAGGGCAGCCATGTTTTAGATTTAATTCTTTACTTAGAATTATTTCTAGCTGTTATTACAGGTCAGCCATGCACATATAACAGGTCATCTCTTTTAAGATTTAATTCTCTTAGAATTATCTCTAGTTGTCATTACAGGTCAGCGCTGCATAGAAAACATGTCAGCCCTTCCTAGAAAACAGGCCAGCCTTGTTGTTATTTAATTTTATACGTAGAATTATTTCAAGTTGTCATTGCAGGTCAGTCCTGCTAAGATAACAGGTCAGCCCTATTCTGTATTGAACTCTCTATTTAGAATTATTTTAGGGTTAATATTGGAGGTCAGCCCTGCCCAGATAACAGGTCAGCCATGCCTACATAACAGATCATCCTTGTTGTTATTCAATCTATATTTAGAATTATTTCTAGTTGTTATTGCATGTCAGCCCTGCACAAGTAACAAATCAGGTCTTGCCAAAATACCCGAAAGATCGAGACAGCGTTACACTAGCTCGACTAGATGGGGGATACTGGTGTTACCCTGGTAAAAGTATGGACTGTGCAAGACCTGGCTTGGACGATACCTCTACCATGGCCACCCCCAGGTCGGCCACGAGGATGACCTCCAACTCGGCCACGGGAAGATCTCCACCTTGGCCACTCCAGGTCGGCCACGAGGATGACCTCCAGCTCGGCCACGGGAAGATCTCCACCTTGGCCACCCCAGGTCGGCCACGAGGATGACCTCCAGCTCGGCCTCGGGAAGATCTCCACCTTGGCCACCCTAGCTCGGCCATGAGGATGACCTCCAGCTCGGCCTCGGGAAGATCTCCACCTTGGCCACCCCAGCTCGGCCACAAGGATGACCTCCAGCTCGGCCGCGTGGATGACTTCCACCTTGGCCACCCCAGGTCGGCCTCGAGGATGACCTCCACCTCGGCCACCCCCAGGTCGGCCTCCAGGAAGATCTACACCTGAGGAGTGATCTCATAAATCAGAGGCACAGAACATATCTCCGTACACGAATAATATCTTAAAAGCTGCAGAAATCGTACAAAGAGTGCAATAGTTATCTGTGGTCCCAGCACTAGGACTCTGACCCCTACCTTCAGCATCAGACAATGTCCCCTAGACCTTGGGTAGGTAGTTACAGGTTGTCTCCTCCATTCTCATATATATATATATATATATATATATATATCAGATAACTCTCACCAAGCAAGGGAGAGATTTTCCATGAGAGAGCAGGCACGAGGGTTGAAAGGGCATGTGGAAGGCCAACACCTCTTTCTTGGGGGGAAAAGAGAGCATGTCTCATTCCTCCTCAGGAACAAGCAGCAGCCGAGGTCTTCCCCCTTCACCATTTTCATTTCTTAGCTCATTTCTTGTAAAGAAGACACTGTAAATCATACTTGTTTATAGTGAAATTTATACCGGACTAGGTCCCGTGGTTTTTCCCCATCTTTTGGGGTTTTCCACGTAAAAATCTGGTCTCATTTACTTTTTGTATATTGTTTGGTGCTCGGATGAAATACACGTCTACCCTACCAAAATCCGAGGCAACAATAAACTTAGCACTTTTTGGAGGTAACCGGTGCATTTTTATTATATATTTTTTTCCTTTTGCATGTCTTAGTTGATTTACTAATGATCTAAATTTTATCATGACACTGTCAATGAATCGAGGAACAACAATTTGTGGAAAAGTTCAAAAACTTTTGTTGGGAAATGGACAGGGCGCTAAGGCGCTAGCATACACACGCGCCTCAACGCCTGTTTGAAAGTTATGAAACACAAAAGAAAATTTCGGACAGTACTCGGCGCTAGGGCGTGAGTCCTTGAGCGCCTCAGCGCCTGCACGAGAATCAGATTTAAAAACAACTTCGAACCCTATTTTTACACAACCCACACACTCCAACCCTAATTTCTCTAAACCGTAACTATCTCCTCCCCAAATCCATGCTATTACTAGTCGATTTTTGTCCCTCAACGCAAAATCTGCTCTTCACTCATGCATTTTCATCACTTTTTGCAGGAAATCTGAGGAAAAATCGACCGAGGGCACATGAATTTGGCATATTCAAGTATCTCTTTCAACCCATTGAAGATATGGTTGGAATACTTACACTTTTGAGGTAATCTAAACCTCTTTTAGATTGAAGTTTGAATTTTGAGGTTGAGTTTTTGAAGTTATATCTCAAGGCGAGATTTTGACCATATTCAAGTATATAAACTCCAAGGTTGGGGGTGTTGTGGACTTTACTATCTTTGCTTTGAATTTGGATATTCTTGTGTGGATGGAGATTTTGAAGGAAATTAATTTTGTTGGTGGTTGTTGGTAGCAAGGTATTTGTGAATTGTGCCTATAGTGTGTTTGTTCTATGGCTCCTAATAAGAAATCCAAGGGTGAAGCTTCATCGTCTTCTACGTATGACACCCACAAATTCATCAATGAAAAGGCATCCAAAAATTACATCGCTATTCACTCCAAGAACAAGCCGAAGGAAATGGGAATGGAGATTAGATACCCTGAGTGCCCTATTCTAGAATTAGCCAGAACACAAGGATGGTTAGAATTTGTGAAAACCCCATGTGCAACGGTGGTACCAGTAGTTCATGAGTTTTATGCCAACTTCAAGGAAAGATCAACATTTCCTCAAGTTACTGTTCGAGGTAAATTGGTAATATTTTCTGCCCAAGCGAACAACACTATATATAACATGTCAAATGAGCTTGATGACCTATTTCATGATGCTGTTGATCCTGATGATGTCCTTGAAAAACATTGCATTGATGGAGCAAGTTGGAAATTATCTTATAAGGGGAAACCAGTAACACTTTTAGCTTCAGATTTACTTCACGAGCCTAAATGATGGTTTTCCTTCCTTGTATCGCGGGCTATGCCGTCCATTCACTCTTCTGTAGTAACTCAAGATAGAGCATTCTTGCTCTATGCCATTGTCACTGGGATGCCGGTAAATTGGGGGACGACGATCAAAGCTTCTATAATGAACGCAGTAAGAGGAACCACGACAATATGACTTCCCCATGGCTCTTTAATTACTAAATTATGCCACAAAGAGGGTCTATGGGGCGAAGATGAAGAGTTGAAACCATAGGCACCCATTGTCATTTTCCGCAACCTGACGGATACTCCTGATCGCCCACGGAGGAAGCCGCCTATTACTGAGCCCACAAGCAGCCATACCCCACCTACTGCCGCTTCTCGTACTGTTCATTCTCGACTTGATGCGATAAAGGCCAGACTGGATTCTAGAGACCGTCGTACCCGCCATTTTATGGAGTATTCTATTCAGTACAACACTACCATGGTTCAACAGGCTGATCCTTCATGGATGCCTTTCCCTACCCCACCGAGTTTTTTTGAGGATGAGGACGATGACCAGTAACGATCATCGTTATTGGTATGCATGTTGTCCTTTTTATTTTGTCTTGTTATATTGCATCGAGGGCAATGCACATGTTTAAATCTATGGGGGTTTCTTTCAATCGTTTACTCTTTGACTGTTTTTGAGTTTGTCATTCTGAGTTTTTTGATTGGTTTTCAAAATTCTGTCTGTTGTTTGTGTTTGTGTCATCATTCATGCATAATAATTGTGAAGGCCAATGATGAAAAAACCTGAGCTTAACTTGTGCGAAATTTTAAATTTTTTTGTTTACCTTACTCTTGAGTTTCTCACTCACGCACGACTACCATGACCATTTGACTAATCGATTTGATAGGAACAACCACAATATGATATAGGAAATCCTTGATAGTATTTTGTGCCATTATTCATTGATAAAAAAAATGTCATAGTAGCCCTTTGAGCTTAATGATAAAAGAATGAGGATTGAAGTGTTGCAATATGTTTTAGAATCTTATTCTAAATTTCATTTCTGATGCTTCCTTGGTTTTGATATATCACTTGAGCACATTGGTCAAATCATATGTACTATTTGTGAATTGAGTAGTCTAGAACTTACTTTAGTACCTTTGAGGTGAAATACGTGTTATGTTGTAAGGACCCTCGTGCCCTTAACCCGTTATTAGTGTATTAACCCCCGCACTTAGTGCATACAATCATGTTATTAAAGGGAAAGCGATTACATGCAACTCTAGCATGAATACCGTCTATAAAATTTCTTTACAATAATCGTATAATGTCTATACTTTCCCAACATATTCCATAGAACATATGATGCACCTTTAAACATACACTAACATGCTCTCAATTCATTTTGCAGTTCATAATTAATTGCACACAACACAAATGAAGAGAGAAAGGCCCTTGCCTTCTTTATACATTCCATATACACATAATACTGCTCACATGTGAGCATCAATAAGTAGGCGTGTATCTGATGTATAAAGTATCATACTCAATACCGTCACTGGTACTTCGATCCCTGGAATCACCTCACTCCATAGCTCGAGCTCAACTCCAAAGCCATCGATGTACCAAATTACCTGCCCCAACAGAGACAGCCCCCACACGGGGTGAGCATACCAATATCCCAAATCCAATAACCGCAACAATACAATTCATAATTTACAACAATGTAAATGCTATGAAATACAAAATATACTCCCTGGATGGTATCATCCTCATCCGGGGTTTCCTGTACTGTCTCTGTTCTCAAAACACTGAAACCATCAAATTCTCAAATGCCAGTTAATCATTACATTGATTAACAATTCCATGAGCCATATGCCAATATCATAATCAATAACATCAATCATTAAACAATGGTTATAGACAATCCATGTTTCTCACTTATGGTTTCATAGCTCTATTTCATTGCTCGCTCTACAATAGCGGCATTCCATTTCCACGCATGCTCAATGGCAGTGGCGTTGTAATCGATGTTCGCTCAAAAGCGACAACATCCAATCATTGCTCACTCAAAGGCGGCACCATATGCATGCATATATGTCCGTTTGTAGAAATTACCATAAACCATGTAATTCCAATATCCATTCATTGGTAATATCATATATCATGCATTTCCACACACATTCATTTCAATACAGTGTACCAAGCATTCAACAATTGCAATTATATATAACAGGGCTATGCTCGTACGTCATACGTACCTTACGATTTCGTAGTTCAAGTCCAAACCTTGCATTGGTCCCATGACCGATGAATTATATGCTAAACACGATAATAATCCACAATTAATCTCAAGCATGCAACCACGTGCCCAAGCACGTTCACAAACCCCAAATATATCGTCATCCATGACGATTAACCATTTTAAAAGGCCCCGGGCGAAGCATGCATCGAAAACTCAACACGAAATAATTCCCCAAAATAAGGCATTGGCGATCGATCGCATGATTTCAGGCAATCGATCGCCTCGCGAAAATAGGAACAGGCGATCGATCGCTCCTTTTCAGGCGATCAGTCGCCTCTTAGCGTAAATGGCCACTGCCTCATGGTGATCGATCGCTTCATTTGAGGCGGTCGATCGCCTCACTGTTCATCTCCCTGAAATTTTCAACAACGTCGCGGCGATCGATCGCCCTGCCCTAGGGATCGATCGCCTCGATCTGTAAAAGCCAAAAATGGCGTTTTTCTTGCAAAATTTTGCCCAACAACAATCCTCACACCCCTTACAACATTAAACCTCAAAATAAACACCATAAAAACTCCTCAAACCAACCAACCCAAAATTCTTTAAAATTCCAAAACTCAAACCCAACCCATATTACAACCAAACCACACAAAACCACATTCAAATCGAAGACAATTACGAGGGGAAGAAACTTACCAACTTATCTTCGAGAAATCCGGCTCCTAGGACGAGCCTCCAACGATTTTGCCCATCAAAGGGAAAGGGGAAGGGTTTGGGGTGAGAGAGTGGTGTGAGGGAGAGGAGAGGAGAGGAATGGATTCCGAATGACGGAATCCCGAGTCCAACTGGTATATATAGCAAAAATGCCCCAAAATACCAATACCTCCACAAATACATCATGATTCATTAAAAATCATCTGTTTTCAAAAACTCTCTCTCCAACATCAAATCCCCATACAGGCCCCAACATAAGGCACCCCGGACTCCAAGTCCCACTAAAAACCCAACTCAAAGGTTTTCCACCAAAATGATGATACAATCTCAACCTTTGGATCCAACGGTTCCAAATGCCCGATTTAACAACCTCGGGAGACCCAACACCGCAATTAATTCCTAATTGCCACAATTAAAAATCCATCAAGGATTAATACCACACCGGGATTAACACCATTAATCCCCGGACATCACATATGTGGCTCGGGAATTATTTAGGCAACTTTTGACCCATTTAAGCCTTTGAAACCACCAACTGACAGCGTGTTATCCCTAACTATCCCTTTGAGCTTATTAAAAATCAAATGGTATGTGCAAAAGCACATAATAACCCACATTCAGCATCATTTAAAAATCTCTCATCAACCACCTTGTCAATAGCCTATACACTACTTCTTACTCTCAAGTGAGTAAGATCATATACGCTTTAAAATTTCAAATATCTCCGATGTTCATAATTGAAAAATAGAATGGGAGTAACAAAAAGGGGGCATGAATGCATTGAAAAATATTGAAGAGGAGAAGAAAATAGTGATGAGAAAGAATGAGAAAAATTATTGAGGTGGTGAATAAAGTGGATGAGGAAGGAGGGGGAATTCAAAATGATGGATTTCAATAAAATGAGTTGAAAATTGAGATAAGAGTGCACAATAATATAAAATTTTACTTACTCTCTTGTTTTGTTTATCCTATCCTTTTATTGAAGCCATGATCGATGCCTTACAATTCAACCTAGGAAGATCTATAATAGTGAAATCATTGATTGAAGAGTGTAGTGGATATACTCGTGAAATCGAACCTCTAGAACGCTTCTCATATTAATCTCTCATAAATCTGCTTTCCTTAATTTAGTATTTGAAATTATTACCAAACAAATCTTAATCGTTATTCTAGATAGGATTGAGATTATTGAAACTCAAGACTTAAATTGAACCATATATCATTCTCTGTGGGATCGACATCATTAATCATATCTTTATACTAAAACTTGACACCGTGCGTGGTTGACATTCACACACGCACATCTCATTACCTGGAAATTTGCATTGTTCAGTGTTTGCTCAGTTATACATTTTCCTTTTATGAACAATGCAAATGAACATATCTCCTGAAAAGTCCTATTGATTTGTGGATGAAAAATCCATTCTCTCACCAACCAAGCTATGCCCAAGCGGATTTGGCTAGCCTGCTTAGTGACAGAGCCACCTTCTTTGGCCGAGCCGCAACCTCCTCTTATTAACACCATTCCAGTGACCCTGCCGTGTGTTGAGTGGAGTGAAGGGGACTCAAAATATTCTGAAGAAGATAATGGTTACACACACGCATTAGAGAACTCATGAGTAGAGTGATATGCATGTTTTACCGGATTACTAGATCATATATCTCTGAGACCAACTATCACAGTTATCGTTGCATGATTTGAGTCGTTTCTTCGTCTTCTTTCTTTCTTGAATTCTGTTTTCGTTTGTAATTTTGCCCGGGACTAGCAAAAATCTAAGTTTGGGGGGATTTGATAAGTGCAATGTTGCACTTATTTCTATACTTTTATGGAGCTTTATGTTGGTTTTTGTTCATAATTACACCCTGTTTTGTTTGTTTTGGGTTTTTTAGGGATTCTAGTATCAATATGGGAACTTGGATGAAAAGACATATATTGATGAGGATTTGGTGGAAAAGATCATTTGAAAGAAGAAACGGGCGGAGAAGGCAAGGGAAAGTGCAAAAAGCGAGTTTTAATGAATTGCAACAGGCGCCCCAGCACCTGTTGAAAGAGACGCCTCAGCTCCTGATGACAAGAATGAAGGAAGGAGGCAGTGTACCTCGTGCTAAGGTGCATGACTATAGATGCCTCAGTGCCTATGCAGGAAATGCCTCAGCACCTAGGCAGGAAGCGCCTCAGCGCCTGATGCAGCAAGTGCCCTAGTGCTTGATGCAGAGGGCGCCTTCGCGCTAGTATATGGAAGATTTTGGGCTTACGAACTGTAGACATGGCGCTAAGGCACCTAAAGAGCAGCGCCCCAACGCTTGTCTGGAGGGAAATTTTGGACCAAAAACGATGAACATGCGCCCCACCGCCGATCCCTAGGCGCCCCACCGCTCATCATATTTTAGCCCATGGTTTTTTCTGCGCAGGCAAAGTATGAAAGCCATGATAGACCTAATTAATATGTTTTTTTGGTAGGCTTGAGAGAGAACACACTTGAGAGGCTGCTGTTACTCACCGGAGACAAGAGAACTACAATCATACCTTCGATTTATTTCTCTTTCTCTTCAGATCATTGATGAATTTCAAGTACATGCCTTGATATTTTCTTATTTTCATTATGAACTAACTTACTAATTATAGGGGAACGTTGTAGCTAGTTTTGAAACTACACTTTGAATGACTTGATTGATCTATTTTGATTTTCCATATGGTTTGTTTGTGTTTTTCTTGTTCTTAATGTTTTTGTTCTACTGGCCATAGATTGGATGAATTTATATTGATAATCAGGAGAGGGGATTGTTGATAGGATCATATGAAGACACATGTTTGGAAGATTTATATTGTCGGCAGTCGTATAAAGGCATAGAACGAATCTAGAGCCCTTTAAATTGTTTAATGATTAATCTTAGAATGGAACATCAAGATGATTATTGGGTGATTATTTCTATTTAACACTCGGGAGAGGTAATTGAATATATAAGGATTCGTGATTAACAAACTAGGGGATCAATAATAGTGAAATCATTGATTGAAGAGTGTAGTGGATAAAGTAGTGAAATCGAACCTCTAGAACGCTTCTCATATTAATTCTCTCATAAATCTATTTTCATTAATTTAGTATTTGAAATTATTACCAAAAAAATCTTAATCGTTATTCTAGATAGGATTGAGATTATTAAAACTCAAGACTTGAATTGAACCATATATCATTCTCTGTGGGATCGACATCCTTACTCATATCTTTATACTAAAACTTGACATTGTATACTTGTGGTAAGAAAATCACCATCATAGCCTCTTACCGATCGATCGGTAGACGAGAAGTTTTGAAAAAAAACACTTGTAGAGTTTGTGTCCAACAAGGAAGCTACGAGATCTATCCCCCACTACAATATAGGGACAAAAATAATCAGATTGGAGAGATCTTTGACCCTATAAGAGAGCTTTCATCCTCCATCTCACCTACACTTTCATCCATATTCCATCATCTACACCTCAAGCCATTCAAGAGCAAGACCAATTGGAAGAGACGGGACGACGCAGCGACGCAGGGAGTCAATCGTTATTTCGTATTTCTAACTGAGTTCTTCATTATTTTCAGAATTTTAATGTTTGAATTGTTGTTAGACATATTTTTACATTATTATTTGAGCATGATTATTGGTTAAATTTTGTTATCAAGACTAGGGGATCCCATGTTTGAACCCATGATTCAGATAACAGTTTTGATTAATGCCTACAATTCTTTCTGCATAAATTATTGTTCTCTATGCTTTTGAATGATTGATCACCTTTGAAATATTAAATACATCATAATTGACTTGATCATACGATATTGCGATGCGACATAGTAAATTTGGTCGTGGGTTTTAGATTGAGACTGACCAAGTAGAATCTAGCACACTTGTGATATCAATAGATTTACCAAAATCGAAGACTAGAGGTTTGTGCAATAAGGACATGAGAGTGGTTTATTGTAACATTAATATTAGACTTGTTATATCTTGACCACTACATAACAAATGCATTAGGAAAACTCGTCACCTTAGAACGTAGGATTTTAAATCATAACTAAGAAAAGAATTTTGGGGGATTACATGGGTGAACCGAAGTCTTGATTGTTGTTTCTACTGATTTCTTAAACTTTTATCGCTTGTTTGGGTTTAGCTACTATTCTTGGGATAATTTAGTGTAATTTTCACTAAATATTCGAAGGTTAAATATAGTTAAACTAAACGAATTTGGTAATTATTTTCTAGTCCATGTGGGTTCGACAACCTTTTCTTTAAATAATATACTAAACTTGGCAACCGTGCACTTGTGGTATAATCGCACTACACTGTAATTTTATTGTTAAAATAAATCGTGATCAAGTTTTTTGCGCTATTGTAGGGGACTAATTTAAAGTAAAACTATTATTTGATTAATTTTGCAAGTTGTTGTTTCTTAGTGCATGCAAATGAGTAGCAAGCCTACACTTGAGATTTTAGATCCGGAAATTGAGAGAATTTTTCTTAGGAGACTACTAGAAGCTCGATCGATGGCAAAAAACAACCAAGAAAGGGATGGAAAGGATGAAAGACGGAACGAGGAGGTACCTATTAGACGATCGCTCATGGGTTATGCTCATCCCTCATTCCATGGATCATTGTCTAGTATCATTATACCCAGCATTCAGGAGAATAACTTCAAAATCAAGCCTCTTATCATTCAAATGATCCAGCACTCGGTCCAGTTTGGGGGAGCGGCTACTGATGATCCCAATGTTCATATCTCTAACTTCTTGGAGATTTACGATACCTTCAAGCTCAATGTCGTTACGACGACGCCATTAGGTTACATTTATTTCTCTTTTCCTTAAATAATAAAGCTAAGAGTTGGTTACATTCACTATCTGCAGGATCCATAACTACTTGGGATGGGATGATGCAAGCATTTCTATCAAAATATTTCCCACCATCCAGGACTTCTAAGATGCGCAATGATATCACTACATTTGCGCAACACGATCCTGAAACATTGTATGAAGTATGGGAGCGCTTCAAGGACTTAATGAGGAGATGCCCACATCATGGTCTTCCCATCTGGCTGCAGGTACAAACTTTTTATAACGATTTATTTCCTGATAACCGTTCTATGATTGATGCAGCATCATGAGGTATTATCATGAGAAAGAGGCCTGAAGCGGCTTATGAACTTCTGGAAGAGATTGCTTCTAACATCTATCAGTGGCAATATGAGAGGAATGTACCTAAAAAGCAATCTGGAATCTATCAAGTGGACGGCGTCACTGCTTTGACAGCCCAAATGGAAGCATTGAACAAGAGGCTAGATAGCATGATCATGACAGTTATGCAAGTTCAAGCCATTACTTGTGATTTATGTGGAGGTAGTCATTCAAGCATGGAATGCCAGGCAGGTAACGCTTTTATTCAAAATAATGGGTGCGCTAACTATGTAAGAAACAGGGCACCACTCAATAACCCATACTCAAATATATACAATCCGGGGTTGAGGAATCATCCGAACCTTCCATGGGCCAACAAACATAATGTATTGGATACAAAACCACCACCGGATACCCATCAAAGCTGAGTATGGAGGAGTTGATGATCAAATTCATCACATCGACCGAGACGAGGATGCAAACCAAGACGCATCGATAAAGAATTTGGAGACTCAAGTGGGGTAGTTAGCAACCATCCTAGCTGGACTTGCACAAGGAACATTGCCTAGTGACACTGAGAAGAATCTGAGAGAGCAAGTCAATGCCATAACACTGTGGAATGGCAAGAAACTTGGCCCAGAGCAGGATGAAGGGAACAAACGAGACAGCGACCGAGTTGCAGCTGAGGTTGAGCAACCCACCATTAAGCAAGAGGCTGTCAAGGACAAGCCAATGGAAAAAGCGAGCGACAAAGCTAAGTATTCTAACACCACACCTATCACACCACCCATGCAAGTACACATCTAACCTCCGTCCCGCTGCATTAAAAAGAATTAAAGTAAATGCTAATTTTACACAGTTTTTTGAAATTTTCAAGAAGTTACATATTGATACCATTTGCTGATGCTCTATTTCAATTACCTAGTTTTGCTAAGTTCATGAAGGAGATCTTATCGAAAAAGAGGAGTCCGGGAGAGTAAGAGACTATAAATTTAACTAAGGAGTGTTCAGCTATATTGCATCATAAATCGCCTCCTAAGTTAAAAGATCCAGGGAGTTTCTCTATACCTTGCACTATTGGGTCCTTTTCATTTTCAAAATCTATGTGTGATTTAGATGCAAGCGTTAATTTAATGCCTTTGTCGGTTTTTTAGGAGACTGGGGTTGGGAGAACCCAAGACTACAAGAGTGGTGCTATAAATGGCGGACAAATCCATCGAGCATCCACGTGGGATCATTGAGAATGTACCTGTTAAGGTAGACAAATTCATATTCCCAATGGATTTCTTGTTGGACATGGAGGAAGATGCAAACATGCACTTGATCTTTGGGAGACCATTCCTAGCTATCGGAAGAGCATTGATTGACGTTGAAGAAGGAAGTTGATTCTCCATGTAGGAGAGGATCAAGTCACATTTACTATGTTTCAAACTCCACACCACGCACAACGTGCACACATGCTTTATTATTAATGAAATTAACATTTTGCATGTTGATGTGGTGCAAGGAGATGTCAAGGGCGATGGGGAGAACGAGCAAGTGAGTAAAGAAGATGTATGCAATGACAAGAAGAAGAAGAAAAAGAAAAGAAGATGAAGAAGATGATGATGATGATGAAAAGTTGAGGCATTATCCAGTGGATCCCGGAGATTTGTGTATCACTAACCACCCCAACCATTGAGCGAAATTTGTAAAAAGTCCATCTTGGGACAATAAATTAAGAACTTCTTCTTTCCCTTATTTTCGTTTTTGAATTCCTTAATTGTTTTTCATTTTGTTTGTTTTGATTTTTGGTTAGTGACTCCGTGTGCGCTGCTAATGTTTTTGAACCATCTTCCCCACTAGCTGCTGAAGAGGACGATGACTACTGACGGTCGTCGATACCTTTTATTTGCTTGTCTTATTTTCCATGCTTATTACATTAAGGACAATGCATTTAAGTTTGTGGGAGTAGGTTATCACTGTTGCTTGTTGTTACCATTTCTTGTTTGCGAGCTAATTATGGTAGAAGTACTGTCGTTCTTGAGCACCAACGATTTTTTTTTTTAAATTAGTTCATGCGTTGATAAAAAATGAATCATAGTAGTGGTCACTATTCCATGATGATATTAATCTCACTTTGCATGTCAACTTGAGCCTTGAAATTGTTGAGTTTTTATGTGAATACCCTATTTTGAGATAATATATCAAAGATGAGGAATATTTTGAGCACTTTGAGTCATGATCTTGTGAATTACATGTTGAATAGTGATAATTGTTGTGAACTTAATGATTTGTCTTGAGCATCTTAGAGTTACCCTAGAGCCTATTTGATGATGACACTTTGAGGCGAGATTTTATAGTTACGAACTTGCCTTGAAAATAATCTAGGCGGTCTTTGACACGTTTGAGCATTCAAGTTTACCTTGTCTACATTATTCCCTAGTGTCCACTTTTGAGCCTAATAGAAAAGGAATGGTGTATGTGTTGCATACAATTAGACCCACATTCAAAATTTATTGATTAACTCATCATACATACCCACATATTAGCCTAAAATGAAAAATTTATCCTCACCTTATGGGAGTATAATGAATCTCATTCGATGCACGTAAATTGTTATATATTGAGGAGCTTAGTAAAAATGTTGATGAATTAGCAAAAGAAAAGAAAAAGAGCCTTGAGAAAATATTGTATAAATAAGACCCAAAGTTGCCGCTAGAAAAAATAGAAGAGAAGCTCAATAGGTGTTAAAATACGTCACATAATTATACTCGCTTCTTTGTGTTTATCCTATCTTTTCTTTGTAACCGACACCAAAGACCTAAATTACAAGCTTAGAAAAACCTTTTGATCCAAGTCTAGGGAGTGACTACATTAGTGGGGAAGTTGTTTGAAAATATGCCTACAGGGTGCTCAACGATAATCATGATTTTGAGTTGATTAGCATAATTTGATCTTGAAGATGTGTATGAAACTGAGATTGACAACAGCACACACACACATGCCGAGTTTGAGATATGTTGCTTTATTTGGGAGAACACGTCTTGTTCTATACTGCACGGACACGGATACGGGGACACGGATACGATATGACATGGACACGAGGACACGGATTTTCAAAAATTACAGGACACGATATGTCTAGAATACGACAGTACTTCTTATTTTTTATATATATATTCTACATATACATTATGTTCTAATATACTAAAATTCAAGAAAAATTTTAAATATTATATATTTGAATAATAAAATTGAAAATAAGTAAAGTTGTAGACACATCATTCCATCAAACTACATAAACAAAAAAAATTATAAATTTTTTAACATTTTTTCTTTTTTCATACTACACCAAATAACACTCAAACAACAATAAATATCACTCAAACTACATAAGTTAAACTTTTAAACATTTTTCTATAAAAAAAAAGTTAAAATTATTTTTAAACAAATTCTGTAAAAAAAACTAATAAAAAATTTCAGTTTCCCATGTCTTGGCCGTGTCCAAGGCGTGTCAGCCATGTGTCCGATATTTTTTTAAAAAAAAAATACAGGATACGCCACGTGGCGTGACTGACACCGTGTCGCACCCGTGTCTTGTTGTGTCAGTGTCCACGGAGTGTCCGACACTGCATGAGGTGATTTTTTGGAGTGTCGGTGCTACATAGGTCTTGTTCAATTTGTTGATTGATTCTTGTCTGTCTGTTAGTATGACGTCTGAGCTACTTTAACCATTAATGATTCATTTGAATTATCAATGTTGAACTCTACATTTGATCTTATTGCTTGCTCGAGGACGATCAAATCTAAGTTTGGGGGAGTTGATAAGTGTCGACTTTACACTTATTTTGCAATGAATTTCTAGTGATTTTGATAGTGATTCCTGGACAATACGCTTCTTGGTATATATTTGTTAATTTCAGGATCCTGGGTCTAGATGCATAGAAGTTGAGGATTTGAGCTAATTAATGATGAAAATGACCAAACCAAGCAACAAAAGTTGAAGAAAGGAATCAAAGTGAAGAATTTTTATGGCAGCGATTGATCGGTATTTGAACGACGAATGATCGCCGATTGACGTAATTTGGGCAACAAGATTTGAAATTCAAGATCGACCGGTCTATAACGCGCGATGGATCGCGAGACATGGTGAGTTTAAAATTAAATATTGTTGTGAATGGAAGAAAGCTCTGGCAAGTTTGGAATCTAGATTGTATAATTATGTTGGGCGTTTTGTACGTCGAGGTATTGGTGACTGTTTACTTGAGTAGATCAGATGAATTGGGGCCAGTATCCAAAGGGATCTGGGACAAAAAACGAGATTTGTCTTCGGAACTGAAATGTGGAGTGAAAAATTTGAAGACGAGAGCAACTTTAGCTGAATGAGAGAGGGATACGGAGCCGCCATTGGTGAGGGTGGTGGCGCCATTGAAGGGCTCTTCTTTGTTGTGGTGCTGTTGTCGAGAGCAAGGTGAGCACATGATGCAGAGAGAAAAATCTGTAGTTTCTGAAGGAGGATGGGGGACGGCACCGCCATTGAAGGAATCTACTTTGTTGTGGTCGTGGTTGTGGGGAGGAGTATATATATATATATATATATATATATATATAACATTTATGATCTTGTTTTCATAAATATGCATATAGTTTTAATGGTATTAAAAAAATCTATTAATATGTAAAAGAGATAGTGTTTTGTGCATGATTTAAGAAAATAGAGAGGTATTTTTACCTAAATTTTAATACGGGGAAGTTTCGTGCAGGGTTTTAAAAAAAAAGACGGGTATTTTTGCCTTTTGTTTTGTTGGGTTTTCGTACCCCGGCGTCAGATCCAAACGCAGCGGAAATAATACAATAAATAGATCTGACCCGGGGACGGTCGATCGCGCCTGATTCATATATTAACATGCATAAATCGATAAATGCACGAAAAGGAATTACCGTTCACCGACGTGAATCTGATAGCGGTGACCCTCGAGTCCAATCAACCTGACCAGATCTACAAGCTCAGCACCAGTGCTAGTTTGGTATGAACTTTTAGAGAGCGTGAATTGATTGAGAGTGATTAGGTCGTTTTTTCCTTCTGATACAAATGTCATATTTATAGTTGTATAAGCTAATTGGGACAGGGTTAATATAAAGCCCATTGGGCCAACGATTGGCTTGTAGGGCATTTATGCTAACAATCTCCCACTTGCCCAAAAGCCAAACAAAACTACAAACTCATAATCCAAGTAACTCAATCCTATTGAATAACTTGATGTACTACTAATGTACATAATTATGAGACATTAATATATCAAACGTTTTAATTTAGAACTTTCTACAGATGAAACATTTTCAAATATAGAAACTCCACTAAAGTGAGGAGCTTTCAAAAATTAAATTCATCTCTTGTAAATCACTCAATTTGAGCACTTAACATTTAAGTCTCAATTCTCATCAATAGATCGGCGGCCGGTTGATTGTGACCCAGCGAGGCTCAAGTGTATCATAGCAGTAGGATCACAACCTTTGTGATTTTAGAAGTCAAACAACTTCTTTGGGCTTACCCTGAATGCCTCATTGTCAATTAAACTTCTTTAATAGACAATGGCTGAAATATAATTCCAGCAACAACCTACCGATCGTGGGTAGCGCCTAGCATCTGCGCTTCACGAAGACCTAGATACAAATGACTAGCAACGTACGAGAACCTGTCAGCCATAGTTAGCGTGCAGTACATTCCTTTCACTCAATATGTCCCGATTGAATCTAGGGCATTGGTTGATCGAGACCCATTATGATTTCAATAACTATGTATTTGTTTCACGTTATATGATTCATTGTGTGCGTATATGAAAAACTCATTTTTCACAAGCACTACCCACTCTGGCCAGAGATTCCTCGAATCATATATAGAAAAACACATAGGACATCCTGGTTCATCAAGACCAGTGGTGAATCCCCAACGACAATCATAGGCCTCTGACAGCATCACTGAATACCCAAAATAATGACTTTATGACCCACATGTGATCAGTCATTAAGTCAAAGTACACAGCTATCTATCAAGACCTCAATGACGCCTCGGGTCATGAGGAGTAATGGTGCACAACTATGACTAGAAATTCTATACTCGACAAATGGTAACCACTTATAGAATTTCGAGTAGGGTCGTTCAGTGAACTCATTCCTAATGAGCACCTATTCATGTGTGCTGACTTCTCCAAGCCAACGCCGATGAAACGCAGCGCACTACACTAGACACATCATGAATACCAGTCTCTAACGAGCATATATCGATTTCCCATTCTCGAAGGCTCATCGACCAGGAACTTTTAGAAATCGCAGTCGAGAATGTATTTCATGATCACCATCATATGCGTAACCACATTCTATGGACTATAGCAATCTCAAGGACTTCATCAATGCATCAAGATGCATGGGTAAACAGATGAAGAAGTGCCATATATATTAATATTCAAACAAAGATTTGTCATAATAAGATTACAGGTACAATCAATCAACTATTGATTTACTTAATCATGTATGACAACAATATCTTTCACTTTCCCAAAGCCAACTACTCATGTGTCTTAAGACTATCTTCTCAAGATGTCTAACAGACACCAATCATTGTAAATGCTTTGTCAGTGGATTCACTATATTTTTCTGTTGAAGCGATTCTCTCGATAATAATGTCGCGTTATACCATCTCTCTCATTAGATAGTATTTTCTCAATATATGTTTGGATCCTGATGAGATCTTGGCTATTCATAATAGCTCAAATGTTGTCACAGTACACAGAGACTGTGTCAACTGCACTATAAATTAAACCCAACTCTTGGATGAAATTTCTTATCCAAACTGCCTCTTTGCTGCATCGTATGCTGCAATGTATTCAGCTTCAGTGGTGGAATCCAATGTGGTGTCTTGCTTGGAACGTTTCCAAGAGACATCACCATCATTGAGCTTAAATACAAATCCGACCATCGATATGGTATCATCTACATCCAATTTAAAAACTAGCATCAGCTTTGCCTTCAACTTTTATTTCTCCACTTACAGATCCAAAAACCATGAACATATCATAAGTTCTTCATAAGAACATGAGGATTATTTTCACAGTTTTCCAGTGACCTTCACCGGGATCTGTCTGATGTCTGCCCATTACTCTAAGAACATACATCAGGCCAAGTACATACCATAGCATACAGTATGCTATTAAAAGTAGAAATATAAGGTACCAATGTCATCTTTTCTCTCTCCTCATCAATCTTAAGACCCATTGACTCGAGAGATGAATACTATGACATATTATGAAGTAACTCATTTTTCGACTATTCTATGCTAAACCCTTTAGCACAGTGTTTATGTACGTAGATTGAGAGATTTCAAGCATCCTTTAGATCTATCCCTATAGATCCTTATGCTAAGCACTTATGATGCTTCTCTCAATCTTACATGGAGAAATTAGTAGATAATCATGCTTTAATTGATTAATCCAATACCATTCACAATGAGCATGATATAATCGACTTAAAGCATCACAAATGTAACCATGCTCCTACTAACCCTTTTGCACACACATGTCACTTCCGGATTTTAACAAAACCAAACACTTTGATGAAGTTATGAAAACGGAAGTTCAAACTTCGAGATGCCTTCTTAGGCCCATAAATGGACCTCTGGAGTTTCTCACTACAAGAAGTTGTAAACACATTTGGTTGCTACATTTCTACCTCAATGCCACCACTGAGAAATGTTGTGTTCACATCCATACTCATATCTCATATTCATAATATAAAGATATAACTAATAAAATCTAAATAGACTATAGCATCATAACCGATGAAAATTTTCTCATAAACAACTCTTTGCCTATGAGAATAATCGTTTCTCACCAGTCAAGCTTTGAAGGTCACTACCTTCCCATCCACTCCAAGCTTTCACTTGTAAATCCATGCAGCCAATGGGAACAATTCCCAAAGAGGATCTACTAAGGCCCATACCTTATTGGAGTACATGGAGTCTATTTCAAATTTCACGGCATCTCGCCAATATCCCAAACGATGTCCAACATCGTCTCCTTGAAAGTTCTAGGATCACATCCATGGTCAAAATCATTTTGACTACTTTCTATGAGTAAATTCAATTTATCAGAAGTTCTTGAAACATTTTCAAATCTCCTTCGTGCGTGTAAATCAAAGGTATGATTGACTCAATTAATTTCACCATTTTCACGTTTCTAGTGGTTTGTGGTTCTTGAACCCTTTCAAGTTATATTATGTTGTCATCATTTCTAATAGAAACATTTTCTCTAGAAAGATTGCACTTGCGAAACAAACTCTTTGCCTGCAATTGATAATATAAATTTGCACAAACATAACATAAGATGGATCAACTATCCAACTCCTCTCCCACTGGCTGCTTCACATAAGCAGAACAATCTCAAAATATACATGTGGATTATATTTCAATCCATATCGTATATGGAGTTTTGGTCACTGCCTTGGTATGAATTATATTCAACAAATATGTAACTTTAGAGAGTTACTCAGAGAGAATCACATTCTCTTTAAGATAACTCAACATCATCTTGCACTAACATTTAGTGCACCACATACGTCCATATGAATCAGATTCCTATGGACATTCAGCACATGCTAAATATATGTTGGATTTAAGTTATCATTCTTTTTATATTCTTTGAATATAATCATACTAATCATTCATAAGTTCACCAGATTCAATAAAAACATGCATTCTTAAAAATAATGCAAATCACATTCGCATATTTAAAAGAATATCATTCTCTATCAAAATAGGAACAATGTTCATGATTAAATCTAGAACAAATAAATAATTGCTCAAACCAGTTTCCTAACCAGTTCAAGATTTTATATAAATAATGTTTCAAACAGCCATTGCAACAACTCTTGCTACAATGCTTAGCCTCAGGTAGTGTTCACCTTCCTAGGGCTCTCTACTTCTTCACATCACATGCACTCTTTGCAAAAAATGCGAGCACAACTGGCATCATATACCAAAGAAGTAGAACCCAATAGAAACATTTAATTTTAATATATAACATACCATTTCTAGAACGTTTCTAGTATATGTATTCCTTACAATTTTGCCGCTAGTGACCAGCAGTGTGAAAACATAGATGCCTCTCCTTTCTTAGTTGCTACTATATCCTTTTTCGTCTTTCAAGGTTGGGAACCATTTCCCTTCCTCTTCTTTATCCTTGAACTCTTCTTACCATTGGTAGAAGGTTCGACAAGAAGAACTCGTTTCTCCTTTTGAATCAAGGACTCATGAGTTTCCAACATTTTGACTTATAAGATCAAATCTATAGCCAGTTAATGAGGATTTGTCACATTCAGATTTTCCAATTTCTCAACAAGAGATATTTTTCTATACCATGCTCATAGACCGAAGCCCCATCTCGCATGTGAAATGAAAATAGCTCTTTTGAAATCGCGAGTCTCAGTAATCGCGTCCGTTCACCAAACAACATTTGTAGGTGTTGGAAAATATCAGCAATTTGAACAAATTTCTCATATCTGTGTTTGAAACTCATTGGTGACATTGATGCTATCATATAGCACATAGTCTAGAGATCATCATCCCATCACTTCTCAAGTGCGGCAATCTCTTCATGAGACGAACCGGGAGACACTTCAACAGGAGACTCACACCAAGGGTATATAGCAATCTTTTAGAAGCAAGCACTATTTTACATTAATAGTCAATCAGAATAATTTGGTGCGGTTACTTTGTTTATATCGAGAATTGATGCAATCGGATTCACGACAATCACAATACTGAAATAAACAGAAAATACATGCAAATCGTTTGATTATTAATTAATTCAAAAACTATGGACTTTAGTTATTGAATGCTCCACACTAAATTTTCGAATTCATCACCCTCATGACAAATGAACGGAAAATCGTATTTTCTTAGTGGGCTTGGAGTCCAACTAGCTCATGATAGCCCCGGGCGAGAGTCCAGCCGACCTCATGATACTAAAGGTAGCTCACAATTGCATCATATGCAACCCCCAAGATATTCGTCTCGTGATTGACATAACCCTACGGAGGCAGGCCAATTATGCATTCTCACGTCAAACTAACCCATCCCACGGATGGTAATGTCCGCCAATAAGACCCCACGAGGGTGAGTAATCTTAAAGGTTAACAGAACCCTATCCATAATTAAGTGGCAGTTAAACACACAGCTTTCCCATGCCAGATGCCCCCCACGAGGGTGAGACAAGACACCTGACACAAGTAGCGTCTCATGGCTTAACTGTTGATGGAAGACAGGAAACAACAAACTCCTTTGAGCTCCCTTTACAGTTTGATATTAAAATTTTGAATCATATTCAAAAGAGGGATTTAATAATTTTCAAATCTCATCAATACTTGTTTGTTTGATTGCCGGATTCATGCAACTATGTTTTATTCATGCAGTCATATGTACTAATAAAACATACAAACAAACATTTATCATACATCACATGCATAATAAAAAATATGGACGATTACGGCCTTTTCCTAATTGATCCACGTGAGCCATACGTTGATCACAAGTCTGTCTAAGGTGATGCAGGTATGTAATGCAATCCTATTACATTTTTGCTTCCATTATACATGTCTTGATTCTTGATGCTCCATCTTCAATCTCAATCTCCCACTAATTCTAAAGATTTTACATTTAAATCGTGCAAACAAGAGAATAGGGATACAAATCCGGGGTGGGATACATCAGAAAATAGAGAGAGCGGGCTCGCAGGCCCGATAACCAAAATCACAATATAATGAAACAATAAAAACCTAAACATTCACCTAAACACATTGGTCAAGGCCCGTAATCATCCATCATGCAATCACAACATATGTAATTAAACATTAAACTAACCAATTACATCATATGTAATTGGACTAATTACATCACATGTAATTAGGGCACAATAATTAATTTATTCTATCGTTTCCCACTAATCGCATCATTAATTGAAAAAAAAATTAACAAATTAAATAAAACCATTTCATTTAATTTCTAATTAATTAAATTTCAATTAATTGGTAAAATCTCTATTTTACCTTTAAATCATATTAATCGAAAATAAAATATCAAACTAAATGAAACACTTTCATTTAATTTATAATTAATTAAATTATCAATTAATTGGTAAAATCACTATTTTTACCTCAAATCATAATATTAGTCAAAAATAAAATTAACAAATTAAATGAAACATTTTCATTCAATTTTCAAAATTAATTTAAATTGTAAAACTAATTGTAAAAAATCTCCATTTTACACTTAATAAATTAAAAAATCCA